>JAWZYV010013786.1:600000-775843 GCA_038373885.1 Cheiracanthium punctorium
ACTGAATCTGTTAGTGAAATTTTTCTCCTAAAAGTAGCGAAGTAGCGACTACATTTCAAAAGTAGTGTAGCTAACTACATTTTTTAAAAAGTAGTTGTAGTTAGCTACATTTTTCGAAAAGTAGCAGTAGTTGTAGTTCGCTACAAAAAAAAAGTAGTTTTTCTCACCACTGTCATATACACACTATGTATATTCAGTTATCATGAATAGGCACGTATTCAGATAAACATTTTAGAGGGGGTTGAAATGGTAAAAAAGGCAGAATTTTTCACAAAAAGCTATATCACTATCATTTTAGTGAAAAAAATTAATTTTTTTTTGCAAGGGGAGGGGTGTCTTGATGACGAGCTATTATGTGTTTACAGATAGTTTTGGATTATTTGTGCAGATAGTTTTTTCTTTTATTTGAGTGGTTGCTACAGTAAAAAAATTGATTTGTGCAATGCCTTTTTTGAGATGGGAAAATTTTAACTATAAGCTGTAGAGGGTTTTGTGTTGACTAGGGATTTTTGATTTTTTTCTTTTGTATTGTTGTTTCAGAAAGATTCCTGTAGGAAAAAATAATTTTAGAATTGAAAAAAAAAAAAAAAAAAAAAAAAAAAGCCATAGGAAATCACGTGTTCTTACCTTTACTTGTAGGAGGATAATATTGTAGTAATCATAGATAATTGTTTCAGGCCTCACAAATGGTCCCTTTTTTCCCTTAAAGTCTCTTTTTCTGTTCAAGGTCCTTTAAAGTCCCCTTTTCTTAAAAATGGTTCCTTTTTTCCTTTTTCCATAGTGCTAGCTATAGATTCTAACCATTCAGAAGTCACTTTATTACAAACTTTTCATCTATTGGATGATGATACGCTTTTACATGTGACGTTATGCTATTATCTTCTTGCTTATTTATATTATGAAATATTGCATTGTTTTAACATATTAAAGTGTAGCTTTGTGCCTTAATCACCTTATCATGACAACTCAAAAGCCTCATTCTTGATGTGTTAATAGAAAAAAAAAAATGCATATAGTGTTTGCAAAGCTCTTTGTTCTTTTCATAAAGATTAAAATCAAATGTGTTAGTTTTGCTAGAGAAACCTCTTAATGAGACATGATTGTGATGCTTTAAAAGGCTACTGTAAATTATTTTTTAAATGCAGTTTTAAAAATATGTCTGAGTTTCATATTCCAAATTATCTTATGTAAAATATTTCACAAATACTGTTTGTTTTTTATGTGCAAGTAATTGTTATATCTGCCCCCCTTTAAAAAAGGTCTCTTTTATAGGGAATTTTGTCTCTTTTTCCCCTTAAGATTTTTAAAAACTTGTTGCAGGCAATGTAGTGGGAAACCAAGCCTAAACTAGTACCAATCACTTAGAACTCGCTGCTTCTTTAAGTGTTACATGCAAGTCTTATAATGATTATTTTACTGGGGGCGTGGAAGGAAAAGATAAAATTGATTAAAGAAGCAAATGTCAATGTGTATACAAATTATAACTGCTATGAATTAGTTTGATTTCTAGTTACACAACTGAAGTGTTTTTGTTGTATAAAATATAAATTCTATATGGTATATACTTTTATGTGCATCGGCCTAAAATCAATTTTCTTTTCCTGTATAGGCTTTTTTCATTTTTATTTTAACAGAACAAGTCCCTTTTTGGTCCCTTTTTCAGACAAAATAGCTCTCTTTTGGTCCCCTTTATGATTAAAATAGCTCCCTTTTTGCCCAGAATTGACCTTGAAATTCTGTTGTGAGCCCTGTTGTTTTATATATATTTAAATACTTTTCATAGATTTATAAATTTATCTTTGTTTAAATGTATTGAAACTAAGATAAATTTTCTTTGGATTTTGTGAAAAATGTGACCATAGCTTAATCCCTTATTTAAATTTCATGATCAGTGATCTCTCCAGAAATATTTGTCAGCCGGGCAGCATTATAAAATTGTAATGTATGTATAAGTTTATCGAAGTAAAGCATTTGAAATGATATTCTGATTTACCTGCTGGGTGGTCAGTAAAACTTATCAGGTGATTCACCCAATGAATAAGGCTTGGGGAGAACCTTTTAACCATTACTTAACCTGTAGGAGTTTTCTGAGACTTTTGCTTTATTAATTTTAAGTTGGCCCATTCAAAACTGCTTTTATGCTATATTCATGAGACTTAAAAGTTTTATACTTGTTAAATCTCATCTTCTCTTTTCTTGTAAAGCTATAAAAAGTTGTACACATTTTTTTTTTTTTTTTTTTTTTTTTTTTTACTAAAAGTACTTTACTACTTACTAAAGCACTAGTAACTATTACTAAGTAATTTACTAAAAATTATGTGGTTTCCATATTTTAGGCAGTGTGAAAGGTAGCATGTAGTGTAGAAAGAAATTTTAATATATGGCAGAATTTTATCCATCAGAAATTGCTCGTCTTGTTTTAGGTAAGTTTGTTTTAATTATGAAGCTTCTACTGAAATCTCCCTTTTCTCTAGTAGAAGTTAATGTAAATCTCATAAAATGTAAATTGTTTATGTACTTGTTTCTTATATATTGTACTTAATAATATGTAATGGCATAGGAAAGGGGGTGGCTATAGGGGTTGCAAGCCTCCCATGTTCTTGGAAGAAAGGAGAAAGTTACAAAAATAAGTGGTGTCTTTTTTAGCAGAATTGACAAACATACTGAGCCTCCCTCCCAAATTTACTGAATTGTCATGTTCCTGATAATCCGTTTAAATTTTCATTGTTTTTGCAGTACATGCAGGGCCTGACTATAACACTTTTGTGCCCAGAGCACTTTTCAAATTTTGTTCCTATAGATAGCTGGCTCAAGTTTAATGCCCTAATATCACTCTAAATTCAATATTTGGTCTATTTCTGCATGCGAGCCCCGGGCACATGCCCAAGTGCCCATCCAATGATCAGAACCTGAGTACGTGTATGAAGGGATACACGTTCTTTCTCTTGGAGTTTTGTTTCTTGAATATTGAAACTCATTGATGCCCAGTGGCAGAATTTTGTTATGCTTTCCGTGACAAGTTGCAGAAATACGAAATTCTTTCTGCAGCATAATATATATTTATGCATGCATGTATACACTAAGATGTGGGCGAATTTAAACATTGTTGATTGAAAATTACAATTTAGTTTATGTTGTCTATAATTAGTTTATCAAAATTGGTTATTCAAACTACATGTGAAGTTTTGCAGTTCAGAAAAAATACATAATGTCAAGTTTTAGAGACTTTAGGGTATCCAAGGAATGAGACTCCTTCCTCCTCTCTCTTCCATGAGTTTTCTAATAGGACAATAACTTGGGGGTGCAGTTGGGAGAGCCCTTGATCTTGCAGCCGAAAGGCTGTGAGTTCAATCCTTGGACCAACCAAAGACTGCCGTACTCACTAATAACGACTGGGATGTGTTAAATACATCATGGTCTCAAGTTCCCCCACAAAAAGATGCTTCTGGGGATGGCAAAACTAAGCCTTAGGGTCTTCTGCTTGGCATTTGCTTCAAAATTAAGAAGTCCCGTTTACAATCAGTACTGTTGCCATCCAATGGCTCCAGAATGAGGTAGAAATGAATTGCTTGGGAGTCTGTGGTAGAAATTAACACCCTGGGCAGGTACTTCTGCCATCAATCTAATCTGGATTTGGGGTGGGCCTCCGGTCGCAGAAACCGTGCGATGCAGCGACACTTGTCGCAGATTCTTGAGAAGGTCTGCAGACTATTTCAAGAGTTCATATCGAACGATCTCGCCGACTGCACCCAGTGATTTAATCAAATCTTTCTCCATCCTTTTTGTGATTAATCATATTTTCATTCATTGCAAGCCTTATGCTAACTTTTGTAGCAATAGTTAAAATTACTACTTATTTTTGATAAATAATGATTATTGCACCAAAATGTTCCTTAATCTTTTGGGTGATTTTTTATTTTTCAACCAAGTTTTGAAATTTTGTTGCATTAAAATATAAAACGTGTTCACAAAATTCATTAAAATGCTATTTGATAAAAGCGAATTGGCAGAAGAGATTTGTTGGCCAATACTTCACATAAAATTTTACGAAAAAGAGTGTGTGTGTGTGTGTGGGGGGGGGGGGATTCTAAAACTGGTTATCAAAATTATGTAACCGAACAAGAAAAATTTACACAACTTGAAATTGTAGGCAAAATGAATGCTCTAAATTGTGCAAATGCTGCAGATTTGACATAGATGAATGAGCTGATTTAAATATGTATTTTATGGGTAACCTGCCACGTACCAGCAGACTATTTTTGTATTTTTAATTACCTTGCAGACTATTTTTGTATTTTTAAATCTGCGTTGCAGACTGGTATAGAAAATTCTGCAACTGGGGGTGAGCCCAAAATTCTGTAAAGCAGAAGTGCCTAAACCCCCTTAATCCATGAAAACAAGACAGACAAGCCAAGCCAGCAGGGGCATAGCCAGAAATTTTTCATGGGGGGGGGGGTTTACGACTACTACAACTCATATATGTATACGTGTGTGTGATAATAGAGTGAAAAATATACATTTTGTATGGCAAAAAAATTTTCATGGCGGGGGGGGGGGGGTTATTACTCCCCTAACCCCCTCCTTAGCTATGCCCCTGCAAGCCAGTAACTTACAAAATCATGCTTTTGGTGTCAGCACACCAACTACTTTATCTATGTTAAATGAATATGCATTCCATAGGGCTATGTTAGATAATTCTGACACAGTATACGCGAATCAGGTACAAAATGTGCCCCTGATCAACCACCATTTTAAATAAATAGGTACAGTGGCCACCACTTAATTGGATCACATTTGTGCTATTGATTTTTGATCCAATAAAACGGCTGATTCAAAAAAGCGGCAGTTTGCATTGAGGCTTTGAAAAGAACGATTTTGTTTCGTTTTCTGCGATTTGATTCGATAAAGCGGCTGATCCAATTAACCAGTAATTCTATTAAGTGGTGGCCACTGTAGTACATATTAAAACTGCGGAACTATATGCATTCTCAGAGGGCTGAATAAAAGTTGAGAGATACTCTGTGAAATGTTTTCAATGTCATCAATAAAGATTATTATTTTACATAACTAAGGTAATGAAAAAAGGTTTAAACAATTTTAAAAATTGTTAAAAGGTAATTCTTTTTTACAGTTTTGGTGATATGGGTCATTTTTCCACTTTTTTGATTGATGCTAGCATGTTAATGTACATGCTTTGTTTGTTCATGTTAAAATTGATTAAAATTGCACCAGACTTTAAAAATTCAGCCTGATTAATTTGCAGTATTTTCATAAATTCTTTTCTGAAAACTTTTTAAAGTTTCTCCCAAGTTCCTCAGATGATTATGCAAAGTAATTATTATTGTTTTTTTTTATTAATTTGGAAAATTAATGCTATTAAATGTATTTGCAGGGAATGATTAAAAAAACTTGTTAACCCTGTCCCCCCCTTCTTACTTTCAGCTACCGTTTAGCCATTAAATATAGATTAGAAAACTCGCAGGAAAAAGAGAACAATATTAATTTATTTTCATAGTTTCAGGAACTAAAAATAAAGGAATTACTATAACACAACTAATATAGTTTTTAGAAACAATATTGGAGATGCTGCATATTAATCCTTTTATTTTGCATGAATTCTACATCATTTCAATTCATACAATTTTTTTAGGAATGTGGGGGTTTGCTATCAGGAGATAATTATCATAATAATTCTGATCATCTATGTATCATTTTATAATGGGCTGTACAGAAACAGCAATTGCATTATCTTAAAGTACATATCAATAATAGATGGGAATTTTATGGAAATCTATGCTGTAAAATTCTCACCCATTTTTTTCCCCCATAATGAAAACCCTGATTAATATATTAATTTTCTACGTATTCATTATTTTGTGTTGTGCAGGGTGGTTCTAGATGTTTGGTTCCTGTGTGCAGTTATTTCACCACCTATGTGCAATTATTGTTTGGCCACCTATTAGTCCTAACCCTACCCCTTTAATTATTATTGAGCATTTCCAGTACACAAATAAATGAAAAAAATATCGTCATATAGTATTAAATAATTTTTTTTAAAGGAACAACTAATGAAAAAACATACGTAAAGAAAAATTATCCTGATCCTTTACAAGAAGTAAATTGTGTAAGCTTTATTGTGTGCAAATTCAACTATAGTAGAAGACCCAAAATCCGCCGATCTAAAATCCGCACTGTCTGTTCAATGTAAACAATGAAATCTGCTCTGCTAGCTGGAAGTTCAGAAAACTACAGTATAATCACAAAGTAAAACTAAATAAGCTATTCCCACTTGAAAAAAAATTTTTAGGAGTCTGTGAGCTCTAATCTTAACATTGATAACTTTCAAATGACTGACAGCGACATAATTGACACTGAATTATGATCACATGACACAGACTCTGACACAGTAACAAGTGAGGATGATCAAAAAGTTGATAAATTAACATTTAATGAAGGTTAGGCTGTGAGAAAGAAATATCACAGATTTGTAGAGCAACAAAGCTGTGTTACGAACAGAAAATAATGAAAAATAAATAAAGAAAAAATATAATTAGAACATCCTAAGTCCTAAACTATTGAATATACATGTTTAAATAAGTTGTACTATAATCTCATAATTTTGTATATTTCATTAATCCTCTGTATTTTTATATCATGATTCTAATTATAAGTAACATAATTTGTTTCCCTTGATCTCTATTGTATTTTTTTTTCTATTATTTTCTGAGGGGGGTGGAAATAGAATAAATTTCCTATTATGACCCAAAATCCACAAAATTCTAAAATCTGCACAACGTTTGGAACCAAGCTGTGCGGATTTTGGGTCTTCTACTGTATCAAATTATGCATATCAGTATATTGGGAAATAAGCATTAATGCAACTGTAATTGAAGAGATTTTTCAGTAATGCCAGGGATCGATGCAGGCAAAATTTGGGTCCGTTTTATGACACCTTGACAAGATTCAATCAATTAAAACAACCCTTCTTTGAAATTTTACCATATATTTTAACTTGTTTTGTTAATTATTTTATGAAAAAAAGGGACTTTTACAAAAATTATGACATTTCATGAAAATAGATGTTGAGATTCACAAAAATGGGACTCTGGAAAATATTCCTGGATCGACCCCTGAATGCAATACAAAAATAATTACTTAGTGGAATAAAAACAGAGACTGGTTTTAGCTACCTGAGTGCAGTACGCACCTCACACACATGTCAGAATCAACCTGGTATTGCACTATAGATGTATGTATTAAAAAAAAATTATAGTATGAAACAACAAATTTTATTTATTATACTTTAAGGTTATTTAAAAGAAGTACAATGTTTAGAGTCATGGCAGACCTTTTTGGATGAATGCACTGATCTTCAGGAACATAATCGTCTGTATAAAGCCGGAAAATTCTGCACCACAAATGTAAATGGAAAATCTCTTTTAGATATCCTTACAGAATATTGTGCTTTAAAAAGTAAGGTTTAAAATATTTTCTTTTTCCATAAAGTTTATTATTGCCTTTAATTTCTCTTTTGCATCAAATGTATTTTTCTTTTTTTTTTTTGATCAGTTTTATAATCTTACAGATGCATCCCTTGAAAACAGCCAAAATAAGTGTTCCACAAATACATATCAAATTTATGGAGTTTACAAAACACCTAGTAAGGTATATAAAATATTTATTTGTTTCCTTTAAATTGATTATACTAATTCAGAAACAAACATAAAACATTTTAAACAACCTTGATAAGTGAGTTAATTTTTGGTTTATCATAGCTCATAAATTATAGGCAGCAACTGTTATGACAATTAATACATGGTGGCTACTGACCTGGAATATCAGGGAATGTGCAGTTTCTGTAAAAATCTGGGAACTTAGAAAACCTGGAACTGAATAAATGATGTTTTAAACTAATTAATAAAAAACTTTTAATACCCTTTGTTATGTGTGTATAAAAGTATTTTTGTTTTCTTTAGCACCAGTTTTTTTCAGTAGTTTATTTTTCTTTTTAATCATTACTCTTTAGAAATTATACATTTTTACTTCCTTGTACGGAGTATATAGTCCTGGACCTAGCTACTCTGTGGGAAAGTTTGAGTATGGAGAATTTTTTTTCAGAAATGTTTAATAGGTGCCTTAGAAAGTATTTTCGGCTTGGGTGGATATCTGCCACCTGGTACATTTTCTAGGACGTCATCAAAGTTCTATGACGTCATCAAAGATGGCGGCTGCTCGATCACAAAATTGCTCATATCTAAGTTAATACTTGACCGATTAGCATAAAAATTATATCAATATACTGTAATTACTATTTGTAATATGAAAAGAGCAATGGTTTTTAACTGTTGCCATAAATTAATAAACACCAAGTTAATTTGTTATGCTATTTTCGATTAAAACATAGACATGTATTACTGTGAATAAAAAAAAAAAATGATTATAATGAAACTGCAAAAGATTGTTACATGTTGAATCTAACCCCTTACTACCACACTTACGGAAAGAGCAACAGGCTTCTTCATTTGCTCAACAAATACAAGAGGATTTGGAACATTTTAAGCAATTACATGCCCCAATAAAATCAGTTGGATATTTCGGAAAAATTCTTTTCTGACACTAAATCATCTTCTATTACTATGAAATGCTGGTAGCATGATTTTGTGGATGGTACTTGTATGGTATCTTTATTGTTTTGTTTTCAAATCGTGTTTTGCGCAGTGTAGAATAAAAATCATCGCCGATCTTAAACACATTTAATATATTTTCCTTATATTGTGAAACCAGTGCTTTTGCTAGCAGATTGTGTAATGGCTTAGGAAGTATAACAAACAGGTTACCTTTATGTAAAATATATTTAAACATTGAGATCATCTTTGCATCTAGGCACTGGGTTTGCTGCTTAGAAAACTCATGCTGGATGTCCAAACCGTCAACAAAGCAATGGAGCCTGCCATTTCCCGAAATAGATTTGATGTCATTAGACGCTCATGATGTTTTATCTCCCATTCTGGTACAAACTGCTTTTGCTTAGTATGCCCTACGATACCAGATGAGTTTATTTGGGATCTGTAAATGGTTTTTTCTAATGCAACGTCCGCTGCAACAGCTGAAAATTTATGTTC
Source organism: Cheiracanthium punctorium (assembly GCA_038373885.1). Taxonomy (NCBI): domain Eukaryota; kingdom Metazoa; phylum Arthropoda; class Arachnida; order Araneae; family Cheiracanthiidae; genus Cheiracanthium; species Cheiracanthium punctorium. The sequence continues at coordinate 609,123 of JAWZYV010013786.1, forward strand.
ATACCGTTTCACAACATTCTTTACCCATGAACATTTCATGCAACTCCGGGGCTGTCTTGGGTAGTCTTCTCATGTCTTCCAAATATAAAGAAGCCCATCGTTGATAGTTTACACATTCAAAGACAGGAAATACTGGTAGAAGTTTTTATACTGTGTCTAGATGCAATTCCTAGAGACCTTGTCTATCGGAACGAATCAAATTTTTTTTAGAAGCTGGAGCAATTTCAGGAAATTATGCCAGTACAAAAACTATTCTGAAGTTTCTCCACTTTGACATCTACATCTATATAATTTTTGTTTTTTCCCCATGCCGAAAAATTATTCTGCTGGTGACAATTCTTATGAATCTAAATTTTCAAAGTTAGATTCATAGGACTCAATGGAAAGTTCTTCCAAAAAAGACTTCACTTGCAATCTAATCATCGTTTCTCCCAACATAAACATCCCTTTGATTCCCCTCATACAGTTTTTACCATGTAAAACAGTGTCTACCACATTTACTTCAAACACTGAGAATTCAATAAGCACAATGGTTATTCCACTTCCCCAAAGATATTTACCTATACAACTAACCACAATTTTGCCATGTGGAATGCCCACAACGCCGATACAATATTTGTAAATTTATTTGGATTGATTAGCAGGACTTCACGTGCAATAGCGTATACACTTTGATCACAGGTTACTGGTAAGTACTGTTGGTTTAACTGGTCAAAGACATTATTGAAATTTAACAGAATTGTGTAAACATTTGCATGCTGATTTACCGGGTTCGCAATTACTGGCAAAAATCCAACTTGCTTTTGCTATAAATCTTCTTTTGAAGAAAGTGCTTGGAAAGAACTCCGCAATGGTACAAGATGTTCAAGGTTTTCTTTTGGGGTGGAAAGTTCGTAATCAATAATAACATCAGAACTGCAGGAAATATGTTCTGCAATTCTTAAAAATTGCCATATGATGTCTAAATTTTCGTATTTCCTTTTTTTTTTATCCTTATCCATTGTAAATAAATCTGAGTTAACTTCGTAATCGCTTGGGAGATTAGGACGTTTTCCAAGTTTGCAATACGATTGTAACATTTGGCATGGAAGATGTTCTTGAATTGGTTTCAAACCTCGTGTGATACCAGTCTTCGATAAACATGGTTTAAATGGTATGTCAGCGGTTTGTCTTCTGGAAAAAGTTTGTCTGGAAAAAGATCACACATATTATGAGAACCTCCCATGCTAGATAAGGTACATTTCTCATGATCAAAATTACTGAATTCTCCAATTTTCTATGAATCAATCTTGAAATGACTGGGAATCGATACTTCATTAGGAAACTGCTTAAGAGCATATTGTGTAAGATTATGATGGTGACAAATCGCTTCACTGTAGCTCACACCAATACTTAGATGATTTAGCTTGTTATCAATGCTTCGTTTTTACACGTCTCATGCTTTGTTTCCCCAGCATCATATGTTTTTTTCGCTTCGCGATCTACGTTGTAGTATATGTTTTCCAATAACACTCATGCCTTAAGATACCACTTCTGTGTATGCATCTCTTTTTCCAAGTCTTCCATCCTTTTCTCCTTCAATGATATCAGCTTCCTTGATGGAATTTGGATCTATACCAAACAACGTACTGAAAAAGTTTATGAAAACTTTTGATATTTTACTCTTAGTCCAAGAGCTTGTAAGGTCCTGAGTATCACCAGATTTACCACTGAGCCTAAATTCTAGCTTCTGCAATGAATCTCTCAATAGAATAGCACATTCTGTTAGAGGATTGCAACTTCTTTGGACATCTGCTACTTCTTCTGTTTGAAGAGACGCAGAAAAAATCATGACTGGTTTATTTGCCTCTTTAGGTTTTGCAAATGTTATCTCATTTCCAAAATAATCACATAACATTAGTTTTAGCTCCTTGTTACTGACTTTGTTGTCTTCATTTTGTATATTAAATTTGTCTCTAATGTAACTAAGGGTACATCCATAACCTTTATGTAGTCTAGATTTTATACAGGGTGTCGACAGATCATGGAAATCAGGGAAAAATCAGGGTACATTTTCGATCTGGAAAAATCATGGAAATATCAGGGAATTTTGCAAAAATATTTAAAAATCAGGGAACTTTTGTTTCTGCCTAGTGAACTAGATCATTTTTAACTGTCAATCTGATGCGCGGCTCCGTTCTGGATCACATGACGCTCAACTGATGCACAGATACAGACATTTTACGAATCCGAAACCAGAATACAGATCATACGAGGACATAGAAATATGAATCCGAGACTAAGTGATGTAGGCACTATCACTATACGAATCCGAAAAAGTGCATGCATTCGGACTCGTTCTAAGATGCGGATCATACAAGAAATCGGATATGCGAATCATATCGGCATCTGAATTGCTTCCTGAATAAAGTCATAGGTTAAATGAATGGTAAAAGATGATTTAGTCTATTACTTACTGCGCCCTTGTGTTTTTTAAAGTGATGGGACATTTGAGTGATGCCTGCTAAGCTCCCTCGCAAGACGATTTTTTTTATACATAGTGCTCATTTTTAAGCCTTTTTACATATTTTTTTTTAATTTGAAACGATACATTGATTGAAATAAAATAAGTTGACTAGGTCGCCAGTTTATTTTGATCAGTCATCCTTACGCTTAAAATTGAACACTACCTTTATAAAACGAGGAAACTTTCTGCTACATATTGTCTTTTAGGGTTCGACTAAATCTTATGTTTGGATTTATGAAACTGAACTACAATTTTATTAATATGAAGCATTTTTGTGGTTTTCTATTATTTATTTCCCTATATGAAGCATTCATCTGTTGGTGCATGATACACAATGGCGATTTATATGAAAGGTTATGGTATGTATGTACATAATTAGTTCTGGAAATTTGATAAAGATTGTCAGGGAAAAATCAGGGAACTTTTTTTCTCAATTTCTGTAGCCACCCTGTTATACCATCAACTATAAGAGAAAAGGCAGTAATTCTTTTTGAAATTTGAGGGGTACTCTCTTCGCTTTCTTCAAGTTCCGTTTATACCTCAGTAAGTACCCAGAAGTACAATTTCCGTAACATAATAGATCAGCACCAAAAAAACTTTGCCTATCCTCCAAGTCACAAGCACGAGTGAAAACATCATCTTGTAAATATAACGTATCTTTTAAAAACTCTTGAGCTATATAGGATACTCGCTTATTCTATATTTCTCGTAAATATGATTATGCAATTTTAGATTACAGATAATACGTAAACAGTAGAAATACCTCCAGCTTGAGGAGTATGGTAGCATGCATGCTTTCTTCCAGACTTCCTAAGACTTTCCTGTACAGACGGTTGAGAAGTGCTGGCGTTGCCTTCATTTTACAATATCTCTTTCTCACTTTGAAGTTTTAAAAGGGATTTCTTATGACAGTATTGTTTGTAGCATGCATTATTCATATGATAGACAAACACTACTTCACGTAAAAAGCTCAGATGCTTGGTAACAATGTCGTTTCGCACTTGTGCAGGGGCCCATGTATTTTCTCGACCATTTTCTGTACTTATCACACTATTATCACTTTTGTTACAATTAATGCATGTTTCTTTCATCTGGATTAAAGTCTATTACACGGTCTTGCAATGCTCTGGACAATTTTATGACTTCCATACTTACATTTAAACTCTACAATCTAAAACGCAGAAGAAAAGTACATACAAAATTCTCGCCTTTTCTGCAAGCATTAAAACCTAACCCTAAAAGCAGCTTATACTGGTTTTGCAATCTTAACTTTAGAGGACTACTAGAGCCATTTGTTAGAAAAAATTACAAACTAAACGAACAAGAAATACAGACAAATCAGTTTATACGAGTAGAAAACTAAGCTACCCGAACGACGTTTGAGCAAAACTGTCAACTGGTTAATGCCTGAAAACTACACTCCGTCTGCATTACACATTATTACATACGTTATTTAATAAAATAAGGGTAAATTAATATAAAAAGTGTAATTTCATACAAATTGGACAAGTATTAACTTAGATATGAGCAGTTCTGAGATGTGAGCAAGGCCATCTTTGATGACGTCATAGCCGGAAAATGTACCAGGTGACAGATGTCCACCCAAGCCAAAAATACTTTCTAAGACACCTACTAAACATTCCTGAGAAAAAATTCTCCATACTCAAACTTTCCCACAGAATTGCAGTCGGGTCCTGGACTAATAAAGAAGTAATGTGATCCCAAAAAAAATATGGGGCCAAATTTCGACAAAAAAACCGATTTTGACTACCTCTTAATTTAATTTTAAGAATTTTTTCGATGCATCTCATTGTAAGCTAGCATGCACGATCCTATAAACACGTCTGCAACTCATTTTGACCAGCGGCGAGTCTATTGTGGCCAGTTTTTCCATGCCGCATGTACGTACGTATGTAACTCGCATATCTCAAAAACTATTGGTCGTAGAATGTTGAGATTTGATATTTAGGATTGTTCTATGATCTAGTTGGTCACTAGATCCTCCCCTTTTGGTCGCAATCGAGGGGATAGTTTGTGTACAGGACCGCCCAAAAGATTCGAAATACATTACGCTCTATGGGCCGAAATTCATTAAACTCGCATATCTAAAAAATTATGAGGTGTAGAATGTCGAAACTTCATATTTTGGATAGTTGTAACATCTAGTTGTGCACCTCCCCTTTTGGTTCCATTCGACTGGATAGTTTATCTACAGGACCTCCAAAAAGATTCGAAATACATTACGCTCTATGGAACGAAATTCATTAAACTCGCATATCTCAAAAACTATTGATCGTAGAATGTTGAAACTTTATATTTAAGATTGCTGTAACATCTAATTGTGCACCTCCTCTTTTGGTTCCATTCGACTGGATAGTTTATCTACAGGACTGCCCAAAAGATTCGAAATACATTACGCTCTATGGGCCGAAATTCATTAAACTCGTATATCTCAAAAACTATTAGGCGTAGGATGTTGAAACTTTATATTTAGGATTGTTGTAACATCTACTTGTGCCGCTCCCCTTTCGGTTCGATTCGACTGCATATTTTATCTATAGGGTGGCTCAAAAGATTCTAAATACATGGGTCGAAATTTATTAAAGCGTATTTTAGAGGTATTGGGCTATTTCAAACGACTCAGATGTGATATATGCTGTTAAGAGTTACAAAATGAATTTCTCCATTTAAAAAAGTGCCTTTATCATTTATAGTTCTGCTACAGGAACACTCAAAAGATTTCCAATACATTACGGTCAATGGCAATTTTAGGGGCATTCATCCATTTCAAGCACAATACCGTCCTACCACATAAGTTAGTGAATGGTCCGATCACGGTCACGTGCCTCCCTCAAGAACTATGCCAAAAGTCTCCAAGCTTGGTGACTTTTGGTGTACGTGTGTGCGTATTTAACTCTCAAATCTCAAAAACTATTATGAAATTTCATATATAAAATTGTTGTAACATCTAGTTGTGCATCTCTATTTTTGGTTCCAATCTACTGGAGAGTTTATTTACAGGACCACCGAAAAGAATTTCATTACTTTAATGTCTATGGACATCTTCAATATAATACAACTGTAAACAGTCATTGTTTGGTCCATGCCCAAAATCTCGCCGTCTGTCATCGGCAGGGGCGTAGCCAAGGGGGGGGGGTTAGGGGGGTCATAACCCCCCATGAGAATTTTTTTCCATCCAAAGTGTATATTCTTCACTGCATTATCACACACAAGTATACATATAAGTGAGTTGTAGTAGTCGTAAACATGCCCCTCCCCCATGAAAATTTTCTGGCTACGACCCTGGTCGTCGACCTTGGCGAGTTTTGCCGAAATATCGCCAAATTTGGCGATAGTTGGTCATTTGGTCCATGCCCAAAGTATCGCCATTTTTCATCGTTCTTGGCGAGTTTTGCCAAATTTGGCGCCAGAAATTATTTCGTATTTTGTATAACGCTAAAACTTTAACCCATAGAATTTTGAACTTTTGTATTTAGAAATATTGTAATATCTAACTGTTTTCAATATCTTTTTTGACAGCAATCGACTGGGAACTTATTTACAGGGTGAGCCAAATGACTTTAAATACATTGAGGTGTATGGATGCATTCAATTCATTGAAAGTCTGTGGTCAGTGACTACTTTGGCTATCCCCAAAATCTCGCAAACTATCTCAAGCTTGTCGGCTTTTGGTGAAATATCGCCAAATAAAGTGTCAGAAGGAAATCTTTCAAACTGAACTCAGCTTGGCTATATCGAAATATTTGGCTAGAAATCGCTAAACCTTACTATTACTGATATTTTATCTCTTTCAAACAAATAAGTTTAGAGGAAGTGAGTCAAAAATATTTTTGATTTAATAGACGTGCAAGGAAGTTATGTGTTGTACACATCAGATTTTTTTCATTATAATCTTATTCTCAACTATCTGCGTACCCATTCTTTGTATGGGAAGAAGAGAATATTATCCTAATATGATCGTAAATACCTAAAGCAAAATGTGCCAGGTATTCACCAGGTTTCTGGAGCTTGCTTTTTTAAAACCTTAAAGTGTACGTAAGAACACACTTCTATGTCTTGTTTGTTAACCTTTTTAAACTGTTTTCATTATTTTCTAATACTGGAAAAGTCCTAAATAATTCAGCAGACCCCAAATAATTGATTTCATGAGTCCCTGGGACCCTGAAAGCCAGTGTAATTCCTAGTCAGTAGATCAACTAATGTCTTTTATTTTTATTTTTATAGGTCAATGAGAATTCGTATGCAAGATTTAGATTCAATCAAAAAATTCAGACTCAGTCTGTTGTTTCTTCAAATCACAAGTCCCCATCAACACAGTGCTTTTTATTCCGTTCACCAACTTCAAGACCAAAGTGTCAGACACCTAGACGACGATTGGATTGTCAAGCTGTAGACTTAAATTTTGGACAAGAAGCTGAAAGTAATTTTATATTTTCTACTATCAATTGGGATTTAATCTTTAAAATAGTTTTAGTACCTGAAACAATATTGTTTCGACACAGTGGTTTAAAAAAAAAAATCTGAACTATAGAATTTGTGTATACTACATTTGTTCTTTCCTTAAACAATTTCTGTACAACCCCTGAAATGCAATCATTCAATGTGATTTTTTTCCCCTTCAAGACCCATGGAAAAGAGGTTCAAGTCAGCATTATATTTATCTTCATACCTCTGACAATTTTTAAGGTATAATTCTCAAATTTTGTATGTCACCTCATGAGCGCATGGGGCACATTTTACTAATTGGAAATTGTTTTGTACGGGAGTCACATACAAATTTAAAAGGTGTAACTTTTTGAAAATTAACAACAGGAATTTTTTCTTAATGGAGTCTTATTTTGAACATTTTTTCAAATAAGAATTAAAGCCCGCTATATCACCTTTTTGGGACACCCTGTATAATGACTTCTACCTATTTTAGTCCCTCAAACTAGTTATACAAATTTTATAATTTGATTACCAAAAAACTGGCATAGATAAGATAAAAGTACTAGTAGTAAGCCAAACTAAACACTTGCAAAACAAACCACATGCGGCCAAGACCTGCACTGTTCAATTTACACTGCCCACTTATCTCTAATGGATAAAGAATTAAAGCCTATTCCCACCTTTTTGGACACCCTGTATAAGCTAATGAAAACTATAAAAATTAGCTATTTTGTATTAAACACTCACATAAGTAATATAAATCTCAATGTGTACTTTTCGAAATTCTTTTCTTAAGCCACAGTTCTAAGCAAATTGTGAAAGATGGGAAAAGTTAGTTAAAATTTTACTTGAAGAATTTTAGAACCATTGCATTTCCCAAAATATATACCATTTTATAATTTGTAATAAAAAGTTATTAATATCTTTTGTGTGTAGCACTGTAGTTTGTTCTTTAATCAGAAATTTCAAACTTTTTTTTTTTTCTGTGAGTGCTTTTTAAAAGAGGAAAAAAGCAGTTACAGAATATTAAACAGACTCTGCATGTTCATACATTACTTTTCAAATTCAGTTGAAAGTATACATATATATTATAATGTAAATTATTTATTACATATTTATGTATCATATGCATTACACAAAATATATAAAATAAAACTTTAAGAGAATCATCTGCAATTACATATTACATAACTTTTTACATGCCAATGTTCCTATTTTGTAAGATCATGTTTACTATTTTTTTAAAACTAAACTGTTGTATCTATCAGTTTGTAAAAAATACTGCTTATTACTGATAGTCTGATTGAATTTTTGGCATAATATTTATTTTTGAAGCGTAAAAATTTCTAAAAATCGACATTTTACAATTTTCATAGTACACAAGAAAAAAAAAAAAAAAAATTCTGCAAGATTCCCAGAAATTCAAATTCACCCAAAAATTCTTCTATTGTATTACCAAAGGATAATTTCAAAGAGATAATAAAAGAAATTCAAATAATAGCAAGATATCTTTTCTCAATCTTGCATAAAAATGCGATGTTCCAAAAAAGGAACATTGGCATGTAATGATATACGAAATCAGGGATATCACAATACATTCAGTGCTTATATCTGCTAAACACAAGTCTGTAAAAGACATTAATGGTATGTTACTTATTTTTGAAGGATGAAGGACTGAAGGGGGGGGGGTGTAAGGGGAAGTTGTCTTATCTCTCACCCCTTCAGCTGCTTAGTTATTGCTGCATTCTTCTGATTTGAGCTCAGATAGCTACTTGTTTCTTCTGTTAGCAATGAATGTGTGTGCTTCAGAAGGGTTTATTTATTTATTTTAAGTCCTTTTTACATAGAGGGAACATGTGGAAGGGAGTGACATCAAGTTACATGCTTGATTTTCTTTCTACACTCTGCAATTTTTAGAGACAATTTCAGTAAAAATTTGTGTAAATATATGTAGCAACAATGTAGATGGTGCAATCTAAGAAATTTCTAACTATAAACAATGTTGATTTTTAAATTTTTTTGTTATCGAATGATTGAAATAAGTCAATCACAGATATTTGTCATTTATCCCTTGATGAAAACTGGTGCATTACTGATGAAGAAGAAATAAATGATAGTAGTTCTGAGCTGATTACACCCGGAGACATCTGTGGGCAATATAATTTTAGAAGAGAAATTAATTTAAATTTGTTTTAGACAAGGCCTAAAATCAACATTATACCTGCACCCCGTGCCCATCAGTAAAAGACTGCAAAAAATTCATATGCACATTATGCAGTTACATAGTAAGGGTGTTTTGTAGTATAAATAAATAAATAAATAAATATATATATATATATGTATATATATCCTATAAACATGTGTTTTAAATACAAAAAAAGGCTCAATGTACACTTCCTACCATATCATAGACATAAGGAAATACTGCTATAAAATGATAAAAAGAAATCAGGGTTTAAGCTGAGCTCAAAAATTTTTTAACAGAAAAGCTAAAATAAGAAAAAAAAGCTTTAGCAAAATGCTAAAAGGATAATTAATTTTTCTCTGAAGGGAGATAGTGTCGATCTCCTTTTCCTCTATTGTTTTTACAATGGTCTTGAAAATTATAGACGTACAGGCTTTATATTTCAATTCAATGTGATAAACAAAGATTGTCTCCACAACCATTCCATTAAAGAAGTTTTTACTTTTATCCCTGTTTCTTTTATATTTCAGTTCCAAATTTTTTCTCAATACTTTTGCAAAAAAGCAAAAGCCCATTAGTTTGATTTTAACATTTTGACATACAGTCGCATTATGTGAAAAATGCGACTGTATCTTAAACCTTGAAAGAAATTAGTGTTTCAGTACATTTAAAAATTTTTGTATTACTTGTTGAAATCCTAAAGAATAAAATGCCCTCTAAAGAATAAAATATTTTATTCTTTCTTGATAAGGTATTTTACATTTTTACTATTGCATTTATTTACATTATCTGCATTATTAGTCAAGAGTATGCAAGCATAAAATTGTTTTTATTGTTCTTTTATACATTTTTTGCATTGCATTTCTTATAAAATATTTTACTAATTTTAAAATTACAATTTTTTTTTTACTGAGTTTTGCTTAAATTTAGTTATTTCCCACCAAATTATCAAGTAAACCTTGATTACTGCATAAAATTTTAGATTTATCATACAGTGTTTTGTTGTTTAAATGAAGCAAATAAAGAGGAGGAAGGATAGCGTTACATGCCAATGTTCCAAAAATGGAACATCCAAAAAATCAATGAAGGAATTTTTTTTCGGCAATTTTTCTGTTTTATAGTCATTATGGGTATATTCTAATATAACTTTTATGAATGAATTATATCTTTAATTCCTGGATCATAGTGCGGCATTTAAAGGGTTAAAATTCTTCCTAAGGTTTTAGTTTACAAAGATACCTTTATCTCCTTTTTGAATTGTTCCCGCTATCTAAAATCAGCTAACTGAATTTTAAAAATTATCTTCTATAATGGAATTCAGAATTTAGTTTGTAACAGTAAATTCTGTCTGTTGTCTCACATAATTTCCGAAATTTTCATATGCATCTCAAAAAATTTTATTGGAGTCCCCTGAAGACATGAAAAAATATCAAAATTTCTGCTTATTTTTTATTTATTTTTTACTGAGACTTTGATTTTATTTTTCTTTTCTAGCAGCAAGCAAAACTCATACACCAACAAGCCCCAGCCATTCTGAAAGAAACACCGCAACATTTTCAGATACCAAAAATAACTCAAAAAATAGTGAAAATGAAGATACTTTTCCACTTAGTCATGCAGAAACACCTCTAAGTACATGTACTCAAGTATTAAATTCTCCTGTATCGGATCTCGGTAGCATTCCTAAAAATGCTTCTTCTGTGCACTCAACACCTAATTCTAGATTAAATGAAACGCCTGAGGGTCAAGAATTCGAGTCTAAAAAGCAGAATTCATCCATCGGAGAACTATGGGAATCAACATCTAAGCAGTCTTCTGTACAGAGTAAAAGCATTGTTTATCAGACATCAGAAGTCACTGCCAGAACTGAAAATATATGCATGAGTGTTCTCGAAGATTGTTGTACCCCTCAGTATGAAGCTGATCCACCTCCTTATACCAGAGCACCCCTTACAAATTCTCCTCGAATTATTTTATCACATGACCGTTCCCTGATTCCTTCACTTACCACACCAATGAAGGATGCAGGATTGTGGCCCGAGGAAGAATGGTCACCTAAAAGAAAGGGGTAAGCAGTCTGTATTTAATTTTATATAAATACTTAAATTTTGTATTTGTAGTATTAGTTTTTAATCAATTTTAAAATTGAAAAATGCATTAAATTATTTTCTTTAAATCTTAGGTGGCAACATTTACCTAGAGTGTTACTTAATTTAAATGGAGAAATACATAATGCCAACTCTACCACTTATTTCTACGTTCACTTTTAGGCAAAACTATTCATAGAAAATGGTTTTTAGTTACTCTGTTTTTGCTTATTCATCTTTGGTTATTCTGCATTCCTACCTCACATACCTCACTTTGGAATATTTTATCAAAATTTTATTTTTTAAATGAAAGTTTTAATTTTCACACATTGCCAATTTGCCTTCATTCAGTGCCTACAAGTATTTTTTTTCACTGTTATTCTATAGCTTCCTAGTTAAACTTCAAGGAATGAAGCCCCTGTTTCAACTCATTTTGGCATTGTAATCTAGCCATATATATATATATATATATATATCTAAATTTATTAAATATTTTGTTTATATATCATATTACTGTTTTATGTTTTAAAATGTTTCCGATTTTATACAGCCTTATCAGTGGTTGAGTGCATAGCACTCTGAACTGAGAAATGGAAGATTCCTGGTTCAAAACCAGGTCATGTCAACTGACCTAATCATTTGTTCTCCGAAACTCAGCATAAATATAGGTTAGGACCCCTTAGAACAGGGATGGGCAAATTTTTTCGGTCGCGGACCAAAAATCGGGGAAAAAAAAAAAAAAAAAAAAGTTTGGCGGGCCAAGATAAATTTTTCTAAAATTTCAAGAACAATATACAAGTATTACATTTTAATATGTTAATGAGATGAATGAAATTGCGATTTCATTTTTAAAAGTTTCTTATATTGAGGTTCGAAGTGAGATGCACTGATTCTAAGGGACGAGGCTAAATGCTCTTCTGTCAGTCTACTTCTGAAAGATTTCTCTCTAAGGTTCATAGTTGAAAACATTTGTTCTCATATATAAGATGAAGCAAACATAGCACTCATTTTCTGGGCGTGAGATATTAAATTTGGGAAACTTACTTTCGATAATGATTTGTAAAACTCTGGCATATTTAGAAACAACTGCTTGAGATGATTGTTAGATTGCAATTCAATTCATTCAAGCTGCAAATCTGACCTCACTGCTTCTCAATTATGTTGAAAGGCATGGTAAAAATATCCAATTCTGTTTGAATGGCACTGAAATCTTGAAATCTGCGTTGGAACAAAAATGCACTTTTTTCAAGCCATCTTCATAATTCTTAATATGGATATATAATATATAAATATATATATTTTTTCAATTTCCGTCGGACCGGCTAATTCAAATTAAACCCGCGGGCTGGATAAAACCTTCCGGCGGGCCGTAGTTTGCTCATCCCTGCCGTAGAAAGACATCCACTGAAGGCACCCAGCCCTCAATCTACATCCTACTAGTAGATAATTGTTTGCAATCCCCCAGTGCAACACACAACACGACACTGATTTTGTATTATTTGCAATAACTTTTATCAAAACTGATTGATTTATTCATAATTTTTCTGTTTTCTTTTAGATCTATACCAAGACGTAGACTATTAGAATCACCTTCGAAGTCTGAACCGCATATTTCATATGATTCAATTTTAGAAAATCTGGTAAAATAATAATTTTTAAAAATTTGTTTCCTTATTATTTATTTTGTAGTGTAGACTACCTAACTAAAAAGTAAAAAAATTGCATAAACCACCATGCATGAAAATCTAACCTTTTCTAGAATGTTGTTTAGGTAATTAATAATTTTCTTTTTAAATCCAAGTTTTAATTAAAAAAGTTCTATAGCAATTAAAATGACAGTAGTTTACAGATTCAAAACTGCAAGCATTTAAAATCCAGTACAAGTTCTAAAATAAAAACTTCAGCAACTGTTTGGAAGTCAAAATCAATCATTTGCTGTTATTTATGGATTATGAATGCAATTTTGCAGCCTTTTGTCATCCTTGAAATAAGTGTTGACATCATTTTACAGTTTAAAATAATATGTTGTCATTGAAACCTGTTTACTTTGAAGTAGCATCTGGAAAATCTTTTTTTCGCGAATTAGAAAGCACCCCCCCCCCAAAAAAAAAAAAAAAAACCTCTGTTTTTTTTTATTTCATTTTAAAACAAAATAATAATATATGGTGTAAAATGATGTCTATGAAATACGAGAGATAGCTAAAATATCCTATTTAATTTTTTTTTTATATAAAAAGCAGTGGCGGCTCGTGGGATACAGCAAGTACAGCCGGGCTGCACTTGAAATTATCAACACATACTTTAAAATAATTTATTCTACTAACTTTCTTAAATTCAGATTAGAATTATGGAATTTCTATGATAAATTTAAAGAAAATCTAAAACAAAAAACATAGTGTTGTAGTAACTGCCAGATCGCTCATTCAGAAAAAAGCCCTTTAATCTTCCCGCAATTCAACTGCGAGTCTTGGTACAGCCGAGGCCTCCGAGAGAGGAGAAAGAATCTTTCTCCTCTCTCGGAGGCCTCGGTACAGCCCTCATAGCCGATCAAGAAATTGGCAGCACCGTTGCCGAGTTTGTAAGCAGTCTCTCTGGCATAGGGAGTCAGGGCCGGCCCAAGGGGGGGGTGCAAATGTAGGCGATCATCTGAGGCCCCGCTCCTCGGCCATTTTATTGCTATCTCATAAGACATGATAGAGAAGAGGCCCTGCTCTTGCGCTTCGCCTGGGGCCCCGCACGCCCCTCGAGCCGTCTCTGAGGGAGTTAGTAGCTAAGTACAGCTGATGAAAGATTTTCAAACGATGGCTACAGTGAATTCGACTGACTGATTGGCTCAAGAAGTGAGGGAGAGGTACGGAGAATATATGTTCGGAAAACTGTCGACTTTATATTGCTGAATTTATCAAGAATGTAAGCCTGGATAGACGCTTATGAATGGACAATTACCCATCAAAGCAATATTGTTTTTAAGTAAGCAAGAACTGGCTAGAGGACATGGCGAGCGAGAAAATTCTTTAAACATGGGAAATTTGAAAGAGCTTTTAAAATTATTGATATCTGAATTAAAACAATGCCTTTTTATGAGGACATCACTGACCGATTCGCAAGTTTAAAAGAAAGGAGGATTGATTTGACTTATAAAAAATAAGTAAGTTTTCTTTTCTTTTCTTTTTTCTTTTCTTTTTTTTTTTTTTTTTCTTTCCTTCTGAAGTTATCGTTACAAAAGAAAATTCTAAGGAAACTTCGAATCAGACACGGATTAATGCAATTTTGAGGATAAGAGCGGCTGGTTGAAATTTATGTAAATTTTATGGTAGTAAAATAGGATCTCTTGCATTTTTTATGTAATTTTTTTTTCCTCGGTGAGGGCTTAATCTGCCAGTTTTCGAATTCAGTAACAAAGATTTTCCATTCCTGTGAGAAGGAAGGGGGGGGGGGGGAAGAGCTCATATGCTTCCGGCTGCACTAACAGTTTTGACCACGGGCCGCCACTGATATAAAGCATTTTTCAGTTTTGATATAAATGAATCTCATTAATTTGAAAAAGAAAAAAAAAAGGATTTGTTAAAAGAACCAAAAAACTCACTTATAGTTTAAAAAAACAGTAAAATCTTATAAATTTAACAAATCCTGCATTTCTTTTACCTTAAATGAATTTTGTTTTATTTCTTAGAATAGCAATGTTTGTTTTGTTTATTGACTCAAAATTTTAAATTTATGAATACTTCCCACACATCGGCACGCCAAAAGATCGCCAACAATTTTACTCCACTTTCAAGAAGGATTAATCCGTGACCCTGCAGATCTAGACTCTCGGAAAATATCATGAGGATGGCCCCTGTTCTAAAGAAGAAATGCGAAAAGCGGTAGAAAAACAGCAACCCATAATTTCTTTAAGCAGTGTCATTGTGAAAGTCGTGTTTGTTGCGTCCAAAGATTTGAAGTGCAGTATTTTGCAATGAATTCCAATTATTAATGAAGTGCCTAGAAGGGTATAATAAGATCTTTTATCAGTAGTAATAATTAAAAATTGTCTTTAGAAGAAATATTTAAAAAGGCTAGCAGAATCTTACTTACTATCGCATGTTTAGAATGCTGTAGAAAGTTCTTTTTTTTTTTTTTTTAATATTGGATTTTTAAAATCTTTTTCAATATTTTAAAGTTCACTAATTTCAATTTAATGTGTGTGCTCAGGAAAAAAAAAAAAAAAATGAAAATAAGAGAAATTTGAAAGCTTTTTCAGTGCTCACCTGGAACCCAGAGATTGCCTAAGTACTACTCCGGACAATAGCGACGCATTCAAAAATCCATCTTGGAAGCCACACTTGTCACAGAAGGGGAAGTGTGCGTTATTTCAATATGAGACGAGACGGAACAGGTTAAACCTGAGTTCAAGATTAAAAATAATTTTAAAAAGGAAAGGAAAGAAATGATGCAGCTCCGATAAAACATTTAGCTATAATTATTGCCGTCTGCTTGAAATTTTTTTGAATCCTTTAGTGCACTAAATTATATTTATACGTATTTTATCAATAATTTATTCTTATTCTAAACTTAAGACCGGCATCTGGACAGGGCATCCTACTACTATTCGAGAAGAACTATGTTTTGGGCTTTTTAGTTCTTAATTTTTTTTAAAAGTTCATTAATAATAATAATTTTTAAATAAAAAATAATTATTAATAATAATTATTAGCAATTCTCTATTCTACATGGGATTCTTTCTCTATTTTTATTTTCATATGTATTTTACTATTACAAGTAGTTCAGCAATTTAATATTTTCTTCCATTAAAAGGCAGTGGCGAATCTAAGGGTCGTTTCTCTCTGGAACCAAAATCTGCCTAGTTGTTAAGGAGTTTAATATACCATTGAACCTAATTTGTTCGGAGAAGCAGAATTTATTCTAGATCGTCGGCCGCCCACATGCAAATTAAAAATTGGCTGCCTCTTTTTACAAACAGTATGATTTAATTTTTTCCCCGTTGCCCTTAAACTTCCCCGTCCACCTGCAGTGCACCATCATGCTCACGCTAGGATCGGTCCTGCGGAGAAGACTCCCTTTCTGTCATCCGAGTTCCTTTTAAGAAAATGTCTTTGAATGCTCCTCTGGAAAACAGCGAATGCATACATACAACTCTGAGCACCGAGCCAACGCGAGGGTCAGATTTGCATAGTTGAGGACTTGGGTTCAGGTACTTGTGTGTGTGTGTGGGGGGGGCTACACAAAAACTTACTGTAAATTATACTTTATATTGAATCTAATTTATTCACTCTCAAATCACCCATGCATAAACATTTACTTTACATTAAATTTTCGAACACGACAATCATATTGCTCAAGAATTCCTTAGGTTACTAGCATAAAATATTTCGATTGAATGAAATTTTTTTCCCTGAAAAAAACACAAGAATAAAAAATGAAAAGAAATCAATGTTTCAGATAATTTAAAAAAAAATTTTTGAATGAAAGAATAATGACAAGAATTTCCCCTAATTTCTTTTTCTTTTTTTTATCAGACACTATTAAATTCATACATTTTTACATAAATTGCAACTATCTTTATACTTAAAAAATTGTAAAGTTAAATTGATGAAATTAAAGTTTGAGTAATTTTAATAGATTTAACTCGATAATCAGACATTTACTGTGATTATCAGGTAGAAGTCAGTCCTTTAAAGTGTTTGAAACATAATTTTAGTTGATATTTCGATAGCAGGTGGAGAATTGGGGATGGGGGGGGGGGGGGCTACCAGAAAACGGAGGCCCAGGGCACTTGCCCCCAAATGCCCTACCGTAAATCAGCCTCTGCCCAAAGCGGAGTTTTCAAAAATCAATATGGAAAGAAACACTGATCATCTTTTCAATATGAGACGGGACAGAACAAGTTAAACATGAGTTCTAAGCTAAAAATAAAAATTTATATATTAAATCTCCGATAAAACACTTAGCGATAATTATTGTCCCGTACTTGAAAATTATATGAACTCTTCAGGGCATTAAGTTATACGCTTTTAATCATTTATTCTTATTCTAAACTTAATTCAAAGGCCAGCATTTGGTGGTTTTATCATTCAAGAATTTTTTTTCGTAATTTTTTTAAAAAGCGGATATTATTATTAGTATTAGTATTCATGATAATTATTAACAAACTGCTAGATTCACATTTTTAAAAGCTTAAGAATTCACTTAAGTCTCCAGTACAGTAAATTATTAAAATTTAAATTTACAACAATGAAAGTCCGTTTGCTATTGCTTTTGACGAACTCACTTATTTTTATTTCCAACGGAAGAGGGGGGGGGTTAGCAAGAGGGAACTCTTTTGAGTTGAGTGTGAGAGAATGTCCTCTAAGTGAAAACTGTACTCCCCCTCTCTGAATAACAGGGATGAGGGGGAGAAAAGCAATAAACTTTAGGTTTACCATTGCTGATATGTGGAAAGATAGGTAAATTTATGTTTGTGTAGTATGTCATCTTAATTATGATTATTATTTTCTTTTAATATATGCATTCAGCTTGCTCCAAATGAAGCTCTTTACAATGACCCATTGGTTCAGCTGCTGACTGAAAGCATCAATAAGCAAGTGAAGCAGTGTGATGTTGATGTTCAGGTAAGTAAGAATATAATTGGTTATATTTAAGTAAATAAGAATTGAAATTGCATTCATCCAAATTGTAAGCACTTTTTTCAGTTTTGGTTTTGAAAGATCATCATTAAAGTTTTTTTTTTTTTTTCCCACAATATTTTTGACCTTCCTCTCTCTTTACATAATTAAATCCACAAGATTGCATAAAATGAAAAAGAAGGTAAACAAAATGCCAATTTTGAAAGCCAAGTTTTTTGAAATATGTAAGAAAAAAAAAATGAAAATGATTGTCTCAAAACTTATCAAACAGAAAAACAAACGAAAGTTGATATTAAAGTTATGTGATGCTTGCATAAATCTCATCCCAGAAAGACATGCAGATAAAATATCAACCAAATTTTGAATGCACAGAGCCCTAGCATGGGGCCTTGTGACTGATTTGACATTCTGAGTGATATTGCCCCCTTAAAAGTATTCATGAGCACTATTTTGAAGTAAGGCATTCTATTTGAAGTGAAGTACTTACAGTGGCATAGTATTGATATTAGAGTATGTTTCTCTCTATTTATTTTTTGGCTTGGAGGGGGGGGGGGGCATTACATAAATACTCTACCTTCCCATAACACGGGTCCATACAACACAGATCCCTAGAACATGGCGAAAAAATTGCAATCGAGTTCTCTATAACACTTTCAAAGAGACTCGTGTATCACTGTAAACTGAGACAGATGTTCTGATTTTATTACGCTTTAGCTCAGTAATTAATATAACTTTTGAATGGCAACACTAAAAGAAATCATTGCCTATTCCAAGAGTAATAGGGGCACAAGCTGGCATTTTGTGGGCCGCAACATACAGCTCAAGCAAAAAACATATGTTGAATTAAGGAGATCGTCTGCTTTTTCTAATTGTGGTGTACATCAAACGTATCTGAAAAAACTTTTGCATAATTTATTTTATTCTATTTCAACTTGAGAAAGAAAACGTTTTATTAAAATAAAACTGCAAATTGAAACCTGATTTAATTTAGAGGAAGTGGATGTCAGTTATCTCTGGTGCATACATAGTATCAAGTAAGCAGTTTTTAAATGAAATGTGAAATAAAATGCTCAAATAAGGTGTGTAGCAATTGAACAGCGTAGTTTACACTCCAGGGGGAGCATAGCTCAGGACCTGTACAACATGGATCCCTATAACATAGAATGTATCTACCATCTTATAGGGGAGGGGGATCTACTGTATAGGTTCTCATTGATGTGGATGACTATCTCATTCTACAGCGATTTATGGATTGACTCTTTATAAATTGTTGCTTAAATTGAACAATTTCTCAGCAAAAATGCCTTATACTATTTCATTAATTTTAGGCGAACATGGACGAATTTGTGAAAAAATCTGCTGAAGATTTTGAAAGATTCTTTAATTCAATGTCCAGTGGTAAGTTAATTTTGTTCAATTACATATAAATGTGAGTGTTTGTTTATTAGTCTCAAAATAAGGAGCCTCAAAACCAGAACTTTTTTCTTCTTTTTTTTTTTTGGGGGGGGGGGATACTGTAAAAGTTTGATTATCTGAAAAGCCTTGGAGGATGTTAATGGGTCATTTTCAAAATTGGGTTCCATTTAGAAATTTAAGAAGCAAAAATTTAAAAAAAAAAAAATTAGTTTTTCTCCATAATATAAAACTATTTTGTTTCTGAACATTATGTGAGTATTATTCATGCATTTTTCTTTTTATTTGTTTATTTATTTTTATTTTTCCATTATCAGACTTGATGAAATTTGTCATGTCTGTTAATGGACATTTTCTTTGAAATTTGTACACTTGTGTTTAGCACAAAATAATGTTAAGTGATATATTACATAGTCTTTTTGTCCATATAATATAGTCTTTCCGATTAAAAAATATTTTTCATTTTTTAAAATAAGTTTTTGTTTGTCATGTTTGTTACTTGTTATGGTAACAGACATGACATTTCAAAGAACAAAAATTTATGTCTAAATAATTCCACAAAAACATGAAAAGAGACTTTAATTTCGACTAAAAAACTAATGATATAAATTGATCTATTAAATTAACAAATAAGTAAATATATTTTATACAACTAATTAAGGTAACAGACATGAAATGCAATCAGGGTTAGAAATTAGGAAGAAAAACCTATGCGTTAATGGCAACTAACTATTTTTTTCCAGTTGCCAAACTGTTCCACATCGGTGCAGTTTCGAAAAATTTTGTTTTGTTTATGTGTACTAACTACAAACAGGTGTTAATATATTCAAAAAAGATCAAATATTCATAAAAAGGCATTTAATCGATTATGTTTATTTGAAAAGTTCGATTTCTTTCGAGTTGTTTTATGAAAGGGCTGTTTTAAAATTGATCTAATTTTTACGGCTCTTGAAATCTATTTTATTTTTGTGGTGGGCCATAAAACAGGCTAAAAACTGACTGCGTTTATCCTTGTAAAGAAAAAAAAAATGATTGTTGACAAATAAGAATAAAAATGTCAAACAGCAAGGCACAAAAAAAGGCTGCCTGGTGCTCTATACAGCTTTGTGGGTAATGGGTGCAATATCGGAAAATAAGGTGGGTAGCGAAAATGACTGGCTCTTAAATTTCATCATCAAAACAAAATTTACAGTTGCAAAATACAACTAACGACCGCTAATTTAAAACCCTGCATGCAATAAAAATACTTATCACGAATAGGCTTCTGCTTTTTCAGTCAAATGCTAAAAATCAAAAGAAACTAATACTTCTTTTTCGACCATGCTGCAATGGTAAACAGGTGTTGCTTGATGTACCAGAGGTCTGTTTTAATTGTCAAAGAATAAATCAGTCCGTGTTGATGACAAATATATTTATTAGAACAAACACATCACATCACAATAACATGTTTACAGGGAGAACAGAATTAGAAGAATAAATCTGGACGCTTCGGTGAAGCGCATCACGTGACTTATAGCCGGGAGTTTTAGCAGGTACTCATAGAAACCACAAAAAAATTATGCGTAAGAATGCACAGTCTTTCAATATCCCCCTGCGGATTTATGCATTTTTTTTTTCTTTTTCTTCTTTCAGACACAAATTATCAAAAATATTACACAGAACTTATATAACATATACAAAGATATTTTACTATAAAATTAAATTTATCTTTTGCATAGCCATAGACCACAAAAACTTTTCAGATGGTACTTCTTTGGTTAGAAAATCTGCAATTATTTTTTCAGTAGATATGTATTTTAACTGTATAATATTGTTTTCAATTCTGCACGCTGATGATAGGCACTATTTCTTCCAAATGTAGACAATTTTTTTTTGTATGCTTAAAATTATGAACTTCCTGTGTATGGATGCTAGCAAACAGTTAAATCACTAAGTCATACCTGCAAACTGTACTGGAGTTTTCTTACATTAAAATCTCCTAGTTTTCTGACATTTTGAAACTTCAATCATCAGCATATTTCTTTCTCAAAAGTCCACAAAGATGACCGCTATCAGGGTATATTAATTCAAACCCATATACCATGATATTTTGGTTCAATAATAAAAGATTTGCGATTATATTGATTACTTATTTGTGAAGGATTCTTGAAAATTTCAAAATAAAATGGCAAATCCTTTAATTGTAACATTTGGGAGTTCAAAGCCCCCAAACTTTTTTTTTTCTGTTTGTGTCTAAAAAGCAGATATAGTAAAACCTCAATATAAAGGTATTCGATACAATGATAAATCCTTCTACAGTGATAAAATTTTGCATCCCTTGGAATTTCCATACAACTAATCTCTCCTTGATATAACAATATATCCCTCTAAAACGATAATTTTATTTGGTCCCTTAAGTATCGTTGTATCAAGGTTTTACTATATTCTGTAAAATTTTGAACATTTAAGAAAAAAATGTTTGTGGACTTAAAGAAACAGTGAAGTTTTATTTATTTCACATTGAAAAAACTCTTTTATATGAGCTCTTTTACAAACTATTTTTAACATCATGATTACGTGAAATTGAAATTTCAAACATAAATTGTTGTAAAAAGCAAACTGTTCATTTTAAAAACCATAACTGTGTGTCATGCCAACTTATATATAGGGTCTCCCACAAAGGTGGTAACTGGCTTTATCTATTAGCGATAAGTAGGCAGTGTAAATTGAAAAAAATGTTCAAAATAAGGTCAGAAATAATACTCTTAAGAAAAAATTTCTCTTGTTAGTTTTCAAAGTTACATTTAAAAAAAATTTATACGACCCCCGTACAAAAACATTCCTAATTAGTAAAATGTACCCCATACACTAATGAGATGATGAACCAAGTTTGAGCTTTTCATCATACAAAGTCGCAGAGATATTTTTAAAGAAAGATGATCGGGAACTATACAGGATTTTGTCTGTAAATGTTTATTACTAGAGTGAAAAAAATGATTTTCTTTCATAATTTCTGTACGACACCTGAAATGTGATCATTCAATGTGTTTTTTCCCCATTGAGAGCCATTGAAAAGTGGTTTAAGTCAGTGTTATATTTATCTTCATATCTCTGACACTTTTTAAGGTATAGTTTTCAAATTTTATATGTCACCTTTTTAGTGTATCGGACACATTTTACTATTAGGACTTCTTTTGTACGTGAAGGTCGTATAAAAATTTAAGAAGCGTAACTTTTTGAAAATTAACGAGAGAAATTTTTTCTTAATGGAGTATTATTTCTAACCTTATTTTGAACATTTTTTTAATTTACACTTTCCACTTATCTCTAATAGATAAAGAATTAAAGCCCATTGGGACACCCTGTGTAAAAAATGATACATTGGGGAATTAAAGTGTGAAAAAATTTCGAAGTGTATTTTGTGCCACAGATAAGTAATTATGATTCTAAGATTGTGATAGCACAAATCTTCTGGATTTTCTTCGCTAGATGTTACCAGGTATGCTTAGTTTTGCATAGTAAAGATCACATTGTGACAATCAATGCAGCCACTGCAGCATGTAAATCCAAAAACAAATAAGTGAGCTAATTGTTACAAAAAGAAAGCTAACAACTTCCCAATCTCATGTAATTTTCAAATTACAAATATCTACATTTTTGAGGGAAATTTCAGTACACGTGAATTGGTGAATACCTTTTTTCTTAATGGAGGGTGGGCCTTATAAAAGTACATAGTTTTATATAAAGTTTTTAAATTTAATTATCTATTAGCACCCAGCCTTTTAAAGTACTTTTTCTAATTTTTTTTAGTAGAAGCATTACCTATAGTTGTCCTATAGTTGTACCTATAGCTGTACTATATTGTTTCTAGGTATGGTTTGACAGTATTAAGGCCCAGATAAATTCTGACATGTAATAATGGTGCTGTGTAGATTGACACAGAAAATTCTGTTTAATGGAATAATACTCACTTTGAATGAAAAGAGATGTGACAGTTTTACTTTTTTCATCTTGGGCAATAAAATAAAACCCCCCAAAAATTGAAAAAGCTGCAGTTTTATGACTATGCATTTTTAAATGTTATGTAATAGAAAAACCATTAAAGAAAAAGAATATAAGTAAAAGAAAGAAAAAATAATCCCAAATGGTATTAAATAAAGGATAGTCATATATCACATTGCTATAGGGTTTTTATATTTAAAATATGTATTTAGTTTAATCACCTTTTCAGTACTTTGGATCAGTGTTATAAACATTTGTTTCTCTTTAATTTCCATGTGCTTTATTTATTTTCTTCTTCTGTATTCTTTATTTCAGGAAATAGTAAGGATTCTGTTGATTCTAACTTTGCTCTTGAGCTTTCCTGTTCAAAATTAGCTAATTCAAGCTGTACAGATATTGAAAAATGTGTGTCTGATGAAACTGAAGTATTTGATAAAAATGTAAATGATTTACGTGAAGAAAAAACCCCAAGTGCATCTGATACTCACTGTGTTTCTAATAATGATACTGAGTTAAACAGTCAAGGAACAAGTAAATCTCCTTGTACTGCAAACAATGTTACACACTTTTCTGAGTCTGATTCTAATTGCATTAGTAATAGTGATCACAATAATCAAGAGTCATTTCTTGATTCTCAAAAAGAAGTGATTAATTCCAGTAAGATTGAATCTGTTGCTGTCTTGGGCACATGCGATCAAAAAACTAATTCTTCTGCAAGTCCTAAAGAGAATACTAGCAGCTTGACCTGCAATACTGATACTGCAGATAATTCTGTCAAAGATTTGCCACCTTCTTCTGCAACAGACCATGCACAGAATGATGCCTCTGCAAAATCTGTAAATGCAGATAATACTGAAGCATGTGCTGAGTTATTGGTTAATACTACAGTAAGTAACCCTGTAGAAGATGAAGAAATGATGAAAGTATCTAATTCTCAGTCAAGCAGTAGTGATTTAAATAGAAAAAATACATGTGTTGATAACCTACAAACTTCAGTTTCTGAAGTACTTGAAGTTCAGAATGTCACTACTTCTGTAGTTGACCTTGAAAATGAAGAACAGCCTGTTAACTTGGGAAGTGACCAAAGTGTTTCTACTGCTAACTCACTCACAACTGATCAAGGTAATAACCTTCAAAGCACTACTGCTTCTACAAATAACCAATCTGGACCAACATCTGTTACATCTCAGCTACCTAATCAGCCAAATACTATTTTAGAAGTAAATCTACCTAGTCTTCCTGCATTTCTTGTGCCTACTTTGACACCAGATGGTAGTATACAAAGTACACTGTATCAGTTTGTAATGAATACTCCTTCTCCATTCACTGCACCAACTGCTGGTGGAATGTGTTTGCCAACCATTGGCAATTCAAATCCACTAATTGTGACAGCTACAATTCCAGCAGTTAACAATTCCAGTCCGTTGATTTTACCATCTACATCTGCTGTGCCGCCTTTAGCTTCCATTCCAGCAGTTAACAATTCCAGTCCATTGATTTTGCCGTCTACATCTGCTGTGCCTTCTCTAGCTACCATTCCAAATGATCAATTGATTGTAACGCCTGCACCTGCTGTGCCTTTGTATGATGTGGGAAATTTAGAAAATGCTAGTAGTCATACTGAAGGTGCTGAACATTTAGTGTGCACTCCTGACAGTAAGTATATATATATATATATATATATATATATCCCACCAGGTATCTGTCCAGATTTTTCAGACAGGATGCTGTTTTGTAAAAAATTTACTTATAATTTTGTGAATCTTAAATTAGCATTGCAGGGCTCGATCCAGGATTTTTTCCAGAGTCCCATTTTTGTAAAAGTTGCTTATTTTTGTGACTTTCAATACTTAATTTTGTGAACTTCAACTCTTATTTTTGTGAATTTTCATACCAATTTTTAATGAAAGTAACTTTTTTGGTTAAAGTAATTGATAAAATAAATTAAAATGTAGGATAAAATGACAATGTAGGACTGTTTTAATAAATTTTATTTTTGTGAAGGGGCTGTTTTAATCAATTGCATACCTGCCAACTCTTCTGTTTTTGACAGAAGACTTCTGTTTTTTTTTTTAAGATATCTTCTGGTCTTCTGCCAGAAGATAAAATCTTCTGTTTGTTTTTTTTATTTTTAGTTGATATATTAAATTGTATCTGAAACTGCTAAAAAATCAGTAAATAAATAAATCCATTTCTAAATAGTAAGATATACTGCAAAAAAAGTCAAATTTACAGAAAAAAATGTCAGCCAGGATGCCAGTTTATTTGTTTTTTTTACAGAAGTCTTCCATAAATTTGACAGATTCTCTTTATTTTACAGAAATCTTCTTTATGAGGCAAAAAATACGGAAGACTTCTGTAAAATATACAGAAATAAACTGGCTTCTTGGTGGACAGTTTTTTCGGTAAATTTGAGACTTTTTTTTTGCAGTGTAATCATTTTGACAGCTAACAGCACAATGCCGCTGTATGAATGAGGTCAAAGCGTTTGTAAGCAAATCTTTTATAGATAGTAAAAAAAAAAAAAAACAGAACCTCATTTCCTTCCTCCCTCAGTAATTCATCATTAGAAAATTTATTAGTGTTGAAAACTAAAGCTAACATACTTTGTTATTAAAATAATTTTTCTGATGAACTATTAGTAAAAGCTAAAAAAAGTACTTTGAACCAGCTAAAATAAATCTTAATCTGTTTATTTTTCAGTGTACTTTGGTTAAAAATAAGTCAAATTTCCATTTATTTTATTTTATTTTTTTTTTGTGTGTGAAAATACTCCATCTGTTTTCATTTCATATAAAAATTCCAGGTGAGCTCAATTCTATTAATATTTAATTTCGTTTTTATTTCTATACATTGCTAATATAAAAAATAATGAGAAATGGTGATAAACTGGGAGGTCTTCTGTTTTTACTTCTTATATTTAAAAAGCATCTTCTGATTTTTTGTGAAATCTTCTGTTTTTTCAACTCTAGTCTTCCTGTTTTCGGCTTAAGGAAGTTGGCAGGTATGCAATTGTAATTTTGTGAAGGGTCCGCAAAACACCCCCAATTTTCGTCTGCATCGACCCCTGCATTAAACCAATTTTTTCCAGCCAGGATCATGTTTTTGTGAAAATAAGGTTCTCTTTTTATGAATTTGAGAAAAATATACAATTTTACAAATTTGAATCTTATTAAAGTTCCATTTTGGACATTTTACTTAAAGCTCTATTTTTAAAACACTATATACATGTACATACCTGCCAACTCTACTGGACTTTTCAGGGGACTACTGGATTTTGACGGTGTCTCCTGGTTTCCTTGTTTTACATTAAAATTGCCTGTTTTTCTGAATTTTGAAGCTTTAATAGTTGACATATTTATTTTCCCACCAGTTCTGAAAGCTTACCACTATCAGGGTATTTACATTCACTAGGGACCCATATACCATGGTATTTTGGTTCAATAATAAAAAGATTTGTGATTATATTGATTACTTATCTGTAAAGTATTCTTGGAAATTTCAAAATAAGATGGCAAATCATTGTTTTCTTTTGCAATTTGTGGATGACCCCTGAAATGGGATCATTCGACGTGACTTTCCTTCTTTAAGAGCTTTGAAAAGTGGTTTAAGTCCGCATACCTTTATTGTAATATCTCAAACACCTTTTAGGATAAAATACTCAAATCTCGACCTTTCACCTAATTAATGTTTGTGGATAGGGTACTTACGTTTTATCCCAGTGATCCGCTATGGTGAGCGATTTTTCACCATCATAAACGCCGGACATATGAAATTATTAATAGTTTGGAATACGACTGGCAACAGTTTGCCTGTACATTTCACCAAAAAATAGTTTGATGGAAATGGCTGCCGGGATAATATGTAAGTACCTTGGATAAATTAACATTCAGAATATTTTTGTAGAGGGACAGTTTAAAAATTTGAAATTTATATTTACAGTGGAACCTCGATTTTATGTTTCTCGCGGGACCAGTGGTAAAAAACGTACGAAACGGGAAAACGTATAATCGGGGTCCAATAGAAAAAAAAAAATGAAGAAAACACACAAAAAAACTTACCAATGCCATATTATTTAAAAAAATCTGTTATTTTTGACTGCTTTTTCCTTTCGAGTGTAATTTCACATATACTTTTTTCAATACATGCAAGTTTTTGCAAATTTGTTTCTTGATTTTCATGTCTGGTTAAAAATTTCTTTAAGGTATTTAAACTCGCAATGGCCTCTGCCGAAGAAGGCATGATTTCTTCTGGATCTTCACTATCTGAGTCTTCATCAATATCGTCCTCACTTTCATACTGCGAAATCAAATCGGAAATACTCTGAATGTCTGTAGTAGCGGTAACATCCTTATCACAATCAATGTACTCGTCAAAATTGATGTCTGCAAGTTTAAATTCATCCTCTTTATTATAGTCTTCCATAGTGGGCTCTTCCGGTGGCACTTCACCGTCGACGTGAGATTTGGAAAATCCTCCCTTCAAAAAAGCATTTGAAATGCATTTTTTATCGACACTATTCCACGCTGATGAGATCAAATGAAGAGCTTCTAGCACGTTTATTTTCGTTTTCCAAGCATCCTGAAACTCATCAGAATGAAGTCCAGAAAGGGCTTTTCTTACCAGTTGCTTCCTATAATGCATTTTGAAGGATCGAATTATTCCCAAGTCACAAGGCTGAAGTAAGATGGTACAGTTGGGTGGGAAAAATTCCATACGCACGTTCTTTAAGTTTAGATTAACATGAGCAGTGCACTGATCCACGAATAAAATTATTTTTCGCTTTTGTAAGCGCATTTTCGTATCCAATTTTCTTACGAAATCTTCAAAAAGATTTTGTGTCATCCAAGCTTTTTGGTTGGCATTGTAATCTGTTGGCAAACTTTTAACATTTTTGAAGCATCGGGGCTTCTTGGATTTACCAATCACAAATGGTGTTAGCTTCTCAGTTCCATCCACATTGGTACATAACAAAACACTTAATCGCACTTTTGATAGCTTTCCACCGTGACAGTTTTCTCCTTTCACCATGTATGTTCTATCAGGGAATAGATTAAAAAACAGTCCGGTTTCATCGGCGTTAAAGATGTCATTTGGTGAATAATTACACAAAATAGAAGGTAATTTTTTTTCCATCCACTCCTCAACGACAGCAGTATTTACTCCATTTGCCTCACCACAAATAAACCTGTACGATAAATTATGCCTCTTTTTGAATCGGTCGATCCAACCATTGGATGCCATAAAATTCTGTATTTCAAGACGAGAAGAAATTTCAAGTGCCTTTTCTTTCAAAATTGAGCCATTGATTGGAATCTTGGCTGTACGGGCTTGTTTGAACCACTCATACAAAATCTTTTCAAGTTCCTCAAAAGGAGAGGTTTTCAATGTTTTTCTTTTTTTTGAAAAGTTTCCCAGTTTTTCAGAGTTTAATTCCACTGAGACCTCTTGTTTTAGGATGCCTTGTAACGTAGAATATGCGATACTGAGTGATTTTGCGAGATCAATTTTACTTCCTTTGAAAACTCTTGCTTTTTCAATTATTTCTGCCTTTTCGGCCACAGAGGAACATTTTCTTTTCGACATCCTACTTTTGATTCACGGGAGGAGGATATAGCTAACGGCAGACGATTTTTCCTCAGTGGTACTGCGATAATTCTGAGAACAAGAAAGGGGAGCAGGTAGCAACTTTACGAGGGGCAGTCCATTCCACTGTGGGTTGAGTTGAACCCAACCCAAGGTATTGTGGGTGGACGGGTCCATTCGTCACGACACACAATAGAAGACACACATTTACTGGCATTCACAGGGAGGGGGTGACTGGAAGAAATGGTTTTGGTAACAAACAACTAGTTGAACATATGGAAAGTATTTTTGTTCTTCTGATTTTTTTTTTTTTTTATGGGTGAAAGAAGACAAAATTTCTGAAGGTAATTCGTCTAGTATGACGTACCAAGCGGGAAACATTAAGAGTAAATGATGTAGAATCGAGGTATTTTCAACATTATCGGAATAGGAATTTCTCGGGACCGACAAAAAATAACGTACGAAGCGGGATAACGTACGAAACGGGTTACGTAAAATCGGGGTTCCACTGTATTAAGATTTAATGTCCTAAAAATTGTAATAGTTAACGTGAAATTCTGTACCTGTTTTTGCATAACTTTGTAAGTATTGTATATGTCTATGATCTATATTTAAGAAACAAAAGCCCTGAGATCATTGCAACATCATGGCACAAAAACTGTGTCAGTGTCATTTGTAATCAGAAAAAAGAGAAAAACTTCACGGTTTGCAAAGGAAACTCACTCTCAAAATATCTTATTTCTACACAATACTGTTTTTTAGGTTTAAGTTGTAGCATTAATACCTCAGACACTACATGATGTGAACAGCTGTTTAATTTTATTATCAAAAATCATAGGTCTAAATGGGACTTGAAGTATCAAGAAATAGAGATTGTATGAATCCAAAATAGCCATGCAATCGAAATGTGAAAGTTCAGTTGAAAAAAGAAAATGTCTGGAGTGACTCCACTCGACTTTCCGAACACTTGATCATTACCTGGCATGCGTCTATTGTGCCGTGTTGCAATAAAAATTTTAGATGTATATTAAAAAAAAAATTTGAAAGACACAATAATGAGATAACACACAATAATGAGACATTTTTGCAAGAATAAATCAATTTATTTAAAAAAGTTTGGAAACATAGGATATAAAACTTGATGAGCACTATAAACAAATGGCACAGCTGCTGTATAGAAATTAACTATTGAAACCAGGATCGTGAGAACAAGAAATACATTGTATTCGGCAGCAAATTTACTCTATTGGCTTACACATTTAAATAAACTTAATACTTCTAGATCTTAGGCAACAAAATGGTTGAACAAGAGGGTAAGAGATTGCATCACATTTAAATTAAATTTTTGCTGCTTGAGCCTGTGTCCAATGTCAACATGTTACTCAAATACACTCTTAACTTAAACAGAAAAATCGGGTAGATTGCTCATAACATAAACAGTTTAATAGCAGCAACAGTCTCAAGCACTAGTACATTATTTTGCCCACTAACACACATATTAATAATCTGAGATACTGATCAGCATTTGCCAAGGTTTATAATTTCAGAAGTGGTAGACTACAAGATGATACAAAAAAAAAAACCTTATGAGAGGCCTCTCTAAAGGTTATTGAAAGATCGTTTATACATGATAATTAGAAATTTGCACTCAAAATAATACTTATGGCACTAAATACATTCTTGCAAAAAAAAAAAAAAAAAAAAAAAAAAAATTGACGTTTTTTTGAAAAAAGAAAATAACAAAAAAAAATGGATTAAGGTGCAGCTAAAATATTACTAAAAAAATATAAAAAAAGGAACAAAGTCACCTCAATCCGTGGGACATGGCTGCGAGTCTCCACTCAGGGCATCTGATGTTTCGCCTTATTCATCGTAGTCTGGCATTTTACTCTCCTTTATGCTTCAGCTACCTTGGTGCAGAACCGCTCAGCAGAAGTTGAAAAGGCCTAGCTATGCAGGGATGTCATTTTGCAGGCGAACCCGCGGGAGCACACTTTTCACTCGACTTCCTTCTCGATCGGCGATTTCCCACTCAACTGCCTGATCGCCTCTCCGCACCCAGCCATGCTACCGAGCATGTGGCCCTCTCGGCCAATCAGCGTTCGCGTCTTTCCAGAAAGTTCCAGACCAGACTTGCGCGGGAAGAATGCATCGAGTGTGAGAGGACGCGCTCGGTTAAAAAAAATGGCGGTTAGTTTCAAGATTGCGAGAATTTGAAACATGCGTTATTCGAAACAGTACCTAGGCCAGTAAAAGGTCAAATCGCACGGGAAAATGCTCAAAATTAAGAAAAATTTATCTTATTAAGTGCCGAAACATTGCCAAAATATTTGAAAATAAAATAAAATAAAACTTAAATTATGTGAACACACAAGGGCTTAGCTTAAAAGAATGGGAGGGAAAAGAGGAGAAAAAAAATAGGGCAGCAAACTTGTAATATAAGGAAAACTGACTTTTAAGGTAAAACTTGATAAATAAAATGAATTAAGCAGATATCATAACAAAAATTATTTAAAGATGAATTTTAAGAAATACAATTAATAATATGACTCAAAAGTGAAATTATTACCATTAATGCACTATTATTGAGGTGAACTATTCATTTAGAGATTGCAAGGTTATTGTACAAATACTTATTGAAAGATAACTTATTGAAAAACTTATTATTTTGAAAAAAATTGCAAATACACTTAAATATTACAGTATCAATATTAACATTATATTTGAACACCTCAATTGGCCATAATGCATATGAATTCTTTTTTTGTAGTCGTGGAAAAAAGTATAGCTCCTAAACACACCAGAATCTATACAGGTTGTGTGACGTTGACCTGTAATATACATACCCAATTTCAGTTTATTCGAATGCATCATTTAGACACTAGTACATTTTAAATGATTTGCATCCATAGCATGTAATGTATAAGAATTCTTTTTGTAGCCCCCTCAAAAAAATGTATGTCCTATACAGACCAAAATCAATACCAGTAGTACTAGGGTAGTCTATAATATACACCAAATTATTTGAGTACAATCGACCACATGGCTTAGGAACTATCGTGTTTTCTCTCTCTCTCTCTTACACACACACACGTACACATACACATATATACATCACCGTAAAAACAGCATAAATGAGCTCAGAATACCTAAAAACGTGTAAATACACCAAAATCTCATAGTTGAATTTTTTCATGATTACAATACTTTCCTTACATGGTACGTGTTCAGAAATTAAAATCTAAGTAAACTACCTTTGAAAAGTAAATATTTATGTCAAAATATAGGAACTAGACAGACATAAACATTAGTCTTTCGCAGCATATAAACATTGATCTATGTGGCTTCCATTCATTTTTTTTTTTTTTATTTACCAGAAAGAGATTAAGTGTTTTCTCTTCCATAGCAAAATGGATTGCTTTCTAAAACTGCATGAAGTAAAAATCAAATAAAATATTCAAAAGAAAGAAAGATTAATTTTGTCTCTGATATTGTGCTAAAAATCAAATGATGCAAAATAAATTACCAATTAAATGAGACAGGAAGTTACATAATCAAAATAAGTTGTTTTGTCTGCCCAAATTCAACAAAATTATTGCATTATTTAGTTGATTCAAGAAAATATTTCAGTTAGTGTGAGATTTATTTGTGACCGACTGAATAAAATATGGAGTTTCTTTAGATAGATGAGGAAGAGATTGAAAATAAGTTCTTGAAGTTTATCCAATAAATGCTGTATTTTCTTTCAATTACGTTTTGTTTCAAGACTCAATTACATTACTTTAAAACAAATAGCTATGCACAAAGTTCTTAAAAATAAATTCTATTAAAACGAACCAAACAGATTTAAATCTTGAAATGTACTTGAGCAGTGAAGCCTCCCGGTAGCGAAACTTCATGCTTTTAGCTCAAGAATTCGCTATCTACGAAAAATTTTGTTGTACAGATAAAAAGGCTTTCTGCACTTATTTAACTCTCTGAATGTCTTTGAAAACTGCAGCAGGACTACCTCCTTTTTGTACTTGGCATTGCTTTCCAGAATGTGTATTTCAATTTACTCTATAGTAGTTGTAAGCCTGTGGCTCTAGAGGGTCCCCGAAGAGTCAGGGGACATTTTTTAGGATCATTGATCAACCGGTCAAGTTATCACTGCTTTTATGTGCTTAAAATCTTAGCTAAATCAGATTGTGAATCTCAAATAGTTATTTGCTGTGTCGTCGTGCTAGTTTTGACTCGCGTTGCTTAAGCACATTTTGTTGTTATCCCCTGTCGCAGAATTTTCTGTAACAGTCTGCAATGCCGATTTAAAGATACAAAAATTGTCTGCAAGGTAATCTTGGTCAAAAAATAAAAACTCATATAAAAGATTAAGAAATATTTTTAATCAAATAATTGTTATTTATGAAAAATATGTAATTATTTTAACTGTTCACACAAAAGTTAGCATAATGGCGTGCAATGAACGAAAATATGATTATTTACAAAAAGGATGGAGAAAGATGCATAGTAAATCACTAGGTGCAGTCGTCGATATCTCGCTTTAACAAGAAATACTTCATTTATCAAAAATACGTAGTAATTTTAATTGTTGATATAAAATCAAATAGAATGGCATACAACTAATGAAAATACGATTATTCACAAAAAGGGATGGGGGGGAAAATTGCATATGAAATCACTGATGCAATCCATGACATTAATGCATCTAAAATGAGTAAATTCTATGCACAACCGGCACGACATCATCGCGGAATAATAGGCAGCGGAGCGGCCAATATGAACTCGGAAATAGTCTGCAGACCTGCTCAATAATCTGCGACGGGAGTTGCCGCAATGCACGGTTTTTGTGACCAGGTTGTTATCTGGCTAATCAACAAAACCTGCTTACGTAAAGCAGAGTTAAATCTAACACCAGGTCACAACACACAACAGTTTGAAGCTGATAATCTGATGTGGCTCAAGTAAGATTTTAAGCCCTTAAAATCAGTGATAACTTAATCGACATTGAATAGTTGACAGCAGATCCTAAACGATGAACGAAGTCACATATTTTCGCGTTTCTAACCTCCGATAAGTAAACAGGGTTCCCACGCACCTTAAAAAGGCCATATTAAAAAAAAAATCATAAGGCGCCCTTAAAGAGGCCTTAATTTTACCCTATAAGCCTTAAAAAGTTGTAAAAGCCTTAAATTTTCGTTTTCGCAGGGATGTTTTTTCTTTTCATCCAGGCATTTCGTGCGGGCGGGAGGGAGGGGGGGGGGAAATCGTAGAGGAAGCCAGCCACGTTGTCTGCATGTTGCTCTCCCTGTGGAGAGGGAGAAGAAGGGGGGGGGATTTTCTTTCTCTGTGCTGTGCATCGTACTTGCATGATTTGTTTACTTTTTGCCATAGTTGGGGAGGGAGGGAAAACATGATGAAAGGAAAGGGAGAAGGAATGATATGAGATAAGCCAGGTCAGTGGCAGCTGTGCTTTCGTTAAGAACGGTAGTGTTTTGCGGCTCCAGTTTTAATACTGCATTTCTAATTGTTTATCTGAGGGAAATGGGCAAGTGTGTTTTCAACCCATTGTGGTTAGATATAGATGTTTACAGGGACTGGCTTGCATCCTGCAGCAACAAGTATGGATTTTCTTGCACTGTTTGCAATAAAGAGTTTGAGCTTGGGAAGATGGGTGAATCATCTCTGAAGACTCATATGAATGGTAAGTTGCTTTCTTTTCCTCTTTTATTGGTGTTTTGGTAAAAATAATGCATTTAATGAAGAGGTTTTTTCTTTTTAATATCAGTAAAACCTGCCATAAAAGGAATTGATTGTTTCGGCCTCTGGTTCAAATACATAATTATGAGTGAGCACGTGATTTTTGCAGAAAAATTTTGAATCCCTTGTAATTCCATATGAAACTATTTTCTTAGCTCATAAATATACTTAAAGTATTCTATTAATTATGTTAAAAGAAAAAACAGTAGCTATGAAATAGCTGTAATAATTATTTAAAAACAAAACTTTTCATTGTAACTACTATGGAATTTTTTCTGAAAACTTGGTTTACTATGTAAGAGAGTGCATATTTTTACTGAAATGTCATAAGTATTGTGTTTAAATATATCGGCTGGATAAATTCAGATAAGCAGTGCCTAATTATTCGCAGGGCAAATGGAGCAATTGCAGGGTGTCTACCGCTCTGGAAAATCCAGAAAGTCTAGAAAAAGTCGGGAAATTGGAAAATGGGCCCGGAAAGTCTGGAAAAAACCGGGAAATTGGATAATGGGTCCGGAAAATTCACCAAAAGAATCATTTTTTTTTTTTTTTACACTTTCTCTGTAATTGTCAGACTCGAAACCGAAAGCAAATTCAAATCATTTTACGAACTGCGAAAGCATCAAACGATGTGTTTGAATAAGGAGGGAAAAATGGGGGCTCATCAATCGTGATGGGAGGGTAAAAGACAAATTAACTTACTTGGTAAATTTTGGCTTAGGACCGTATTTCCAAGAACAGTTAGTTAATTCAGTGATGTTAATTCTGCGCCGAGCTGCGCCGAAACACAAATTCTTGCGCCGAACTGCGCTTTTAGCCGTTTTTTGCGCCGGTCTGCGCCGAATACGTCATTTTGACTCTTTCAGGGTGCGCCGAAACACAAATATTGCGCCGAACTGCGCTTTTAGCCGATTTTTGCGCCGGTCTGCGCCGAATACGTCATTTTGTCTCTTTGTTAAATTTTTGCCACGCTCATTTATCTTTTAAAGCGTGTATGGAAAGCTAGTTAGCAATAAAGCAAGATTTAAACTGCGTACGAAAGCTGCATTCCGAAGCCATTCTACCCGCCCCGGATCGGACCAGTTGGGCTTTGTTAGTCACCTCAATCAGGGCCGGCCAGATAGGCAAACAAGTAATCATCGCAACGGGCACCGTTTTTTGTTTATGAAGGGGCACGAATTCCAACTTAAAATCATAAAAGCAATTTTGAAAAAAGTAAAAGGGACGTCTTTTTCTACGTTTGCAGGGTGGAGTGGGTGTCATGTACCGCAGGGCCGCCCCTGATCTAAACCAGACCGGTCCGTAAAGAAAACAGTATATTACGGTGACGTCCCAGCCCCTAAAAAATCACGGTTTATGACCCGGCCCGTAGCAAGAATGAATATTGGAAGCATGACCGGTTTAGAAATCAGAATCTAGGCTGTCTGAATTAATAGAATATTTCATTTCAAAATAATCCGGAAATCCGCTGCCAGTGGTGTAGTTGCGGGGGGTAGAGATCTGTGCGGGCCCAGGCTTTTGCAGCACGATTCATTCAAGGCACGGGCTGACCTCAGCATTTTCTAGAATGGACCGGAACAAGCGTATACTCTTAAAGACGGTCCTCTGCGCTTGCAAAATCGAGCCTTTCCGGAAATTTTTGCTCTCCTAAAATTAAGACAAGACCAAACGATTGGCTTGTGATTTCCCCCCCCCCCTTCCTTAAATCATGATTGATATACGAGCTGTACCGGGTCTGAATTTTTTATTTTGATTAAGTGCCGGGCCGGGCTAGACATTTTCGGCCCGTGAAGATCATGAGCGGGGAGATGCCGTCTCACTACTTCTTCATTCGAGCTTATGTCAGCAAAAGTAAGCGTTCTTCACTTTTCATCATGGACGCATGATTTTTGAGTCTTCAGTTGCGAGTGTTCCTAAACCTTTTTTCTTAAAACTACACCACTGTTTTTCTTTTTGTGTGTGTGCAGGCTCTACGAGAGGGGGCAGACGGGGCGACGCCCCTGGGCCCGTGTTCAGCCAAAGTGCGTCCGCAAATTTTTCAGAATGTGTTACGAATTTCATTTATAGATCCGTAATTAAAATTTTTATTTCAAAATAGACTAAATTTTGAATACATAATTCTAGAATGATATAAACGGCAGAGATGTTAATTCTACCATTTAAATATTAGTATTTTTACAACCTTCGAACATGCATTAAAAGTACCATTGCATATAAGAAATACTCCCCTCCCACTCTTTCCATTTAGCATTTATATGAAAACCATTAAAAAGAGCAGTTTCACACACACACACAAAAAAATTCCTTCCGTCCATGTAAATCCATGTATTGTTTTTACCAAGTTGCTGATAGCATAGCCTGTATACACCCTTTTTTTTTCCAGAACTTTCCTAAAGTGCTTTCAAATAGTGTTTTGCTTTTACCAAACGGTGTTTGCTTGCAAACTTTGCTTTTCTTGTATGCATTTATTGTGTTCCTAAATCTTCAATATTATGCTCCAAAATCATGTTAATTCTGATCTCGAATCTTAGTTTTCCTCTCGGAAACTATTTTTTTGTGCTCCCGAGGTGCTCCCAAATGGAATTTTTCTGCTCCCAAATGGAATTTTTCTGCTCCCAAATAGAATTTTTCTGCTCCCAAATGGAATTTTTCTGCTCCCGAGGTGCTCCCAAATGAAATTTTTTCTGCTCCCGGGGTGCTCCCAAATCGAGTGTTGGAGTTAACATCCCTGTTAATTCTATCAGAAAGTGTGACTACTTCTGTTTCTCAATTGATGAAAGCTTAATCCTGTATACTTCAGTTAAAATTGATTTCAAGAAGTTGTACAAAATATGCAAATATAAAGACAAGGGAGGTGGCTAGGTATGGATGCAAGACTGAAAATTGGCGTCTCGCGTCTCGCAAAACAGCCTAAAACCTTTGTCACGTCTCGCAAAATCCCTATATCGTAATGTTAAAAATGTCTGTCTCGTCTCCCAAAAAATCGTCTCGCGTCCATCCCTAGAGGGGGCATTGTGCAATTTCCCAAAGTAAAATGCAGTGGTCAGGAATTTTTTTCCCGGGACCTCCCAAAAGTCAGGAAATTGACTTTCTGAAATTTGGTACACACCCTGAATTGCCCCGGACCTTTAGATTTTAGGAACCCAATTTTTTTCTATTTTTTAAATTTTATGTATGTTAGTGTGTACTTTAACATTGCAGCAATAACATGGCAACAAATGTTTTTTTTTCTCTCTCTCCAAAATGTAGTTTCAGCTGATACATCTTACAATTTATTATTAATTCCATCCCCAACCCCGGAAACAAGTCTCCTGATTTTTAGAATAAAATCTGATTTTTGCCCTTGCCAGGTTGGCAACTCTGCAATTGGACCTTGTTATCCCGACATACGGTTTTATTGTCAACCTGGTTATCACAGAAGCATTTTACACACCACCACTCCACTTACGACAACATTTGTTTGCGGTCCCAAGAGAGTTGGGATAGCAAGGCCCGACTTACAGAAGCAAAAACATTTACTGTAATGTAGTAAATGTTTATATTTTTTTATCTAAATTACTTCAAATTCAAATATTACACAATTACAACCCTATATAAAATTAATATTTTTATGGTTTTCTCTCCACAGGCAAAAAACATAGCACTCTAATGAAAGCTAAGGAAACGACAGTCTCTGGGAGTTTGAAGGCATATTTTTCTAAAGTTGCTGCTGGAGCATCATGATCATCATCTGTTGAGCTTTCGAAAATCAGTCCAAAAGAATGAGACTTCATGTCTTACTGTTTTGAAGAATTCTGTTTTGGAGGCAGAAATTAGATGGGCTGTTAAATGTGTTAGCAGTCATTTCCGGTATAATTCCTGTACAGATATTAATTCTCTTTTCAGAGACATGTTTCTAGATAGTGAAATAGCCAAGCAGTTTGCATGCGGCCCCACAAAATGTGCATACATTGTATGTGATTAGATGAATTAAA
The DNA here is from genome assembly GCA_038373885.1 of Cheiracanthium punctorium. Classification (NCBI taxonomy): domain Eukaryota; kingdom Metazoa; phylum Arthropoda; class Arachnida; order Araneae; family Cheiracanthiidae; genus Cheiracanthium; species Cheiracanthium punctorium. The sequence goes on from JAWZYV010013786.1 coordinate 647,687, forward strand.
AAACAAAAAAAGGCAATTAGAAGATGCAATTAAAGAATTGGAAACAAACTCAGACAATTTGGCAGAAAAGGCTGAGGATTCTGGGGAAGTGAAATTTATATTTCAGTCAAATTAGTTTTAGGAGATCGTCCAAAGCCAAAAAAAAAAAAAAAAAAAAGAATTGAAAGAAATTGAATGTAAAATAGAATCTCTGTTCAAGAACATAAAAGAAATATAATAAAAATTGTGATTATGTATTGTCTTGTTTAATAATTGTTTCATTTCTTTGTATATAATTTTATTCAATATTGGCTTTTATAACAGGGGTGATAGTATTCTAATTTTTTTGTGCTGATTGATCTGAAAACGTATTCCTATTGCAGAAAAAAAAAAAAAAAAATAAATTAAAATTCATACCATTTGTCTTAATATCTGTCACACTCAACTGCAGATCTTTTTTTTTTTTTTTTTTCTTTGTATAATGTTTTAGAATGTTCAGTCAACATATGCACAGACCTCTTAAACTGAATTGTTAGTAATGTTCTGTGCATGCGTTAATGATAAAAATATAAAAAAAAAATCGCATTTCATTTATATTGGTACCTTTTCATTCATTTAGAGAAATAGTTACATTTCATACTTTCTGTCCTGGTTTACCAGCCCAATCCCCAGTGATTTATTTATTCTACATGAACATATTTAGGTTTTTTGAATGAAACTGATTTTGTTTTGGACTAAAGTAAAACTACTTTTTTGAGACGGGTGTATGATTTATGTATTTTTTTAGCTTGATTTCATTTCAGAAATTTTCGCTATCACTCCTATTTTATTATTTATTAATCATTAATATTTTATTGATAAGAGCTTGTGAATCAAATTAGCAGGCAAATGTGTGATAAAATTAGCATGAATGGCAGGCTTGTGAGGCTTGGAGATCGGAATAGCAGGCTTGGATAGGATGCCAGGCTTGGATCTGGAATAGCAGGCTTGTGAATCAAATTAGCATGACACAATACTGCCAGGCATCTATTTTTTTTTATCCTCACTGTAATTGATTTTATTGTTCATCTTTAACTTATTTAATACTATGCAATAGTTTGATTATTCATAGTAAGCTATTAAAACTTAACATGCTAATTAATGTGTTTGCTTGATAAGTTTTTAGAAAATGTCTTATGCTATACATTTCAAAACTGAAACTATTTAAATAATGCTTGAAAGATCTTACAAATTAATTTTGAGTCCTAGTAATTTGCCTATCATTTAAAAAAATAACTGGAATTTGGTGAATTATAACTTATTAAAACACAATGATTGTTTTAAAATCATATATACTACTTTAAAAGACATGAAATACAGCATTATTAAGGAGGTGTATAAGATAATTGCATTGGAACGCATCTTCGATTATTGGCCTTAAATTTTTTTTAAATAGCCTTAAAAAGGCCTTATTTTTAATATCAAGAAATGAGTTGGAACCCTAGTAAAACTCATCCATCTTTATGAATTACATGCATTTAGATGGACATTAGTATGTTTTTTGATAGCTGATTAATGGGATGAATTTTCCTTGTAATTTGTGCTTTTACTGCAATAGTATTTTTTGAGGTAAACAACATTTTTTTTTTAGGGAAACTATAAATAAACAAAAATAATCTCTAAAGCGGGTGAATTAAAATGTTGAAGTATTGGGTTGGCAACTAAGTAATTGCGGATTTTTTTTAGAAAATCAAAGACAATTTTTTCATGGAACTAAATAACTTTATTCTGTAATGTATTGCCCATTTTGATCAATGACCTTTTGCCATCTTTCAGGCAGCATCATAATCCCACGTTCATAAAACTTCTGGTTTTTATTAGCAAAAAACTGAATCAGGTACTATTTGACATCATCATCATTATTGAAATTTTTACCATTCAAGGAGTTTTGTAAAGATCGAAACTAAAAGTAATCAGATGGTGCGAGGTCAGGACTATATGGTGGATGTGGCAAAACATCCCAACCAAGCTCCAATAATTTTTGCCGAGTGACCAAAGATGTGTGTGGCCTTGCATTGTCATGATGGAATACAACACCTTTTCGATTTTTCAATTCGGGCCGTTTTTCTTCAACTGCATTGTTTAATTTCGTTAGTTGTTCAATGTAGACATCAGAATTGATCGTTCGGTTGGGTGGTAAGAGTTCAAAGTACACAATTCCTTTGTAATCCCACCAAACTGATAACAAAACCTTCTTTTGATGAATATCAGCTTTTGATGTTGTTTGAGTTGGTTCACCTGGCCTGCTCCACGATCTTTTCCGCTTGATATTGTTTTAAACAACCCATTTTTCATCGCCAATTATCAATTGTTTTAAAAATGGATCATTTTCATTACGTTTCTTTAGCAAATCGCAGCTGTTAATGCGTTTCTTTCAGTTTGTGATGAACCCATGTATCGAGTTTTTGAACATAGCCAAGTTGTTTTAAGTAATTTTCAATGCATGTATGGGATACATGAAGCTTCTCTGCAATCTCACGTGTTGTACTGTGGGGATCCGAATCGATTATTGCTTTGATTAGGGCGTCATCAACTTCAACTGGACGACCAGAGCGTTTTTCGTCTTTGAGTGAAAAATCACCAGAACGAAATTTGACAAACCAATTTTGACACTGCCGTTCTTTTAAGGCTTCGTCACCATAAACAGCACATAACTTTTTATGAGCTTGCGATGCGTTTTTCCCTTTGCGGAAATAAAAAAGCAAAATATGACGAAAATGTTCCTTTTGATTTTCCATTTTTCAATGAAGGCCAAGCGAAAACTACGCAACCGATCAAAGAACTTTTTTTACTGATTGACAGCTGAATTGCCAACTGTCAAATAACAAAATGTGTTTTACATTTGTAAATTGTCTGCAAACCTAAAATTTCAACTGAAGCCATCTTTGAGTGAAATCTGCAATTACTTAGTTGCCAACCCAATATTTCTATAGTTTTCAAAATCACGTTAGCTTAGTTAAAGTGTCAGACATGAAAATAAATTTTTAAAATGTTGACGATTTGACCGGTTGACCAACGATTCTAAAGAATGAACGGGGTGCATCCTTTATCATTTTTAACTGCACTAAGAAAAACTCACCTTTCTTTAGGAGTTGCATGTCTTTAGATTGACAATAAGTTTTTGGATAGCTGATTAATGGGAGAAATTTTATTTGTAATTTGTAACTTACTACTATCCTGTTTTTTGAAATAACTAACATTTTTTGAAAGAAAACATGTGACTAAAAAAAATTGCATGTAGTGTCTCGTGAATTTAAATTTTAACGTATTTTTGTGCTTTTTATGATTACATTAAAGCTTAGTTAGAGCTATGAAGATTAATTGAAATAAGTCCCATTTAATTAGTAGATTTTTGAAAATTTGTACTTAAATGTCAAATTTTGGCTTCTCCACGAAAAAAGATGGAAATTCAATTTTCTTGAAAACTTGATTTTCGGCCACACAGTTGGTGCATTATAGGAGAGAAAACGAGATACAGCGAAACAAAATTTACTAATTTTTTTTTCCTGTTCACAAATTCGCATGTACAATAATCAATCAATATCAATATAGACTTTAATTTAAATGTAGAAGTAATGGATAAAAATATATTTTAATACTTTAAGCTCTTGTTACTTTAAAATAATGTGGTTTGCTCTTGGTGGTAATATAGGACTCAAGAGGGACGCAGCATATTTTTGTAGAAAATTTTTCAGAAAGTATTTGACTTCCCTCAGTTTTACATTTTATCTAGGTCTGGTTGGAATATTACCTCTGTGAATTTAAAATGTCTTTCATCATTGATATGTTGATCAAAAGTTATCTTTCTTGTAAAATATTGATTTTATTTGTCATTAAAAGGTATTTTAAGTATTTGTTTGATAAAAGATTAAACTGTCAGTATATATATGCTTTAATGAACTTTTGCTTTGAATTAGAAAAATTCAGTGGAATAATTTTCTTCCAGAAACCTTCAGTTTGGTAACTCGATCCTTAGATGAACTTAGTACTCATAATGCCAAGAAAATCAGCGGTTTTCCCAAAAGTTAGTTGATAATTTGTACTATTTTCTTGCCTTGCACATATGTTACAGCTTAACTTATTCAGCAGAAATCCCTGAATACTTTAAAGATGTATATTAATGTATTTACAGGGCTCGAAATTAACAATAGTCCAAGATACCAGTAAAAAACAAAATTTTTTGGTCCATTGGACCAGTAACATTTTATTTGCAATTTTTCTCTTGCAAACTTTCCCCATTTAGTATAGCAAAACATGCAATCTAATTTTATATGTTTTGCTATACTAAACATGTAAAATTGTATACAGATTATAAGACATTGATACATGTCTTATAATCTGATCTATTAAATATATAATTTATTGGAATTTAAATTTTTAAATTCAGCTCTTAAGGAAATCAATATGTATTGCTCGTGTAATTTCTTTAGTTTTGCATTTTTAAAAAAGGATGTATATGGACCAGTGTTAAATGTTATGAACCAGGGAAATCATGAAGTCACTGGTCCTGTGCACATGTGACTAAATATTCTAATTTTTATATCTGTGTATCTATATATCTATATCTATCTATCAATATATAAATTAAATGTTTAAACGAATGTTATTAATAGTATCGCTGATAGTTCAAATATCTGAAATATATATATATATGAAATAAGTTTAGGAGGTATTTTTATTAGTACAACATATATTAAATTTGTCATATGTGTATTTATATACTTTATTATTTTTATTATTCATTCAGGTCAGAAAGTTTCACAAAAAAGAAAATCTTGTGCAGGAGGTCCTGTATCCAAATTACTAAATCAAGGACTCAAGGCATCTTCATCATCAGCCAGATCTAAGCGACGGAGGAATCACTCTAAAAGAAAACCTCTTTGTTTATTTCCTTCCTCTCCAAAAAATCAACAAGATAAAACCTCACCCAAAAACAAAATTAAGAATTCTGACAGCAGTGCTCCTGTTTTTTCTGCAGCTAATTCCCCTGATACTTCTACGCAATCCTCTGCTTTTAAATTATTCTCTAAAATTACTGGTCAGTGTGAAAAAGATGATAGCCCTATATTGAAACATTTAGTGTCAAATGCAATTGCAGTGTCAAAAAAGAATTCTCATCTTAGTAATACACATGTCCGTTGCTTAGATTTTAATTTAGATTCTGTTTCGGACAATAAAAATAGCAAACTTCAAGATAAGGATACAAGAAACATAAGTCAAGCTAGTATGACCCGTGAGTCACCAGTTCTGCATAGAAGATCACCCCGAATTCAGCAATCTAAAGAAAAAAAGCATATTCGTAATTCCCTTAACATAGAATCAAAAATGATTCAGTTGGAAGAAGTGGGAAAATCTGTTTCTCCAGAAACTCCTCCTGTAGCTAATGAAGGAAAATCTGTTGATGTAGGATCATCTATGTTTAATACAGCATTAGATGTGCTAAATTATTCAGATGATTTGTTTAATGATGGCAAAAGTGTGGAATTAGAAAAATGTGAATCTGAAATAGTCTCTAGCTGTGTATCTGAAATTCCATCTGATGATGCATTAGACAAAACAGCTGCATGTAAAAGTACTGAAGAAGCAGAAGTTGAAGTTGTTTTACTTGATGAAGATGGCACAGTTGTCAATCCCCCTACAATTGTAACCTCTTCTAAAAAGGCTATTGCAGCTTCTGAAGAAAATATGTCTCCCCTGCCTGAAAATATGTCTCAGGAGGTATTGCAGGAAAAACAAAAACCAGTCTATGCTGCACAAATTACTGAAAATATTAGAAATCTTTGTAATTCAAAAAATGATAGTTCAATTATCTCTCCTAAAAAGATGCTTGATAAATGCAAAAGTGAAATTCCATTAGATGTAACTGTTAAAGAGTGCAACAAACCAAATCCTTCATCTAAATCTGATTCTTTGACAATGGTTGATCAAACATCTGAAATAGAAGTAAATGAGTCTCCCTCTAAATTAAACAAAATGAAAACCAAATCTTTGGCATTTACATTGTTTGGATCTGACATAGATGATTTATCTCCTGAAAAAAGTTCAGATCTTGCTTATAAAACTTCAATTAAAAATACCTCTCCTGTGGACATAACTTTTAATAATAATCATGTGAATGTCAGTGATACTACCTTGAAAAAAGACGGTTCTAAAAATAAGTGTGGAAAAAGTACCATCACATCTCCTAAATTGTCTTCGTCAAAGAACCATACTGAATCTTGTATGACTACCATAAATACATCAGCTGGTGTAAAAAAATGCAATTTAGCAAATGATAAAAATAAATCTTGTGCAAAATTGTCACCAATTCTTGATAGTACTGAGAAAATTTCAGAAGGAAAGAAAAACAGAAAATCATATAAAAGTGAATTAGAGTTATTTAAAAATGTCAAAACAGTTGATCAAGATGTTGGTGAATGCAATGAAGTTCAACAGCAACAAATAAATAAAATGCCAGATGTACTGTGCAATATAAATGCTTCTCCAAAAATTAAAAATTCTGTATCTAAGCATAAAATAACTAATAAGAAAAGTCCTAAAGTCTCCTTTTCTGGAGAAAGTAAATTAAACCAAAGTTTATCTATTGATGAGTTGAATAAATCAGATTCTTTTAATGAAAGTAAAACTAAATCCCTTTGTGAAAAAGTTAATTCTAACAATTTTGTTGACAGCTGTATAAATGTTAGTTCAGAAAGTACAGAAGTATATAAAGTTGATAATATATCAAGCATCTCAAAAGAATCCGTTGAGTCACCCAAGGCAAATAGTAATGAATTAGTGAAAAGCAAGAAACCTGCTTCAGTAGATAAAGAAACTTTGGATAAAACTAAAGCACTTCCAGACTTATGCTCATCAAACAATTTACAGCAAGAGTGTATGAGTAAAAAAACAGATAAAGTATTACCTCCACTTAAAAAACGAATCAGACCAATTCCTGTTGATTCCTCATCTAATGAGAGTTTTACTGCTTTTTCAGCTGGTGCATTTTCTCTAGAAGTGCAAAGTGATAGGGAGCAATTTGTAAAAGAACATATAGATGTGCATAAGAGAAACCTAAAAAATAAAACAGAGGAGGAATCTGCTGAAAGAAAGGATGTATCTGTTTCATGTGTGACAAATACCACCACTGAACCTGAAAATTTAAATTCAAATGATCAGCTAAAACCGTCTACTTCACCAATTGTACCTCCCCTTCCTAAAACACCAGGTAAAATAACATCTCCAACTGTTACTTTTAAGCATCCCTCGGCAAATAGTTTCTGCAGGTCTGGTAAACCAAAAGCTATGACAGAGTATTATAGAAATGCTTTTCCTAACAAAGTTGGGGAGTTGCCCATCAGCCCGCTTTCATTTTCAAACTCCTCATGTACTCTTGATGGGTTTCCTGCTAAAAGACGATTGTTAGACGAGTCTTCCACACTGTCTAATTTGGAAGTGCAGCAAGATGAAAATGATAGTACTGATGCTAAAAGAAATATGTTGGAAAATTCTTCCACTTTAACTGCTCAAGAAATTGAATATGCAGAAAAAAATAGTAACACTAATATTGAGGATATTCATGAGGAATGTGAAGGAAACAGAAAATCAGCCACTCCAGCAAAATTGATGACTAATACAACATCTCAAGAAGGAAATTTGAAAGATGAAAGCCAAAAAGTTACTAGCAGTAATTTTGATGAATCCCATCTTGCCGAAGAGGTGGAAGATTTACTAACTACTTCAGATGAAAATTTTCTTATCAGTAATGGCAATCCGTTTCTTAATACTGGTAGAAAAAGAAAGAGAAGTGACTCCTGTTACAGTGACTCTGGCTCTACTGTTGTAGATTTTGATCCAGATCTAAAGACTCCTGTTAAAAGTGATGACTGGAGGAAAAGAGATGTGTTTAAAACTCCAACACCTGTAGAGAAAAGGAAACTTAGTGAAACATCTGGTTCTGAATCTGATAGCTCGCCAAAAAAAGAAGTAAGCAATACTTCTGACAATAAAATTAAAAATACTTTTAAAACCGTACCTGTTCATCCGTCAAATATTAATGTGATAGAAAAAACTGACTGTGCTGCTAAAAAGCTATTTAATGACCCAGTGATTCCCAAAAACCAGTCATCTGAAAAAGTTCCAAACAATCCAGTTTTGACTAAAAATCGTGAAACTGAGAGTAATACTAAAAATTCCCAAAGTAATTTAGTTATTACTAAAAAACAACGAATTGACAGTGCTGCTATAAACTTTCCATTTAAACCAGTGAAACAGAAAAAGCACAACGTTTCTGATGTTAAGAGCAACACAAGTTATCAAGCAGCTCGCAAAACTGAATTACCAAAAACAGAAAGTACGTCATCATTAAATAAAGAAAAACACAATTTAATAGTATTAAACCAGGAACTAAATAATCTTACAAAAGCTGCAAACAATCCAGTCATTTCTGACCAGCAGGAAACTGACAGAAGAGTGAAGGGAACTTCAAATAATATAGTGACTGCTAGAAAACAAGTAATTGACAATACTGCTGTAAATGTTTCATCTAAGCCAATGACAGTTAAAAGGAAAGATGTATTAGATAGCAGAAAGGACTCTCATTTGGTTTATCAGACATCTCACAAACAATATACCAAATCTCGCCAAATGACCCCAGAAAAACAGAAAAGAAAAAATATTTCACCACAGATCATGCAATGTACATTTAAAAAAGAAAGGCACAGTATGCCATCATTAAAGAAGGCGAGACACAGTCTATCATCTCTAAAGAAAGACAGACATGGTACATCATCATCATTAAAGAAGGGTAGAAATAATACTACATCATCATCAAAGAAAAGTAGAGACAGTTCATCATCATTAAAAAAAGACAGAGATAGTGCATCATCATTGGAGAAAGAAAGTCACAAAATGCCATCATTGAAAAACGAGAAGCAAAGTATATCATCATTTGAAAAAGGAAAGCATAATGTACCATCGTTTGAGAAAGGAAAACCAAGCATGCCATCATTAAAAAAAGAAAGACGTAGTAGACCTACTTTAAAAATAGCTACTTTAAAGTCCCCATACAAGAATACCAAACAAAATTTTGCACCAGAGCTGCATTCAAGAAAGTCTGATGATAAAGAAATTTCACATAATGTGTTAATCGAAAATGGTGAAATGGATATAAAGTCTGTTGAAAATGTCGAAATGTGCAGTGATAAAAATATGAAAGCAAGTAATCCTAATGAGCCAGATATGAAACAATCTTTAAAAGAGAACGTAGCATCACCTGTAGCCGATGGCAAAAGTAGCGCTCCAATAGATTCTGCAATTAATCACTGTGAAAGCACTCAAGATATCGTTGAATCGGATATAGGCCGTTCAAATGAAGAAGGAAGTGAGTTGTCTATTGCAATAGCAGCTTGCGAAAGAGAATTACTCAAGTCTCCAAGATATCAAGCAGATGATGGGTTTAACATGGAAAAGTCATGGACAGCAAAGAACACTGAAAGCAAAACTGAAAATCCGGTAATTATTATTTTAATTACAACTAAAATAATTATCAAGAATAACCTTGAGTAGGTGTTTATTTGCTGTAAAACTTTCAGTGTTGTAGAAATTCTTTCATTGGAGTATATCTCTAAAAAAGTTGTGGACTTCATTCTCTACTTATAAGTAGCAGTAGAGTAACATCCTTATATTTAAAATATTTATTTTGGGGATCACTTAGTTCATATTCCTCTGAGCTTTGAATTTTCTGAAAAGCAGGAATTAAAGACTAACTCTTAAATCTTGGGGAAGAATATATATATATATATATATATATACAGTGGCCGCTGCTTAATTGGATCAGCCGCTTTATTGAATCAAATCACAGAGAAAGGAACAGAACCACTCTTTTCAAAGCCGCTGCTTTTTTGGATCAGCCATTTTATTGGATGATATGAACATGATCCAATTAAGTGGCGGTCACTGTATATATATATATATATATATGTATATACAGTGGCCGAAAAAATACACTTTTGAATCCCCTAACTATTTTAGAATTGGGGGAAGGAGAGAATGTAAAATTATTTTTCCTTCAACCCCAATTCAAGTGGCGGAATGATTTTTGTTAATTTTAACCCCTTATTGAACCTAATTTTAATTTGTTCAAGATTTTTGCTTTCCATCATGCATATTTAAATGCCTTGCTGAAATCCTATGGAGGATTCAAAGATCTATGCTGAGAAAAAATGTTGGCATCTTAACCATTAGTGTAATTTTATACCAATTTATAAATTCCTAACCATTTAAATTAATCAAATTTGAAGTAGACCACATAAGTATGCACTGTTACAATACTTAACTAGATTTTCTTATTTATATTTTTTCTATGATTTGAATTTTGACCCAGTTATATATTTTCCAGGTTGAACAAGATGAAAATTTTGCTGTAAGTATTCTTTACTATGTATTTTAAACAAATTATTATTTCATATTTCTGTAACAGTTCCAGCTAAAATATTTATATTATTAAATAAAAATTGAATTTCAGTATATAACTTTATAGGAAATACCTATTTCCGACGTACGAAATATATTTCGGCTGCCTTTACACAGCCATCTTCAGTTGTTGCACGCTTCCTTGTCAATGGCAGTCCTGCCACACTTTTCCTCCTCTTCGTTCCTGAACTTTCGTCTCATGACGTCACTCCAAGTTCTATCGATATTGGCATGCGCCATATCGTTGATGTTTCTCTCTGTTGTGGAAATTTCTAAGCTTTCTTGGATATAGGCATATATTTATTTTTATAATTTAGCTATTTTCTTTACATTCTCAAAGTCTATTTTTAGAGTTTCTTTTGTTGCTAAGCAAGCTAAGGCTGTGTTTTGTTTATTGAATTTAATATCGTTAATATGTTCATTTTTTCTTTCGTTTATTTTTCTTTTTGTTACACCTATATAGCAACCTTTATGATTGGTTTCATTTATAGAAAGATTAATTTTGTATATTCCTGCAGCATCTAACGGGTTAATTTGGTCTTTTTCAGAACGAACACGTTGAAAAATAGTTTTATTGGATTTAATTGGTATTCGGAAACTCTTTTTGGGGGTTCCATTTTCCCCAGATTTTATTTGCAATCCCCCTGCTGAAAGGAATAGCTGTAGTGTATTTTTAATTTTCTTTTTGCTGATTGTTTATAATATTTAATCTATGTTTACGTGCTTTCAGAATTTTTTCAAAGGTCTCCTGTGGGTAGTTAGCTTCTTGACATTGGTTTCTAATGTACGATATTTCTTTATGTAATAAAGTAGAGTTAGAGCACACATTGATGGCTCTGTCTATATAGGAGCGTATAGCTGCTATTTTATAGTTTAAGGGGGGTTTGGATTTAAAGTTAACTAAATTGGTATTACTTATTGGTTTACGATAGATTGTAGTTTGTAAGAGGTTATTGTTTTTTATAATGGTTATGTCAAGGTAGTTAAGGGTATTATCTTTTCCTTTTTCGTACGTAAATTTAATGTTCTGATCCATTTCGTTGAGGTGTTCAATTAAATTAGTTTCTTGGTTCTTATGTATGGTAAGTATCGCGAAAATGTCGTTGACATATCGTAGCCATAGTTTTATGGTTTTATTAAATTTTTGTTTCTTCAAGGATTCGCATTTTCCAGTCTGCTATTATTCCAGATAAAGTTTTAATATGAATTTCAGTATTTTAATTTGCAGAAAAATGCTTGTTACTAAAACATGTTATATGTTGTTTCTAAAAGTATTTTCACTTAAGACTAACACTGCTATTGAGAATTCTACTTAAGAATAACACTGCTATTAAGAATTCTACAACCACCATACATTAAAAGTCCACCATACATTTTTGTGCCATTTCTATTCTATATGTTGCATTATCTACACACCAAATCAGAACCATTCACACCTTATTGAAAGACAGATGGATAATCATTAAATATTTATTTTTTGTGGATTGGATCATAAAACTTATTAATCTGCTAAAATAAATGTATTTTTTCATTTCTTATTTTTGTTTTGCATCTAATAAAAATAAATAAATATGTTTTTTATAGTTCATTTTGAATAAATTAAATTCAATGGATCCGGGGTAAAATTATTTTCCCTTCAACTCCAATTCAACTGGAGAAATGATTTTTGTTGATTTTAACCCCTTATTGAACCTAATTTTAATTTGTTCAAGATTTTTGCTTTCCAGCATGCATATTTAAATGCCCTGCTGAAATCCTATGGAGGATTCAAAGATCTATGCTGAGAAAAAATGTTGGCATCTTAACCATTAGTGTATACCAATTTATAAATTCCTAACCATTTGAATTAATTCTAATTTGAAGTAGACCACATAAGTACAGGCCCTGGTTACTGCACAGGCCAACATGGCCTCAGCCTAGGGCCCCTAAGCCCTAGTTTTAGGGGCCCCAAAATGATTAAAATAGTTTTAATCTCTTTAAAAGAATAGCATAAAAAGTATCAATAATAACAGAGATGCAATTTTACAACACACGCGGCTGTTCTAAAGTATTTGATTATACCAAGTATGGGCAACCTTTGGAAAATTGCGGGCCAAACTTTAGAATGTTAGCACAGGCAGTTAAATTGGAATTTATATGGAATTTTGAATGGTTTATATAGGGTTTTAATATGTTCCTCTGGGCCGAAGGTTGCCCATTAGGGATGCACCGAATACCATATTTTGCCGAATAACTAATACCGAATATTTGTATAAAATTCTAACCGAATATTCGGCCGAATACCGAATACTTGGTTAAAATTTATTAAACCATTATTACACTTTGATTGCAATGATTAATTTAATTAGTTTTTTTCTTAAACAATATTTCATATGGTGTAAAACTTCAAAAATTGAAATGCTGCAAAATTTAATATCCAAGTGTGTTTCCTTAACTTTTTAAAATATTAGTGAAATGCTGGTAATTTTTTTACCTGCATATTTTATTTAAAAAAAATTAGCAGTTTATTGATTTTACATATTTATGAACGCTTAATGTTAGGAATTTTTTTTTCCTGGTTACTGTTACAAATTTATATCAGTTAGTAATAGCAAGGTTAATGTAATGTGTCATAAGATTTAAGAAAAATTGAAAAGCAACGAAATTTCAAATTTAATATCTGAGTGTTTTCTCATACATTAAAACTATTTCATTGTGATATTAGTTTTTTGTGTGATTGTAGAACGCTACGTTAGGGCTATCTGCCAAGGATGGGGGTGGCTTGGTAGGAGGACTTTCTAAGGGTTTCTAACACTTATTCATATGTGATATTAGTAAATAACAACTTGAATCAATTTAGTACTATGGTACTGTACTACATCTTTCATTCATGATATAAAAAATATGTATTTGTTTACTGATTGGTGAATATTTATACTTGTTTGCTATTCGGTTGCCGAATATTTAAGTATTAGGCCAAACCAAATATTCGGTTTGCCTGCCGAATAGGCAGTATACCGAATACCAACCAAATATTCGGTGCATCCCTATTGCCCATCTATGCTTTATCCTATATTCAGGGATATAAGATGTCATGTTAAGGGCCAAAGCATTCTATCGTGAAGCATTCATTTGCGTAACCTCATCTGAAGCATAACTTCTGAGCATTAAAATTTTATATCCTTATTATAAGACTATTTCTAAGACTATTTATTATAGACTATTTCTAAGTTAAAAATTTATTGGGCGAAGGGGAATTTGACTCCCCTCTCCCCCCCTCTTTATGTACAACAAAAATTTGTACCCAGTATCAATATGTATCAAAAAAGTATGACAGTATAGGGGCTTCCCAAAACTGCGCGGCCTAGGGCTTCCGAATGTCTTAGTCGGGCTCTGCATAAGTATGCACTGCTACAATACTTAACTAGATTTTCTTATTTATATTTTTTCTATGATTTGAATTTTTACCCAGTTATATATTTTCCAGGTTGAACAAGATGAAAAGTTTGCTGTAAGTATTCTTTACTATGTGTTTTAACCAAAGTATTATTTCATATTTCTCTAACAGTTCCAGCTAAAATATTTATATTATTAAATAAAAATTGAATTTCAGTATTTTAATTTGCAGAAAAATGCTTGTTACTAAAACATGTTATAGGTTGTTTCTAAAAGTATTTTCACTTAAGAATAACACTGCTATTAAAAATTCTATAACCACCATACATTTTTTTGCCATTTCTATACTATATGTTGCTCATTATCAAATCAGAACCCTTTATACCTTATTGAAAGAGAGATCGATAATCATTAAATATTTATTTTTTGTGGATTGGATCATAAAACTTATTAATCTGCTAAAATTAATGTATTTTTTCATTTCTTATTTTTGTTTTGCATCTAATAAAAATAAGTAAATACTATGTTTTTTATAGATCATTTTGAGGAAATTAAATACAATGGATCCGGAAAAATTGCAGAGCATTTTAGAAAAACTTGGCTAAGAGTGAAATTCATCTTCTATGTTGTTCACCTTCATCTGACTGGACAAAAAAAAAAAAAAAAAAAAAAAAAAAAGTTTTTATAATTGTATTCATACATACCATAAAATCCTGATTATAAGACCCTCTACCCCCACCCCAATTGTTTGGAAGAAGGACAAAATAATTTCCCGGCAGTGGCCTTATGCTATGAATTGTGACGTCACCATGAACGACTGGTGTGACATCATCACCAAGGGTGTAGAAAGGTGGGGGGCAATTATAAGACCCTGCCCCTAATTTAACTGATTTTGAATTTGCAGAAGGAGAGGGGAGCTTATAATCAAGATTTTTGTGGTGTATATTTTAGCATGGTTATCTTGGTTGTTGTTCAGGGTAGTGTTATCAATTGAAAACACTATCCTGACAAAATTAGAGTGATCTATGCCTATTTTAAATAGATGAACTGGTTTTATTTATTGATTTTAAAAAATAGTTTAGAACTAAGATAATGTATGAATTTGCATTTGTAAGCTCTAAAACTAAGTTAAAAAAAAAAAAAAAGAAAAAGAAACATTTCATGCCTTAAACTATATAAAGTAAAAAAAAATTCTGCTTTATTTAAAACAGGTAACAAAAAATCTGATATTATTATAAAAGTTGTACGAACTGATGCTGCCACTACTATTATTTAAGTTTTGCTGTTTCATTATATTAAAGCAATAAAGTAGTTTTCAATGAAGATTATTTAATATTTATTTTCAATTGCAATTTGTGCCTTCACATTAGTAATTAGTTAATTAAAAAATAATTTTAGTGTTAAAATAACATGGTTGCCATGAACCTTGAAAGTCAGTGAAGGTCAGGGAAAGTCAGGGAAAATGAAATTTGTCAGGGAATGTCAGGGAAAATTTAAATTTACCAAGGAAAGTCAGGGAAAATATATTGAAACTTAACTGTTTGAGTCTGAAGCAGTGCGATTGCGCTGTTGAGATTTTGTGTCCAGAAAACCCAGTACATTTCGAACATTGCGGACGACTGATGATGTGTTACTGATTGTTGAAGTTGTGTGCCCTGATTTACTGAAGGAAGTACATCACACAGCTGCTTTCAATGTAAATAGTACATTTTACAATAGGTAGGTTTACAATTGGGATTCATCGATGTAAAATAAACAAAGCACTATCATGCTGCTTGGTATTTCTCGACATAAAATAAAACAAGCACCATCGTGCTGCTTAGGTCTTTTCGTACTAATTTAGATAAAACACCATTGTGCTGTTTGGGATTCTTCGACAGTGTTTTTTCAATACCACCTGGGACTCAAACGGTTAAGAAAGTAAAATTTACTTATTTTGGCACCAAATGTTATTGCCATGGACTTAGAATGGGAAGGACCTCCATTGGCAATGGGATTCCTCCACTGAAAACGAACCTAATGCCGATTCGTTCAACAGATGGTGCTGATGATTCATTGCTTTGCACTTAAGTATAGTATTGCTGCGACAGAAATTGCATTTTTAAAAATAGGTGAATTAATTATTTTCTGAATTTGATGGCCAGTGTATGTTTTGCTCCTGGTTGCACTTCGGGTTATACAAGCAAAAGAAAGAGAAATGCTGCCTTTGGATTAAAAAGTCCTAGTTTATTCAAAGTTCCCAATGTAAGCCTTGTTTTCTGTGAGTAATAGAAAAAATTCGTCCTAGGTTCGTATACTTTAGAAACATGCATAAAAATTCTTTTAATTTGTAAATTATTATAATACCATAAATGCATGTAAAATGTATTATTTTAATAACTATATAGCCTTTTATTGTTAAGTTGAATGGGTGTGTTGGCATTGTTGCGTGTATTTTTTAGGACCTTGATGGTCAGGAAATTCTATCAATTGTGGTCAGTAAAAGTCAGAGAAACTGATTTCAAATTTTTTGTGGCAACCATGAATAAAATCTGACTGATAAGCAAGCGGCTCGTATGTAATAATCCTTATAAATAAAATATATTTTGAATCTAGTTTCACCTTTTAAGAAGCATTTCTAATAAAACAGGAATTCAGACTTGTTGAAAAAACACATACAGCAGGGGGAAAAAAAAAAAAAAAAAAGTATGTATGCTTCAAGAGACACGTGGTCAGAAAAATCACATACCCTCACATGGTCAGAAAAGTGAGAGCCTATTTATTAAGGTGATTATTTTCTTGTTGATGGGAAGAATGACCATATTTTTCTAGAAAGTATGCATTTTTATTACTGTTATTTGCATTTTTCACTTATTAAGTTTTTTTTTTTTTTTTTTTGTAACATGAAAATGGTTTGAGCATTGGAAATCTACTAAAGTTTTTCAATAATTGTTGTGATTATATTTGTGTATTGTTATTAAACCAATTATGATCATATGTGTTCATAATTTTCATCTAGTATTTACTTAAACATAATGTCAGTATTAACATGCCAGTATTAACAATACTGGCTAATTCAAAATACATGTTACAGCGATTATCTCTTAAACTATAAGTGATCAAAGCATACTTTCAATTAGAAAAGTTTGTCAACTTCAGATTAGCTTTCAAATATTGTAATTTTTTTTACAAGTGGCTGTATACATATAAAGTACAATATTTAATTTTTATATGGTTCTATTTCTTATTACTAATATATAGAAAAATATCCCTCTTTGTTTAATAAGGTAAGTAAAAGAAATTCCATGTCTCTGAATGAAAGAGCTACTGGGATATTTGTTAAAAATGATGAATTGTACCACTTTAGGTGCTGTGTTGGCATCTGTTTTCTAGTTTAAAAAAAAAAAAAAATTACTGTAGAACACGAACTATGATTTGATAAAAGTTAAATATACTTTCACTTTTTTGGAAAATTGCAATTAAATGTGTTCAAATGAGAATATTACTGATTTATTTTTACCTGAACTGACCAGTACTGCATTATAAAATTATGAGTAATTTGGTCTTTTAGGGGTCATCCGCTGATTACGTCACACTATCAAAGAAGGAATTTCAGAATGAAATAGATATGACAAAAAAAAAAAAAAAAAAAAATGGCGTGGGTTAACTTTCACTAAAAACTGCCAAACATGCACTGTAGAAAAGTTCTAGCTAAAATAGGATTTCCAGGAGTCTAGTGTTTCCTGTTGAATGACCATTAACGTAAATTAACGTCAGTTTAAAAGTAATTTTTATTTTTCTCACTTATGAGACATGTTCTTAATATTTGGCGACAGGTGGTAAAATTTTTAACTTGTGATATTTTGATAACTATTACTGTCAGAGATGTAGGACTTTTTCATTTACTTTCTTAATCAAAGAACAACATTTTTCCAAACATGTGATAAGAAATAAGGGACCATGTAAAAATTAAATTTTGTATTTTAATATGTATACAGCCCCTTGTTTAAAAGTATGCTTTGATCACCCATGGTTTTAAGAGATAATCGCAGTAACATCTATTTTAGATCACTTGGTAATCTCTTCACTGTACCTAAATTTTTGTTATTCGTTTTCTTTTTATTATTTCATGCTAGATTGCATGCTTTTATTTAAATTGCCTTCTATTTTTGTGTGTACATGTGTATATATTTATATTTTTTATATCGAAAGTACTTTACTCCATACAGTGAAATTGAAAATGTGTTAGCA
This sequence comes from Cheiracanthium punctorium, assembly GCA_038373885.1. Lineage (NCBI taxonomy): Eukaryota > Metazoa > Arthropoda > Arachnida > Araneae > Cheiracanthiidae > Cheiracanthium > Cheiracanthium punctorium. The sequence goes on from JAWZYV010013786.1 coordinate 665,762, forward strand.
ATGTAAATAAATTATAACTCTGTAATTAAATGTAAATAAATATTTAATTTTTATATTATACAAGAAATTATTTATTTTCAAACTGGTATGTATACACTGTAAAAATTATACACACATGTCTTTATCCAATCATTATTGATTGTTATTTGAACTTAAATACAGGGTGTCCCCAAAAGGTGGTAATGGTGTTTAGTTCTCTATCTATTACAGATAAGTGAGCCGTGTAAATTCAAAAAATGTTCAAAATAAGGCTTTTAAGGCTTTTTTTTTTTTAAATAAGGTTTTAAATTCCTCTTGTGCATTTTCAAAAAGTTACACTTTTAAAATTTGTATATGACCCCTGTACAAAACAATTTCCAATTAGTAAAATGTGCCCGATACACTAATGAGGTGACATACAAAATTTGGGAACTATATCGTAAAATGTCAGAGATATGAAGATAAATATAATGCTGACTTGAACCACTTTTCCATGGGTCTCGAAGGGAAAAAAATCACGTCGAATGATCGCATTTCAAGGGTCGTACAGAAATTACGAAAGAAAATCTTTTTTCCAATAGATCTCTGCAATGCTTTTTATCTCTGCGATGTTGTATGATGAAAGGCTCGAATTTGTTTCATCCCCTCATTAGTGTATGGGGCACATTTTACTAATTGGGAATGTTTTTGTATGGGGGTTGTATGCAAATTAAGAGTATAACTTAAGCAGTGTAAATTGAAAATTTTTTCAATTTACACTGCTCAGTTAGCTCTAATAGATAAAGAAATAAAGCCAATTATCACCTTTTTGGGACACCATGTGTATGCAATAACCAGAAAAAATTGCAAGGCGTTCTCAAAAGGTAAAATTTTTAAGAAAAAAGTTTTTGATTATTGTCATACAATTACAAAAATCTAAATTTCGTATGAAGCACAGACCGCAAACTTGTTTAGACTTGAAAACATTCATTATCAACTTTCTGTCATTTAAGTTCTTTAAAGAAGAGGATTTTTAAATTCTCCAGTTGTAAAAAATCCACCACAGGTAGGTTGATTTAAAAAAAAAAAACACTGATGAGGACACCACATGATTCTATTTATATTAAACTGCAGCAAAACATCTTTGGATTGACCACCCTTTATTCCGTCAAAAATTGATAGTTAGGAGAGGTGTTTGCTCAAAGTAGTGTAAACATTTGGTAGTCAAGGGGGGAAAAACTGCTAAAAAATATTGTTTTGTTATTTACGAAATTGCATACTAATATATAAATAATTATATACACATAAAATTGGAAGGTTAATAAAATATTCTGAAATTTCAGTTGTTTTATTCTTTTATCTCTTCAGGAGTACTTTTCTCTACTTTTTAGATCTGACAAAGAGCATTTATCCTGGTATTCTGAATTTGCCATGATAAAATCTATTTCCTTTGAAATTTACTTTTTATGTTCATCCACAACCAAAAGTAACAGCCAAATTCCTCCCTGAATTTCCTTTTTTGTGTGTCTCAATCACATCAATATGCTGCTCTAACATCAAAACTGCACCTCTTGCCAATTTGCAGTAGAGTGACTGGTTTTTAATGTGCTTTTTATTTTATTCACGAAAAAATGCAAGAAAAATTTCTGACATGGAATCAAGACCAGTTGCTCATAGAGGGTTGTGTGGTCTCTTAAAGAAGAGGATCTTTTAACATTAAGTAGATAGCAGAAAAAAATCAGTGCCTATTCACCGGAGGAAGTGGTCCCTCATAGATGTTTCACTGTATACATATTTTTGAAGCCCTTTATTTATACTTATTTTGTACTTGGTATACAATGTTTTATAGTCCGGGAGCCAGCTGCCATTTTGGGGTCATCATCAGAAAAAATCTGAGATTTTTTTTCTTTGGTTGATTTTATATTGTAAGCAAAGAAAATGAAGTTCAGCTAATAGAGTAGCGGAGGTGTAGCCGACCTGGCCGTCCAAACATGTAAAATAATTTAAAAAAATATTTATAATAAAAAATCTGATAATTTGTACATGTGTTTATCACACTGTATACAAATGAAAAAAAAAAAACTCAGCTGACTTTATAGCGGTGGATTATATGTCAGCTGCCAACAATGATCTGCATTCGGCTGTATAGTGATGGATTATACGTCGACATTTGAAGAATACCCGTTAAGTAAATCAGTAATAAAAAAGCTGAAATTTGGTGAGGTGACAGTTAACTTTATCAGTTTTATGAAAAAAATTGTCCGCTGAGTTTTTCGTGATGAAAAAGTCCTCAGCTGGCGATTGAAAGTTACAGCATGTTGCTACACATACATGCGCCTGATGTATTTCACTTGCATCAACTGATCCCTTTTACACTGCGAAAAATTCAGTGGACGATGTCTTTCAGGTAACTCATGCTCAACAGCTCAGCTAAAAATAAATTGCACATAATTGGAGGTACGAAATTTTCGTTTTACGAAATAAATGCGAATTTAAACACAATTTTCTTGGATGCTTACATATAGAAGGTGGCCCAAAATGATTCCCTTAAGAGGGAAACTTGCCCAAAATAACAGATGTTAAATAAAACTTTGACCCTTTGCCACTATATTTAGCATAATAAACATATTTTAACAATATTTTAAGCCCAAATTAAGTAACCCCCCAAACGAAAAGAGTCCAAAGGATCATTTTACCCTCACCCACAGGCAAAATGATCCTTCATTTGAAAATAATTCTAAATTGTTTTTTATCAGCAGAATAAAAGATGTAAAAATAATTATGACTATACATAATGAAATAAAATAAGTTTTACAATCATATAGTATGCATAATCTATTTTATGAAAATTTTAAAATAAAAAAACGTCACAAACAATAAATGAAATACTTCAAAATTATTATTAAAAAATTGTGGCCTACAAAAAACGCAGAAATGAATTAAATAGTTTAATGGGGAGTTATGCATTTTGAGAACGTCTGAAAGGCTGCCATGATGACTAGGGCCCGGTACTGGAGTTTCTTCAGTCGATGGATCATTTTACCCGGCAGTATGGCTGCCCACTTTAGTTCATAATACTGGAACACGCCAAGAAACAAACTAAATAAGTGCAATTCACACCTAAAAACACTGCTGAGTCAACCAAGTCATATTACGGGCCGTGGTAGCCCAGTGGTTAAGGCGTTGGACTCGTAACCGGAAGGTTGTGAGTACGATACCGGCGGACCACTAAAGATCACCGTGTACGTGCATGTTAAATCCGTGGTTCCGAAAGTCCTCTCGGCGGTCGCAAGCAGTTTCCGAGGGGTGCCAATATTCAGAAGTCCGTCACCTTCTGATGAGGTTCCAAATTGTGGCGGGAAATTCCGGGAAGGACGTATATGTAGCTCTATGCGACACATTCAGTGACGCGAGCTGTCCTCTCCTGGCAAACAAACAAACCAAGTCATATTTCTGTAAAGATTGTATTTCTAAATAAATGAGAAAGTCAGTGCTTACCTCATAAGAGATACAATAAAACCCAGTTTTTGAAGAATTATAATCAGACACGTAATACATCGATCGCTAAAATATCGCCATTGCTTCTTCTTGACTTGGCACAACTAGTTTATGTGTTATCCGATAGGTAGCGCGACCTGTATCTAAGAAAACGTGGATCGTTTTGCCAGCTAGGATCATTTTGGGCCACCTTCCCCATTATTTTTCTCATTGCTATGTATTTTAAATATTGTTGCGGAATTACTCTGCTACTCCTGGGGTTCGTCGTTCTAAAGTCCTGTTAGTGTAAAAGGTTCAAGTAAAAAGTCACTTGTCAGGATGGAACACAAACTTTATTTCTTCTAGAACTTCGTAGAACAATCAGCTGCACACAATTCACAAGCACAATCTAGCAGTAACGTGCTTTTAACAATCCGCTTGGATCAGAAGCTCTCACAAATGCTGTATTTCTCACACAAAATAAGTCACTTTTACAGGCAAAAATTCCGTGGAAATATTCAAGGGATATAGTACACTATCCCTTAAGACACAGCAATGAAGAATTTACACACAGCACTTTAAAAACAGCTTCACAAAGCAAGCTAAAACACAGCTTCTATAGCACTATCAGTTCACACAAAACAAGCGTACTCAGAGCTCTTCACACATTGAATGTTCAACTCGCAACTCACTCCTCGGGGTGATGCACGCTTCTATAAATAGCCGACGCAGGAGGTACAAGAGGTTTCCAGAAAAGTCAATTTCTCGAGGGTTCTACATAAAGCGTGAATTTTGAATACGTCATAGAAGAGAAATGTTAGGTTATTATGCGTTTTTAATGCAGGAAAAACAACTTCCAGGCCCCATTGGGAAAATCGCGCCAAATGACCAAAAAGTCGCCAAGCTTGGCGACTTTTGGCGAAATATCGCCAAATTTGGCGCCAAAAATAAGTCCTCAAAAGTGAAGAGATCTAAGCTCTAGGACTAATATTTCTCGAGTTTTCTAGAAATCCCATATATTTGAATGGGAAACCTAAACCTCCGTATCTCCGGTTCTAATTGGCCGATTTTGATGCAACAAAAAGCAAAATTTATCTATTTGAAGCGTAGAATACGAATTTTAAACCATTTTAGGCCCCAGAGCAGCGGGTTGCCCCGAAAATTCGTAACATTGCCCCCTTCCCAAGGACTGCACGTCCCGGGCAGTACAATCCCTAGTTAGGAGGTCACACAGGTACCTACACTGTATAACACTTAACAACATAATTCAAGCAAGTAATCAATAGCACAATAAGCAAATACACATTAATAAATAAATAATCATCATAATAAATAATTACACTGTAATAAGTAATCAATGTAATAACAAATACACATTAATAAAATCCAATATATTACAAATATGTACACTAAACATGGCGTAAGTGGTGAGAGAAAGAGAGTTGAAGAAAGAGGAAGAGAAGAGAATGACAGGAAAGGAATGAGAGGTGAAAGAAAAGAGGAATTACGCCATAGTGACCATAGTCTGAGCTAATTACAACCGCGGTAAATGGCTAGCCGATCGTAATGTACAACTCTTGGCTTCGAGTTTGGTGACTTACGAATCCGTACAATGACGTCATTCAGCCGGTTTAGGACTGTGTAAGGACCGTCCCACGGCGATTGCAGCTTGGGAGACAGGCCTTTCCGTCGAGTAGGATTCCATAGCCAAACTTTGTCACCTGCGTTGAACTCGTGTCCCGTAGCCTTCGTGTCGTAGCGAGTTTTCATCTTTTCCGTGTTCAGGTTGATCCGCTCCCGAGCAAAATGATGTACATCTTCAAACCGTGCCCGAAGGTTTTCCACGTACTCCTCTGACGATGAAGGCGCATCTGGAGGGCGGCCGAACACTAGATCGGCGGGAAGACGAAGATCTCTGCCGAACAGCATCTGGGAAGGTGTGAAGCCGGTAGTCTCATGGACGGCACTCCTATAGGCCAGCAGGAACAGGGGGAGTTTCTTGTCCCAGTCCTCTTGATTCCTAGATACCAGGAGCGAGAGGTTGTTCAAAATTGTACGATTGAACCTCTCCACCATGCCGTCGGATTGTGGGTGTAAAGGCGTAGTCTGGGTTTTGTCCATTCCGAGAAGTTGGCATAGTCCTTTAAAGACTGCAGAGGTAAAGTTCGTTCCTTGGTCGGAATGAAGTTGCAGAGGGGTTCCATATCTGGAAATCCATTCTTGCACCAGTACCTCTGCTACGGTCGTAGCTTCTTGATCGGGAATAGGAAACGCTTCGGGCCATTTAGAGAAGTAGTCAATGACAACTAGGATGTATTTGTTGCCATCCGAAGTTCGCGGAAGAGGTCCCAGGATGTCGAGTGCAATCCTCTCAAAAGGCGCTCCTACATTATAACGATGTAGTCTTCCACGGCTTCGTTTCTTCGGGCCTTTACGGGCGGCACAGGCGTCACAAGCTTGACACCACTTTTCGACGTCGCCTCGAGCCCTAACCCAGTAGAAGCGCTCGCGGACTTTCTGCAGGGTCTTCATCACGCCAAAATGGCCTCCAGTTAAGCCATTATGCAGCTCTTCTAGAACCTTCGGAATCTTCGAGCGAGGGAGTACTAACTGCCATCGGAGCATCTTGCCGTCGTCCGACTCCCATTTACGATACAGGACTCCATTCCTCAGGCGAAGCGAATCCCATAAAGCCCAGTACTGTTTTGTTGCCGGACTGTAAGATGATATTTCTTGCCAACTGGGCTTAGCGCTGGATTTTTCCATAAATTCCACAATAGGTTTGATGTCGCGGTCTGCTAATTGGTCCGCCCGAACATTTTCGTCACTCCAGGGATCTTGGGATGGTGTCGATGATGTAACTTGGCGGACAACGGGCTGTTTCAGATGGTAATTTTTCTCTGCCCTGGAGCAATAGCGACAGCTGTCTATACAGGGCCTTCTTGACAAAGCATCTGCATTTCCATGAGATACCCCTTTCCGATGACGTATCTCGATGTCATATTCTTGTAATCGCTGTATCCACCTGGCTATTTGGCCCTCTGGATTCTTGAAATTTAGAAGCCAGGTTAAAGAGGCATGGTCCGTTCGGAGCAGGAACTTTCGGCCGTACAGGTAATGATGGAAGTGCTCCACGGCCTTAATGATAGCAAGGAGTTCCTTTCTCGTAACACAATAGTTACGTTCTGCCTTTGAAAGGCATTTGCTCCAGTAAGCAATGACGTGTTCTTGGCCACCTATCTCCTGGGACAAAACTGCTCCAACACTCTCCTTGCTTGCGTCTGTGTCCAGGATAAATGGCTTGTCAGGGTGAGGATACGACAGGATCGGCGAAGATGTTAAAGCCGTCTTCAGTTCGTTGAATGCGTCCTCACATTCATCAGTCCATAGAAATTTCTGTCCAGTCTCGGTCAATTTGTGAAGGGGTCTTGCAATTTGAGAAAAGCCCTTCACGAATTTTCGATAGTAAGTACACAGACCGAAAAAACTTCTTAAGTCATGGATATTCTCGGGACGACTCCAGTTCTGGACTGCGGACGTCTTTTCGGGATCGGTTCGGACTCCGTGGGCGGATATTATGTGCCCGAGGTAACGTACTTCCCGACGAAACAAATTGCACTTCGATGGACTTAGTTTCAAGTTCGCCTCTTTTAATTTCTGCAGTACCTTTCGAATGTTCTCGAGATGCTCTTCGAAAGTCCTTCCGACGATGATGATATCGTCCAAATAAACGAGACATGCTTCGTAGGAAAGTCCTCTCAACACTGTCTCCATTAGTCGCTCAAATGTAGCAGGTGCGTTGCAGAGTCCAAAAGGCATAACTTTGAACTGCCATAATCCTTGTCCCGTGGTGAACGCAGTCTTTTCACGGTCATCGGGATGGATTTCTACTTGCCAGTAGCCACTCTTGAGATCTAGAGTGGAGAACCATTCGTTTCCCGATAAAGTGTCCAATGTGTCGTCTATCCTGGGAAGAGGGTAGCTGTCTTTCTTGGTAATGTCATTCAGACGTCTATAGTCAACGCAGAACCGGGTGGATCCATCTTTCTTTCGGACCAAAACAATCGGCGAGGCCCACGGACTAGTCGATGGCTCGATGACGTCATCACGCTGCATCTCCTCTAAAAGTCTGCTCACCTCTTCTTGCTTAGCAAACGGCAGCCGCCTAGGATGTTGCTTGATGGGAGAATGGCTGCTTGTGTCTATTCTATGTTGCGTTAACCTCGTACGGCCAAAGTCACCGGAAGTACGAGAGAAGAGGTCTTCAAATTCAGCTATTACTTTCTCTGCAGCGCTTCTCTGTTCTGCCGTTAACTCCACGTCTTGTAATAATTCCTTCGTCAGGCACTCGGAAGATTTAGCTGTCGTTTGGTTGATGTTCTTATTAATGCAGGTAACAGGAGTGCATGTCGCCAACACTTCATTTTTCTTTATCACCTTCGACTTGTCCGTCACATTTACTACTCTAACTGGAATTTCTGTTCTCGACAAGTCCACAAGTGTTGCTCCCACAAGTACTCCTCTGATGGAATCACTATTGCTTGGGTGTTCGATTAATCCAAAACGGAATTTATTGCTTTCTTTTACTGTTCCAGAAATTATTGAATCAGTTCTGGGAGGTAGAGTGATATCAGTCTGGGCTATTATTTGCTGAACAGGCAAAACAGTTTCATTTCTAATATCGAACGCAGCTATTTCTTCTGAATCTGAACGAAGCTCATTATTCTTAAAGTCCAAATTAAATTTGTGTGATTTTAAAAAGTCCAGTCCGAGAATAAAAGAGTCTGTAATATTGGCGACATATACCACATGGTCGTATCTGGCATTCCCAAACGTGATTTCTACTTGCGCTTTTCCGCCCACTTCGATCTTGTCACCTGTCACAGTCTGCAGGGTCAGCGAGGGCGGAGTCCAGATAATCTTCAAGTTCAATTTCTTGGCCAGATCCGTCCTTATGATGGTTACGTTCGCTCCAGTATCAATCACCATGTGACATGGGGAACCATTAACGTATCCCAGTACGAAAAGTCCATCACTGCCGCCATTCACTGATGAAATCTGTAAGACTTTCAAACGGGGCTTTTGAATATCCCTCAGCCTCTGTTCCTGAACGTCGTCTCTTTTCTGTCTTCCTTCATGGGCTTCTCTGGTGCATTGATAACTGCGATCTTTACGACGAGAGTTCTTTTGTGCGTCGCAGTATTTTCGTAAATGCCCCTCGCTGTTGCACCTCCAACATTTCACTTTCTTTGGGCCATCTCTCGTTCTATCGGATCTTAATTTTCGTTCTATGAGATCCTCAATTCTCTTCAACCTGTTCTCGACGCTCTCCGTGTCTTTGTCAGCTCCCTCTTGGACCGTGACAGCTCTAACAGCATGCCGATCTTTCCTGACGGCCCGCTGAGCTGCTTCTAGCTTCATTGCGAAGACGAGAGCAGATTTCAAATCCTGATAATCTTCCAACATAAGTGACTTTTGGGTTCTCTGGATGATCACGGATGGCTTCAATAAAATGACGCACCGCCATTTCTTCTCGGACATTATCAAGGTGGTCCATGTAAGCTAGATGACACAGCCTATCTATGTCCGAAGCCAGCTCTTGAAGGGTCTCGCCAGATCTCTGCATCCTTGACTTAAGTTGGATTCTACTATATTCTTTCTGGCACTTCTCTCCGAATTTCATCTCCAAGGCACTGGCAAGGGCGTCAAAATCTCCTATCTTCGTCGCTCCGATAGTTTGCAATACATTAATTGCATCCCCGCTAAGGGAAGCGGCCAGTTGATTAGCTTTCTCGGACTCGCTCCAACCATTGGCTCTGGCGACGATTGAAAATTGGGTCTTGTAAGCCTCCCAGGGAGTCTTTCCGTCATAAGGCGTTAGTTTCACTGCTGGGTGGCGTGACGACAACCTGATGTTTTCTGGTACCTTTCCCAGCTTTACTAAACTGTCCAGTTTTTCTTCTAGCTTGTGATCGATCTTTTCCTCAATGCTTTCCTCGCATCTCGCTTGACTTTCTTCCAGGAGTGATACTCTTTGCTCTACTTCCTCTAACCCGGTTTTTATCTCTTCGTGAGCGGTTTTTAACTCATCTAATCCGGTTTCTATTTTTCTTTGTCCATGTTCCACTTTCTTCTCTAGTCCGACCAATCCGGCTTCAATTTTCTTCTCTAAATCCGCCTTCATCTGTTCTTGTGCGGCTTTCATCTCGTCTTGTCCGGCTTTCATCTCGTCTTGTCCGGCTTTCATCTCTTCTTGTCCGGCTTTCATTTCTTGCATCATATTCATGAGCTTTTGAAGTTGTTCTTCCATTTTTTTTTTGTCTAGTCAAAACCATAAACTGGAAAATTAAAGTCTTTCTTTAGAACCCCGATTCTGACACCAAATGTTACGGAATTACTCTGCTACTCCTGGGGTTCGTCGTTCTAAAGTCCTGTTGGTGTAAAAAGTTCAAGTAAAAAGTCACTTGTCAGGATGGAACACAAACTTTATTTCTTCTAGAACTTCGTAGAACAATCAGCTGCACACAATTCACAAGCACAATCTAGCAGTAACGTGCTTTTAACAATCCGCTTGGATCAGAAGCTCTCACAAATGCTGTATTTCTCACACAAAATAAGTCACTTTTACAGGCAAAAATTCCGTGGAAATATTCAAGGGATATAGTACACTATCCCTTAAGACACAGCAATGAAGAATTTACACACAGCACTTTAAAAACAGCTTCACAAAGCAAGCTAAAACACAGCTTCTATAGCACTATCAGTTCACACAAAACAAGCGTACTCAGAGCTCTTCACACATTGAATGTTCAACTCGCAACTCACTCCTCGGGGTGATGCACGCTTCTATAAATAGCCGACGCAGGAGGTACAAGAGGTTTCCAGAAAAGTCAATTTCTCGAGGGTTCTACATAAAGCGTGAATTTTGAATACGTCATAGAAGAGAAATGTTAGGTTATTATGCGTTTTTAATGCAGGAAAAACAACTTCCAGGCCCCATTGGGAAAATCGCGCCAAATGACCAAAAAGTCGCCAAGCTTGGCGACTTTTTGGCCAAAAATAAGTCCTCAAAAGTGAAGAGATCTAAGCTCTAGGACTAATATTTCTCGAGTTTTCTAGAAATCCCATATATTTGAATGGGAAACCGAAACCTCCGTATCTCCGGTTCTAATTGGCCGATTTTGATGCAACAAAAAGCAAAATTTATCTATTTGAAGCGTAGAATACGAATTTTAAACCGTTTTAGGCCCCAGAGCAGCGGGTTGCCCCGAAAATTCGTAACAATATATAATTGAGAGTAAAAAAAAGAAGATGTAGGTATCTTTAGCCGATTCATACACGTACTATGCAGCATTAAAAATTGATAGATATCAGAAACCAAGAAAGTTGAAGCTTTATATAGTTCTTTATAAAAGTTACCTGAAAGAAGTTTTGCGCGATGTAAAAGTGATCAGCTGATGCAGTGAAATACATCAGTGCCTGTGCGTGCAGCAATATCCTGTAACTTTCAATCGCCAGCTGACGAACTTTTCCATCACGGAAAACTCAGCTAACTATTTTTCCTAAAACTGGTAAAGTTAACTATCACTTCCCCAAATTTGCGCTTTTTTATTATTATTTTAGTTAACGGATGTTCTTTACATGTTGTCGTATAATCCACCGCTATAAGACCAGGTGACTAATTTTTTTTTCATTTGTATACAACGTGATAAACACATGTACAAAGTATCAACTTTTAATTATAATTATTATTTTTTAATTATTTTACATGTTTGGGTGGCCGGGTCAGCTACACCCACCGCAAATGTGCCAGCTGACGTTCACTTCTATTATATGATAACTAAATGAACTATAGGACGAAATTTCAGATTTTGTTATTGGTCATAAAAAATGCCAGCTGGCTCCCGGACTATCATTAATATTAAGGTTTATGACATTTATCAATTTCTAAGCAAACCTGATAGATATAGCCCAGTTAAGTTTGTTTTGGAACATTATTTTTGTGTTCCAAAGCATATATTAGTGACAATTATATTAAAAGTTGGTGATATTAAATTTATTCATTTATTTAAAATGTTTTGGAAAGCAGTGTCAAGTTGCCTTTGTGAGTTAATACCTAATTTTAGATGTATATGATTTTATATTATTTTATATGTTCGTCTACATAGGCGGCTGGTACGGGGGGGCAAAGGGGGCGACTGCCCCCTCACTTCCAAAAGTAAAGGGGCCTCGCCCCCCCCCATTTTCAAAGTTCAAAAGTAACAATTCATCTAAAAATGATGGCAAGACACTCAATACGGAAACCGAGCAAGAGAAGGGGAGGGAAAGCGAACTTTCCCAGTGCAAGATCTTTATATCTTCTTATAAATAAAAATGAAATTCTGTTTGTTTGTTTGTGGATTTGAGTTGTATACAAATCCACAAAAATGGACCTATCAGCCTGAAATTTTGCACAGATATGTAAAATAATATAGAATAAATCATAGTCCACTTTAAAACTTTGAAAGTCCACCCGTTCCCGGAATTTAAAAGATTTTTTATGTTCTCCATGCAAAAACCTTTCCGTAATTGTAACCCCTGTAGTGAAAAAAGTGTGAAATAAGGATCGTGGTTGCCATGTGTGGCGATTTTGCCGAATAAGATGTTTTAAATTCTCAAAGTAAAAATAAAAGAATAATAATGATTTTTTTGTTAGTTTATATTTGTAAGATTATTAATTTTTTATTATAATATCGTGTGCATGGGAAATCGGAGCAGGAATGAATTGTTTTATACGCAAAACAATAAGAATTGAAGATTTCCGAGGCTAATATGTAATTTTTTTTTAGTTTGGCGAAAAAATAAAATGGCTCAAATGCTGATTTTGAGTAAGTGAGTTCTAGCGGTTTGCACACATTTCGGCTTGGCGCAATTTATTGAGAGCTTAAGGAAATAGATTTTTGAAAGCAAGTGCAAAGGTTTTATTAGAATACAGCGTTAAATTTTAATGATCCATGAAGAAATAATGCAGTTATTAAGGGATTTCAAGCGATCTATCTTCAGAATTCTCGCCAATTGAGTACATTGATTTAAGTTGGGGGAATTCCCCCAAATTTCAGAAAATTGAAATCTTCTCATTTAGTACATCGGAGTAACGATGAATAAAACACGTTATAGTTGATAATTTAAAAAAATTTGGTTGTATTGAGGGATTCCCCTTTTCAAATAAATGTGTGCTTTACTTTTTGACGGCCGAACCATTTCCCATATTGATTGCTGCTAAGTCAATGCTTCGAATGATTTCCTGAAAAAACTCTTGCAAAATGGCGTATGTTGGAAACACTTTGGCGAGGCTTAGATTTGAAACTGGATTTTATTTGAGACTGGGATATATAATGATACTGGTTATAGATAAAAATGAATGTTGGTATGTGTGTATGAGGTTGAAAAACTCCAGTACCGTTGCACCATGAAATTTGGTTCACCTAAGTCTTTTATCATTGAGAAGCTTTTTATGCTATCCGTTTTCCTCTAACTTGCCACTAGGTGGCGCAGCAGAACGTCGAATTCTATTCCGTTTAGCCGTTTACTATGCGAATATCGTCCAACTGATTTCGATGAAATTTGGTACACGCGGATATTAGAACACGGAGAATATTTTTCACTATCCATTTTGCTGTAACTTGCCGCTAAATGGCGCTGCAACACATCAACTTCTATACCGTTCGACCGATCGGCATAAAATTTCTTATACTTACACATTTCAGCACGAAGAATATATTCTAACTGTGTTCCTTTTGATGTTACTCACCACTAGATGGCACTGCAAAGCATTATTATTTTAACTCGCCACTAGATGACGCTGCAGCAGGCCAAATTCTTGACCATTCAAACGGTCGCTATGAAAATCAGTATACATAGCTATTTGAACAATGAGAATATTTTGGCGTTATCCATTTTGCTATAACTCGCCACTTGACGGCGCTGTAGCAAATCATTACTTTAATTAACCACTAGATCGCGCTGCAGTGTATCACTTCTTGACTGTGCAACTGATAGCTATGAAAATAGGTATACATAGATATTTGAACACGGGGAAGAGTTTGGCGCTATCCATTTTCCTATATAATTTGCCACTAGATGTCGCGTCGTCAGGGCTGTCCAGCCGATCGTCCTGAAATTTTGTATTCATCGATATCTGAATGCGAAGAATATTTCCGCCGTATCCGTTTTGCTAAAACTCTCCACTAGATTGCGCTACGCCGCATGGCCTTCTGCACCGTACAAACGATTGCCTTGAAATTCGGTATGCATGGTTATTGAACACAATATAAAGCGATATCCATTTTGCTATATCTCTTTATTACAATAAATAGTAATCCCCACAAATCGTAATATCAAAAAGTCCATTCATTCCCGTGCGAAGAACGGGTACTTCAGCTAGTATATATATATATATATATATATATATATACAGTGAAACCCTGGTTTAACGTTAGACGTATTTACTGTTTTCCCGCCTATAACGTCATTTTCTATTGGTTCCAAATATCTTCCTATACTTGTAATGTTAAAAAATCTCGTCAAGAACGTTAGATTTTCCGCATTTAACGGTTTTTCGGCGAGAGAAATTCGATGCATTTTCTCTAAAACAAGTCACAGTAATTGTGATAGGAAGAAAATAGATCTTGACAATAGCAGCAATGCGCATTCCTTTTCCTTTATTTGGATAAAAGGAGGGAAAATTATTCTTTATCTCCTCCAATTCTCCGAGTGCCTTCATTCCCATAAAAACGGAGTGTAGCTTTCTAGGAATCCCTTACAGGTGTGTTACTTTAAAATTTTGTCATTGCTACCTTCCTGTATTCTGGAATAGATACAATAGACCGTCTTCGGATTATCTTAACAGGAAGCCTCTCACGCCACTTAAAAGGGGAGGTTACATGAGGAGAGGGCGGACAGGCCATTTTCTGCCGTTTCGGCGAACCAACCGCTATGAGATTATCTTTGGGAGCTAAAGAGTTAAACTGACCACCCATGAATACATTCATGGAATACAATTCATGAATTGTATTCATGGAAGGGATAATAAACGGCTTTCTGCAGTATCTTTTAAGATTACATTTAAGAAAAAGAAAGCATATTTATCTTCACATTTAGAAAGGGATTTAATTGTAGGAGATTGTATGTGAGTGTATCTGTGTGCGTGGGGGGGGGGCAATTAGAAATTTCCCGAAAGGAACTGTATATTCTAGAATCGGCCCTGCCCAGATGTAAGGATCTCGTGAACATTTCATTCCCATATGCTAATTCGAAGCAGTAGGTTGACTGTGCGCGTGCTGCCTAAGTTTTTCTGATTCATGATCTTTATTTGTTTCATATTCATATTTGTTTTTGAAATGTTAAAAGCAAAGCGGCTTAAAACTCAACCGACCATCACTTCATGTTTCCGTAAGATTCCAGTTTCGGAAAATGCACATCAAAATATGCTTAGAAATTTAAAAGAAAATGAAAAATGTGATGGTTTAAGTTTCACGTTTCTGCCGTTCTGATGGGAACCAACAGCTATGAGATTATCTTTAGGAGCTAAAGAGTTAAACTCAGGAACACACAGGCTGATCATTTACCAACGTAAAGTCTCAGTGCAAATAACTAGGATTCAGAACTGAAGATAATGAGACACTTTAACTTCGGATCAACATAAATACAGGAAAAATGAATTAAACGAAGGCCCACATCAGCCTCTAGACTTTGAATATCCGATACATAAAGTGAGGAAATTCCAAAAAAATTGGTTCGACCAATTTGCATGGTTAGAGTACTATGGAGAAGTGAACAGAGCATTTTGCTTATTGATGTGGATTAGATCTTGATATGGAAAAATTAAAGAGAGAAATGTAAATTTTTCAAAAAATACACCAACTCTTTGCCAAAGATAACAGAACTGAAAAAAAAAAAAAAAAAAAAATGCAATTTTCTTTTTGAAAAGGAACTCTTTGATATATTTCCATACAAGGGCGGATTAAAGGGGGGGGGGCGAACACCCCCCGAGAAAAAAGAAATAAATGTAAAAGATTCTATGTTACTTCCATAAATTGGATGTATATGCCAATATTGCATAATATAATACCAAATAATTTATTATGATGGATAATATAAGATCAAATAAATGAATTTATTAGTAACCTCCTCTCTCTCTGTGTTTGGAAGTTTGTCATTTTGTGACATCATAGATCTATTCAAGACTTTAAAGAACGAAAGATTTGCTTAACAAGTAAGTGTTTTATATTTTTCTCATGTTATTATTTCATTAGAATTGGAGTGGAACTTTGAATTAGAGACCTGCACGGGCCTGAAAATAAGAGTCCCGGCCCGGCCCGAGCCCGACGATTCTTGAATTTGTAGGCCATGCCCGGGCCCGTAACACATTTGAACAAACATCACGAGCCCATAGTTGAGGAGTAAAAATTCGAAAATTCCAGAAATTAAAAAATATGTAAAGACGACCAGATAGATCGATAAATAAATATTTTTCAGACATTTTATATTAAGAAGTTATTAATATTAACTTTTTTGCGGGTTGCAGGAACTCGAAAAAAAAAATTAACACTAACACGAGTCCGGACCGGCCCGGTCCGTGCAGGTCTCTACTTTGAATTAGAAGGAGGAAATCTTCGTTGGGCATCCGTTCTGATTTTGATCCTAGTCCTTTTAGAGAAGGACATTTAATCAATAATGACATTAAAATTCAATTATAATAGGGCGATTTTACACCCCCCCCCCAAAAAAATAGCTTTAGGGGTGCCCTCTACTTACATACTCTCATTTCTTTTGACCCCCCACTTTTTTGGTGCACCAGCCGCCTATGTTCGTCTATGATTTGAAGTTTGCATTTCTCTACACGCAAATTTTGAAGTGCCAAATATTTTAATTTTGAAAGAAGGGGTAAGGATGGCTATTTTTCCTTTAGAATGTAACAAATATGAACCCTATGTTTAGGCTCAGCTTGATTGTAATTAAAAACTAGCTGAAAATTTGTTTTAATTTAATTAAAGAAAAAAAGACATTATATACTTCCAGAAACCCCCAACATTTACTCTTTGTAAGAAAATTTACATTTTTTTTCATCAAAGTTTTATGTTATATCTGAATTCTAAGGTGAAGCCGTAGTAGTGGTGCAGACCTCTAGTCTCGAGTTAATTGTTGGTGGGTCATAACTAAGGTGACCATACGTCCCGTTTTGAACGGGACAGTCCCGTTTTAAGGTGGCTTGTCCCGTTGTCCCCAAGCACAGCTTCGGGACACCGTAATGTCCCGTTTTTAGAAAATGTCCCCTGCAATGTCCCGTTTTTAGAAAGAGAGCAACCCACGGTAACGATTTCAATAAAGGCCGCTAAAAATCAAAATTCCAACGTCAGTGTTTGAAAAAAAAAAGAAAGAACCTGACCTCCTTCCTTCCCTCTTGAGACGCAAAGAAAATGTCGGGGGGATGTATTGTTTTTGTGTTTGTTCTTTTTCTGTCAACTATTTTAATTTATTTAATTTTTATTTATTTTTTTAAAGTCATGCTCCTCTTTTGCTTATCTCCGACCCCCGATCTCCATTTTGATTTCCCTTTTCACTCTAGTTTTCTAAAAAATTTTTTCCTTTCGAATGACAACTTCCATTTTTTCTGTGTGTCCTTTGTGTACATTTCTCAATTTCCTACCTTCCTGCCTTGTGTCGGGTAGTGTTTTTGAAGTCGAAGAAGGGTCTACCCCTTGTCGCACCCGAAACGTACATCTTGCTACATTTTTTTATAGTATATGTGTTTTAGCAAAGTTTTTTCATTTTATTTTGATATTAACATTAACTCAAGCTTTTTTGCGCGTTTTCTTAACAACTGAAAGATACCCAGACCTGTAAATTCAGTCTCCCTACACTATTACCTTAAAAATAGTAGATGTCCCGTTTTTGAGGAAGAAAATAAATACGCTATTGCCAAAAATGTAGTAGATGTCCCGCTTTGAAGGAAAAAATAAATGGTCACGTTAGTCATAACAAGACATTGAATGTATGTCTAGAGAAGTACGTTTTCGCAGTTCGCAAATCAAGTACCTAAGAAAATGGAATGTCCAGTAGATGAAATGAATCGCTACAGATTAAATTTCTGGAAGATGGGTCTTAATGTTTTATAGTTTTCAAATTACCACAAAAACACTTTTTTTCGCAAGCCCGTCGTAATCGCGAAAATTAAATCCTCGCGAAATACTTTTTTCTTTCCGCTTCAAATAATAATAAAAAATCAGAAATATTTCACCTAACGAAAATTTAATTATTTATTGCACATTTACAAGCTATTTCTTGACAACTTTCTTTCTTACAATTAATTCTTGAATACTATTATATAACTATTTCTTGAGTGTAAAACAATTATTCAAATATTACAGCTCATTCACTTAGAATATTTATACCAGCTCCTTCAAAGCCATTCAAAACGGGCTGGGGACGAACTTATCGGACAAAAGGAAGTATCTTAATCCTTTAACGCGCAGTATTCCCGCTCTGGGAACACCCAACTCTGACGTTTCGACTGTTGCCAGTCACGAAGAATAGATTTGATTTCTACAAAAATAGTGGCGGGTGACATAGCTCCACGAGAATCCTTTACTTTTTAGCACGTCATTTCTCGTAAAAAAATTGTCACGATTATTTTTAACAGCACTGACATCTGCTGAAAAATGGAAGAATGCGAGAACAGCTGGATAGATTGCCCAATGCTGAAAAAGGGGCAGCCGTTGCCATCACTCGACTTAACTACCAGCAAGATGGCGGACGATCGAAACGTTCATCGCGTGCCACAGATCTAGAGACCCTTTTTTGACGCAGCTGGCTGTGCCGCACAGCCAGCTGTTCGGGCGACTGAAGCTCTCGCAATCCTACAGAAATGATTCTTAGACACAGCACCACGTATTGGATTTTAGTCTGGCCAAAATAACAAAACTTAAGAGCATGAAGAATGCGGAGAGGTCTGAACCCAAGAACAGCCCTTGATTTTCGATTCGGAGGCAGCATAGTTGACAGAAATGAAGTTTCTGGGCGTGCTTCTTAATAAATAGATTACTTCTATGGCACATGTTGCTCATTTGAAAAAGTTACTGGCTAGGCAAGTTCTTATTATCCACTGATGAGCAAAAAGGAAACAGGCACAGCGGAGAGATGCTGAAAAACTTCTAAAAAACGTGGTATGGAGCGAACCAAAGAACTGCCCTTGTCATTCGAGACGGAAGCAGCATAGTTAAGACTGAAATGAAGTTTCCGGTCATGCTGCTTAATCAACGGATGACTTCTATGGTGCATGCATGACGGGCTTCTATGCTGGAGCGTGTCTTTATGCCTGCGGAGCTTGCAGGGATGTAGAAACGAAGCGATTGTAGCTGCACAATAACCAGGTGCAGAGAATGATTCTTCAATACCGAAGGTGTTATCAAACAAAAAGCAGTGCAGCGCTCTGTAAACTAGCTGGCCTCTTATCACTGGATCTGCAGTTTGAGAAGGAAGCTCCAATCTCGAGACTCTGGAAAACGGTCAATCCATCTAATTCGGAGAGACGAGATTTAAGCCCTCCGATGTAAAGGGCGAACTATCACGTTGGAGGACACACCCGAGCAAAAGCCCACTCATAAGCTGCAATAAGAAGTGCCCACGAATGAAGGGTCTAGAGCTCTTCACATATGGATCAGAGCTCAATGGTCAAGTGGGCGCGGTATACATGCTTTACGGGCATGTTTACCGGGAGTGATTGAAAGTTGGGGAAGGCCACTTTACGATAATAGAAGTGTGTTCCAGACCTAACTCTTTGCAATCCGAAAGATCTGCAGGACCCAGTATGCCGTTGCCGAGGTACAGGAATGGCTGTATGTCTACATAGACAGCCAATCTTCGTTCCACGCTCTTTCGTGGCTGAACTGCAGAAATGCAGCGGTGACACGTGCAGCGGTGCAGGTAGGTGACACGCCATGGGCGGTACTTGAGAGGGGGAGAAGATTTTCGTTGTGCGAATGACACAATGAAAAAAGAATTTTAAGCTGTTCGGTCCCATCGTTGCATGGGGCTTTGGAAACTCCTGTTGCAATCCAACGCGTGCTGTCGTGCAACCACTGGCCCAAAATAAGGACAATCAAATATCAAGCCAGAACAGGTACAGAAAGGAGAATTGTTGCTTCGCATACTAGCAACGATGTGACCGAATAGGTTAGTCCGTAAGATACTAAAATTTTTAATAAATAACTGTCCATAGAGCCGAAATCTGGAAGAGTTTTTCATTTGCATAATGAACTCTCACGACAAAAATAAATAAATAAAAATAAACAATATAAATGTTCATTCTAAAGATATTTTAATAGCTGCCATATAGACGAAGTGATCGGTTTCAATCTTACCAAAAGAAAAAGCGCAATTTTGTTGTCTGCTATGGGCGCTACTTTATCTAGGTAACTAGGGATGGACGCGAGATAAAAAAAATAGGCTATCTCGTCTCGCAAAAATCCGTATATCACAATGTAAAATGTGCCTGTCTCGTCTTGCAAAATAACTGAAAATCTCTGTTTCGTCTCGCAAATTTCTGTCTCGCTGTCCATCCCTATAGGTAACCTTCAAAAGCTTTTAAATATTCAGAAAAACATCTTAATCGTGTGATATTTTCCACTATTTCTCGACACGGATGACCTCTTTGTCTATTCATGTCAGTGATTTTTAGGCTTAAAAATATTTTTTCTTATGAAAGTTACATAAGACGTGTAGGCTTAATTTTAGTAAAAGTGCTTAGTACAGTTTGTGAAGAAGCTGTATTGATTTTTTTCGAAAGTTTACTACTAGTGATTTGCTTTTAAAACTATTTTTCTTCTTTTTTTTTTTCATGAAACAGCCTGGCAGTCTGGCAGTAGATCGGTCACTTAAACTCGGTTCCCATTAGTTACCGAAAGTAAAGCAGCACCGACTTGACCAGTGCCTGGGTGGGTGAACTCCTCTTTGCACTGAATCCCGTGCGGACCGTGTGGGCGAAAGGGAGATGGTGTGCGTAAAATTTGTCGTGGCTCCAATGTCCTTCAAGTTCAAGCGATACCTCTTGGGGTGCTAATCCAGATGTTTGATCTCTCATTTGGAACTGGTTCAATATTAGCAGACATAGGCAGCAAGGTCGACCGTCCTAGTAGGCGCCCCCATAATTAAATTACCATCTTCGGATCTCGTAGCGGTCCAGCCTGCAGAAGGCAGCTGTCCCTCTCATTAGAATGAAAACAAACAAACAAAAAAAAAACACAGTCTTAACCAAATAAGTACACCACTCTGTAGTATGTTGTAACTGCAATTAACCCTTTGAAGCACAACCATTTCCCAATGTCGAAAAGTGCAGCCGTTGCCATCGCACGATTTAAATATCACCAAAATGGCGATCGATCGAAGCGCCCAGTCCGTGCCCCAGAGCTAAAGAACATTTTCGACGCAGCTGGCTGTGCAGCGCCGCACAGCCAGCTGCGTCGAAAATGTTCTTTAGCTGTGTGGCATGCACAGGGCGATTCGATCGACCGCAATTAGCTGCACTTATTCGACATTGGGCAGGTTATCTAGATGTCCTTCTTGGATATTTTATTGAAATCAAATTTATTCTTCTTGAATCAAAACAGCCAAAATGTCATTTGTTATGTCCTCACAGCGAGGACACCGCGCGTTAAAGCGTTAAAAAGTTGTGAAATTTTACGGGCGGTTAAGCTTAAATTCACAAAACATACAGTTAAACAAACTACGGTGTTGTCAAAATGTGTTTAAGCGGAACTTACTGGCGGTAAAGGAAGCTGATTGAAAATTAAAGTCGTGCTATATTACATGGATGAGTCTAGATCGAAAAAATTCTTTCCACGGACTATTACTATAGTTTGTATCTTTTACCCCGAATTTACTTGTCTAGTTATGATAGCAATAAATTTCTAACGTACGTATGTTAAAACCAATTAGTATATCGTGAATATACTTTTATTTTAATATGCTATTGCATACTGGACTTGTAAACTTACGAGAAAAATTAACAATAGATACACGTACATTTCTCCGAAGCAATTTGAATCATAATTTTTAAAGAATTTTATTTACAAAAACACATTAAATTGCTAAGTTATATTTTCTAAATGAAATTAAAATTCTGTCAATATTAGTTTGTTTTGGCGTAATATTACATCTTGTTTATTATATCTGTTAACAAAATCGCTACTAAATGTACATTTACACTAACTTGTGCATGAACGTCTTTAGAAATCTTTTTCACTTTTCTGTGCAGAAACGATGTCATCAACTTGTTGAAGATGAAAAGAAATACATATTTGTAAAAATTCATGCTTATTCAAGAAGACCGCGTTCTGGCGTTGGTTCCTGGCGGCCACATGGCACTGCTGAGAGGGAAGAAAACCGTCACAATTCGGCGTGAAGCTGTAGCGCATCGTACTGCATCTGAGGCAAAAATTCAGCTGCAGTTGGTATCACAGTGACACAACGAACAGTTAGAAATCGGTTACTTGAAGGACAGCTCCCAGCTAGGCGCCTTGTAGCGTGCATTCCACTGACTCCATTTGCGACGAAAGTGGTGTCAAGCCAGAGCTCATTGGAGGACGGAGTGGACATCTGTTGTGTTTTCTGATGAAAGCAGGTTCAGCCTTGGTGCCAGTGATGATCGTGTGTTGGTCAGAAGGAGGCCAGGGAAACGCCTGCAGCCAAACTGTCTGAGGCCTAGACACACTGGACCTACGCCTGGAGTCATGTTCTGGGGAGTAATTTCGTATGACAGCAGGAGCCTTCTCGTGGTTATCCTAAACACTGACTGCATATTTGTACGTCAGTCTGGTAATTCAACCTGTAGTGCTGCCATTCATGAACAGCATTTAAGGGGGAATTTCCTAACAGGATAACGCTCGTCGTCATACCGTTGTTGTCACGCAATGTGCTCTACAGAGTGTCGACATGCTACCTTGGCCTGCGAGATCACCAGATCTGTCTCCAATTGAACTCGTATGGGATATCATTGGACGACAACTCCAGCATCATCCACAGCCAGCACTGATCGTCCCAGTATTGACAGCACAAGTACAACAAGCATGGAACTCCATACCACAAAGTAATACTCGGCGCCTGTATGACACAATGCATGCACGTTTGCAGGCTAGCATTCAAAATCTGGAGGGCGTGTTTCTGGAACCGGCTATTAATGGAACAGCATTTAACATTTGAAATTCATTTTCTTGAGCTTAAATTAACCTGTGATCTTGAAATTTTAATCAATTAAACATGTTAACTGGACAAATGCATTGTCCAAATTTCATTACTCTACAATAATTTTTTCTTGGTGTTGGGATTTTTTTTCCGTCGGTGTACATATATGTTTATTTTCATGATGTAATGATGAAATGTTTCGTGATGTAAACTACTGAGAAAATTCACTAAAAATGCATGGATACTGAATACGATGCTTGCAGTACACATAAGCAACGTTAAGTTTTTGCACGTTTGCTTATAATGTCATTTAAATTATAGTGTAAGTATGATAGAATCAGTAAGATTTTGCTATTGTATGTTTATTTTAATGCAATATTTCTGTCTTTTATGCTACCTTTGTGCAAAAATTTACTAAAACTACATATGCTGAAACAAACTTGCATTGAAATTTGTTAAGACCGTTTCTTGCGAAAATATCAAGGTACTAAATTATATTTACTAAAAACATTTATACAGGGTGGCCATAATTTAACTGCAAGTGTTCAAGGGGTGCTGGAGAGAAAACTATCAGGAATATTTCAATGAAACTTGGTATCTACACGTTTCAGAACATGCGCAAGTCAAATATGCAATAAAAAATCGCCATTTTCGACCGATAGATGGCGCTATATCGTGTTTCAATGCTTATGGACGTCCTATATGCAAATTTTAAGCCCATCGAACAGTGTGAAAACAAGACCCCATTAAGTAATGGTCCATCATGACTCTGAATAAGAAGGAAGGAACGTGCATTTTTAGTGAAGATATTCTATCAGAATTCATTATTCAACTACTCTGAAAGAATACCGGCGTATGAAACGATTAAGAAGAGGTCCAATGAGTGTCCATGAGAATAAATAATGGTTTAATTGTTTTCCAAAGCGTCTTTATGAATTGTTTAACTTGTGCGTTAATTTTTGATTACATGTTACTGTAAAAATTAAGTTACTGAAGCGAATTGTATGGCATTTTGATAAACTGTAAATGATGTTTTATATTGTTTATATGCTTCTTAGAATGTCACTATGCTCTGTCTATCGGTTTTGGAAGTTATATATGCCACCGGTGAGCGTTGAAATATGGTACAGCGCCATCTATCGGGTGAAAATGATGATTTTTTTTTCATATTTGACTTGCGCATGTTCTGAAACGTGTAGATACCAAATTTCACTGGAATATTTTCGGTAGTTTTCTCTCCAGCACCCCTTGAACACTTGCAGTTTAATTATAGCCACCCTGTATTTTGGTAATATCAGTTTATTTTGATCTAATTGCTGATTTTCTTACCTTTTTATTAGAAAAAATCGAAAGCTTATGCTAACTTGTATAAACTTTTATCGCAATTTTTTTTTCAATTTTCTGTGGAAAAACAATATGTTATCGACATGTTCAAGATAAAAGCAATAAATATTTGCAAAATATGTGCTTATTCTAATCTAATATGTTTGTTTATTTATGGTGTTTAAGAAGAAATGTGCTAAACATGGTAACATATCGTAAGTAGTAAACTGATTTTTCATAGATTTTTTAATGTTAAACATTAAATTATAATTTATTTTTTGTTGAAAACGATAAATATTTGTAAACATTTATAGTTTTTATATACAATACGAATGTTTTGCTATTAAATACCACAGAAAGTTCATTAAATAACTATGAGAACTTGTCAATATTTGTAGTATACATTTTCAGTAATTTTTCAAAGTAAAACATGAAATTACTGTATTTTAGATGCTACAGTACATATTTGTAAATATTTGATTGTTTTAAGTAAATATTATAAAATAGATGTAAAATTTATGAGAAAGTTGGCTGAAATTTTACACATGAGCTAAACTTTGTAATCTTTCATCGTTACGTTTCTGGATGTAGTATTTTTAAATCGTTAATCGGGTATTTTGTATATATATATATATATATATATATATATATATATATATATATATATATATATATATATATAAAGCAATGATATTTCATGAAAGCGATGCAAAATAATGATAAACTATGAATTTTCAGCATAAAACTGCCCAAACTTGAAAGTTTTAACACTAGAATGACGGAAGGGCCTGTGTGGCCCCTCGCGTTTTTTATTGTTCAGTAATTTCGACATTTATTAACTGAACATAGTGAAACTTTCTGACTTTTCATTTTGTGGTCCTATTTCAGTACTTCTTTTGTTATTTAACTGTTAGCCTCATAGAAGCGTAAATATTGAACCTTCTACCTAGTATGACGGGAGGGGCCACAGTATCCCCTGAGGTATTATACACTAATACGTTACAATAATACATAATAAGACAGATACGTCTTACAATAATACAGATAATGAGAAATTTCTGATTTCTCGTTATCTCTGCCACATGACAAATACCATTCAGTGAGTGTATTTTGCGCTTGACCTTTTCCTACGTACAACAAACAAATGCTATCTCCCCCTCCCTCATTGATGACAGTCAAATTAGAAGATATATAAAATAATGCATAGAAGAGGAAGAACACCATCAGTCGTCTAAATAAAACACATGGAATGTATCTTTTGATGAACTTGAAGCTGTTAATTCAATTATACATGCAAGAGGCTTACGGAATGAAGAACATTCTTTTGAATTCTTTATAGTCCATCGTTTGGGAGCACAATTTTTTTCACGGACTATGGCTAGAGATTGTTTCAAAGAAATCTTGCATTTCTTTCGCTTTGATCACAAAACAGAAATATGAGAGCGAAATTTACTAAATCTTCTAATTTATGGTACCCTTTCACTGAAAATAGTGCGTCTTCTTATAAGCCTGGAGTGGATCTCACTGTAGATGAGCAAATTCTTCCATCAGAGGCTAGATGCACTTTTACCCATAAAGTCCAAGCTGTCCGGACGAGTTTAGGATAAAATTATTTGCTACTTGTTTGTGTAGATTCAAAATATATGCTCACTGGTTTACCGTACACAGATGCAGACAAATGAGGCTAGCTGACCAAGTTGCTCACGAACAATGTTGTTATGGAGTTGAATCCACCTTACTTGAGAATAAGAAGAAATATGACTACCGACAGCTATTTTACTGTAGCTACTGTAAAATTTTGAGCAAAATTGGAGTCTCAGTGAACAAGCCTATATGGAACATCCAGAAGAGTTTCGCAGAGATTTTATTCAACTGTCGTGATCCATCGAAAAATGGAACTGTTGCGAGGAGTCTGAGTAAGCAATGTGTAAGCAGAGAAACAAAACTTTAAGCAATAGAACCAAATGTAGGACAAAAATATCTTACAACGGTAATCATAGATAGAACACATGTCCAGATTGCATAAAATGGTGTTTGCATCGAATCTGTTTCGAGGTAAGTGAGGTGCATCGATTATTATGAGAGCTGTTCAAAATTAAAATAAATCATAATACTATATTATTTTCAGTTTCATTAATTGAACAAGATTATTTTATTTTATTTTATTGTTATATATATTTATTATTTTCTAGAGTTGAGAAAATTATCTCAAAAACGAACATATAAATATGATTGAAAAATTACTTTTTATATTCCGTTTAATGAGGCATTTTCATTATCAATATAAATTAAAATTTCATGTAATTCTGATGATTGTGTTTCTATTATATTCTAATCAATTAATTTTTGCCATATTTATAGCCTTTCAATGTACACAATTGGTCTATACTCAAAAATCTAGAAGGGGCCAGAGTGGCCCCTCCCGACTTTCTAGGTGTACTGCAATTGTCAGTCTTCCTAGTGTTAAAATGAAAATGAGAAATCTTTGGATGAACGGTATGGTTGTATGAAGGTTTCACGATGGAAAAGAAGGTATTGAATGAAACAAAATCTGTGTAAGGGAGTGGATATCATATTTATTTATGTAATATCCTGAAATTTTATTTGAAATGGAGAATTTATAGCAAAACTATGTATGTTTAGAGTTATTGATGCTGGAGAGAATAGGAGGCAGAATATTGCTTTTCATTAGATTTTCTTTACAATATGGCTGCAAATTGTGATGCTGATTGATATTTAGGGTGGGAAATGTGTATAAAACTTTAATATTTGTGTAATTTTCTGGTTTTTTCTATTTTTTCAGAATTTTCTATAAAATTCTTATATTAGTATAATTTACATTAGATGACGTAACAATGACATATCATTGTTGGGAGGCATTTGTTGAGTTTGTTTACATAACCAACAAACGCTAACAATGTGGTGCCAACAATATTACAACAGTATCACAACAAAGAGAAGTCACCGGGACACGTAATTTGCACGAAAAATTTCACAGAAATAGGTGACTAAGGAAAATGCTCTTCCAAGTTTCAAGAATTTGTGCAAGTGTTGAAATTACGCCAAGGACGTCGCCAAGCAGAGCTCTAAAGGTAAAGGTAAGAGGAATTTAATAGTTTGACTGTTACATTGTAGTATATAATATAAACTACTAGCGGCTACCCGCGACTTCGTCCGCGTCGGCTTTAGAATTAGGTCCCGAGAGAAACTAAGCATGTGTGAATAACAAATATGTTTTCGACTAAAGAAACTGCATTTAAATATTATTTGCCTTTTTACTTATTTTAAATGAAGTATAATGCATGGTAGTATACTTCATTTAAAATAAGAGAGTATGCAGAATTACTAAATTTAGATTTTTTTCAGGCATTTGGCGAATACAGACAGTTACGACAGTATTTGCGAACTGTTTTGAGTATTATTGTAAAAGAAATATTTATGCTATATGCATGAATTTTAGCCTATGTTAATCAGGAATAGTGCAGCTTTCTATTAGGGAAAAAGTTTTAGAATCGGTTCTGTAATTAAAGAGATGCCCATAGAGCGTAATGCATTAGAATTATTTTGAGTGTTCCTGTAAAGGAACTATTTGCACTACTTGCATGAATTTTAGCCTATAAAACTCAAGAATAGTGTAGCTTACTGTCAGTAGAAAAAAGTTTTGGAATCGGTTCAGTACTTACAGAGATACACATAGAGCGTAATGTAATTCTTATGAGTATCCCTGTAAAAGAACTATTTGTGATATATGCATAAAAAGTAGCCTATAGCACTCAGGGTTCCCCAGTGTCTAAGAGGTTCTGCTCTCAAAACTGGAAGGC
Source organism: Cheiracanthium punctorium (assembly GCA_038373885.1). Taxonomy (NCBI): domain Eukaryota; kingdom Metazoa; phylum Arthropoda; class Arachnida; order Araneae; family Cheiracanthiidae; genus Cheiracanthium; species Cheiracanthium punctorium. The sequence goes on from JAWZYV010013786.1 coordinate 693,559, forward strand.
GGGAGGTGCCAGGTTCAAACTCCGGTCGCGCCTGTCGACCTAGCCTCTCGCAGTTTTCCGTGTTTTTTTCCTAAAACCTCGCGAAAATACGGGCTAGGATCCCTTAGAAACTTCCACACAGAGGAATTCCCCATATAGGCCTAGGACCCTATAGGCCTGTTCAGTTCAATCAGTGAAAAAAGTTTTAAAATCGGTTTAGTAGCTGCAAAATTTCCATAGAGCGCAATGCATTAGCATTATTTTGAGTGTCTTTGTAAAAGAATTATTTATGCTATATGCTTGAAAGGTTGACTGTATGTTAATCCAGGGCATAAGCTATCTTCATTACAAATTTTTCCAACCATTTTTGTGTTATTCAGTCAAAAACATCCAAACACATAAACGTACACATTTATATTATTGGTAGGATTTGGAAATTTACGAACTTTAAGAAACACATCTGGATTTTTCTTGGTACTTACGTATTATCCCAGCGGTCATTCCCTCCAAACTGTTTTATCGTCAAATGGGTTGCCAAACTGTTGCCAATCGTATTCAAAACCATTAATAATTTCATGTGCCCGGCATTTATTTCGGCAAAAAATCGCTTGTCTTGGCGGACCGCCGGGATAATACGTAAGTACCCTTTTCTTTACTTATGCTTTTTAATTTGGCGTAAAATCAACATAATTTCCATGTTTTTCAAATGCATGTGATTTTGCAAAAAGAATTTCTGCTTTATTTCAAAAGCATAAATCATTTTGTGCGAGCGATAAAACGGCTTTTAATTAATATCTTGAAAAGTAGTTAAAATTTCAAAATTTTGACCCTCAGGTGCACTTTACCGAAGTTATGGGCTCAATCATGCTCAAATTTTCAAAGCTCTGCTCTCTGTATATTTGCCTGGAGAACATTCATTTTTATTATTACAGATAGATAGATTTGGCATAAAACTGGCTTAATTTCCGTGGTATTTAATGTTTTTCAGATGCACGCGCGCTTATTTATTGAAGTAATAGCATTCTTGTTAGCTAAAAACATGAATCATTTGATACGGGCGAAACTCGCCAACCATGGCAATGTAAAAACAGTTTTTAATTAATAATTAAAAAAGTAATTAAAAATCTAAAATTCTAATTAGCCTATAACCAACTCCAGGGTCCCCTCTATATCTAAACCAAAATGCATTCTAATCGATTCAGCAGTTTAGGCGTGAAAGCGTCATAAACAAACAAACAAACTCACTTTCGCATTTATAATATTAGTTAGGATATAGTAAAACAGAATAGCGTATATGTATATCATATATATATATATATATATATATATTATTTCTCAAAGGTGTTTTTTTCTGGCGCGGCTAGATCTCATTAAATACCTGACCAAAAATTTTTTTTAAAAATACCCAGTTAAAGCTGTGAATAATTCGTTAATTGATGCATCATATGAGGACACATAACTCACAGTAGATGTAGAGGCTGAAAATTTGTCCTTTTCTCGTCTCTTCTCCTCTTTTTCCTGTCTTTGTCGTGCCTTTTCTTCTTTTTTGGAAAGTTTTTTATCTCCCAGATAACCTACACGTCCTGGCTCTCTCAATAAAAATAATTTGCCTTCTTCAATTTTTATCATCTGAAATGCATCGGCATGAGCAATGTCAAAAAGATTGTCCAAAGAGTATTCGAATTCCTTTTCACGTCTCTTAAAAATACCCCGTTGCTTTTTTGAATTCTTTTGAAGAGTTCTTCAAGACGAATACAAGTCAATCCTGCCTGATAATGGCTTTCAATTTTCACATTCTCACTTGAAGTCGGCACGTGTTAAAATCGTTTTAGCGACCCAAAATTTTTTAGTGTGGATCTTGAAGAAAATGGAACCAGACTGGAGGGTGAGCATTGAAAAATTTAAAAGTTGAAAAATAAGGGACACCCTAATATATATACCTCGGTCCTTCGACCTTCATCAGGGGGAGACCCCCCCCCCTCACACACCCTAATTTTTTAGTTTCATTATTGCCATATTAAAGCGATATTAATTGACTATGTCATTTTACCACTCGTCACTTTTTCTTTTATTCTACCTTTATATTTATTTCATCGACTGGAAGTAGGATGGTTTGTGATCTTTCCTTGCATTTGCAAACGTGGTTCGATGATAACTGAAATAACTTATATAATTTTTAGTACCTATCTTAACACACCAAAAATTTTGCTTTTCGTTATTTGGTATTGTTGAGAGAGCATGGGCGAGTAGGGTTGCTGTATTTCGCCTGGTAACCCCCTTGGCCAGTCATCCCGAGCGGCCCATGGTGTACCGGAGGTGAGGGATCATTTCTCTCTCTGCATGCGCTTTCGCAGGTTTAGCTTACTTTCAGAGCTTGTATAACCTCGCATGAAAATTGCTTATGCAGGTTTAGATTACTTTCAGAGCTTGTATAACCTCGTATGTAAACTGCTTATGCAGGTTTAGATTACTTTCAGAGCTTGTATAACCACGTATGTAAACTGCTTATGCAGGTTTAGATTACTTTCAGAGCTTGTATAACCACGTATGTAAACTGCTTATGCATGGGGAGCAATTCCTTTTTCTTTTTTCAGGTGCGGGACACGCCAACCCGTGGTATCAGATTCCACGACGAGACCGGTCGGCGAAGTCCATGTGTCCTCCGGTTCTGGCCGCTGTTAGATGCCGTGTTGGGCGGGGAGAGACCACTTTTTGTACAGATGAAGGCGACAGAAAAACAAGACCCGGCCCCCTTCCTGCACTTTGCTGAGCGGTCCACGCTGTACCGGGGGTGTGGGATCATTTCTCTCTCTGCATGCGCATTAGCAGGTTTAGCTGGACCTGAGTTTAGTTTTGATCACCTATCATGACACCAAATTTCATATCTTTCGCTTCAGTCGTTTTTATGTGATGCTTGAACAATAAAAGATGTCACGGACAGAATGACAGACAGACAAACTTTATTTTGAGGGTCGCACCGGATTCCCAGGTGCTTGAAACGGATAGAAATCGCAAAATTTTTGAATTCCAAAAAATGTACAGACAAAAGTATAATTTTATTTATATAGATACATAATCGTAATATTTTTAAGTTTAATGTAAATCTGTTTAATATAATAATTTTTACTTATATTGCATTGTTTTTGTTACTAAAATGTGTAATATATTTTGAAAAATAAAAAGTATTTAACTCTTGCCTCTTTTTAAATGTAATTTTACATTTTTAACTACTAATGGCTTCTTTTTCATATCTGTTTCTGTCAGATGAAATATTAGACATTCACAATGAAGCTAAAGTAGTAAGATTTGACACATTGGAGCAGAAAATTAAATAATACTTCTTCATGTCTTTAAGTCTCACTGTTAAAAGTGTAATTATAATATTCAGAATAGGAGCATCTTTTGTTGTAAGTAAATACCGAGGTGCGGATTCATTAGCTTAAAAAGTTTGTATCTGAAGTATGGTTTAATATTTTATTAGCAATGGGGTGCTATTTATTTCAATCACGGGATTTTGTCTACGCGGCGCTCCGTGGTCACTTTTCCGTTTGATTTATGTTTTCTGCAGAGTAATTTGATATATTTAATGGAAACATGGACTATCCCTTCAGATAATTTTCAAATACCAGGATTCACTTTGGTCGAACCGATAGACATTGGTTACCAAAACATAAAGCCAGGGGCGGCCCTAGGGCCGGACAAACCGGACCCCTGTCCGGGGCGGCAAATTTTAGGGGCGGCATTTTGGCTCGAATTTGAAAAATACATTTTGTATTAGCAAACGAATTCCGAAAGATAAAAAAATATTCCGAAGTACATCATTCTACATAACTTTACTAACTGATGTACCCATCAGTCATTGATGGGTTTTTACTAACCGCGCGAAATTTCGTTTGCATTGTAAGAGTACAAAAAATGGAATTAGCATACTGGCAGAAATATAGAAAGTAAAGTTTTAACTCTTGTGTATTGTTTAAAGATTACAGGTTAGAGAGTAACAAATTACTGAGACAAACTGTCAATAGAGAAAATATTTTACATTCAAAATTAACATTTTATTTTAGTGGATGAGCTTCCTTACATCAAAAAGTCATTTAAAGGTGCAAAAGAAGATGCTAGTAATGAACATTAAACTGAAAAGAGAATACCTGAAAAATGCTTTGTAATAGCAAGTAGCCTATATTTAACACTGCAACATCTGATTGAATTATATTTTGATGATCTTACTTGATGCGCAGAGAACTTTATCAAAGTTTACGTCATACCTCAAAAATAATTCAAATTTGTAGAAAATTAAAAACCTGTAATTTTAATTTACTAACCGCCTACTTTTTAGCAAAATTTCATTTCATTCCCTTTTGTCTGACCACTAGTTGTTTTCACGAAGTGGTCACACAAAATTTTCTCTAATATATAAAGATATACAGGGTGTCTATAAATGATGGACCCGATTTTAAAAAATCATATTTTCAAAAGTTCTCGACGGAATAAAATAATTAATGCGTAAAAATAACGAGAAAAGCTCGAAGTTTTTTTTATTACTAACAGATAGTATTTTTTACCTTATAAATGTTCAATATGTGACCCTTTTGTCACACGGCATACGTCCAATCGATAATCTAGTTCATTCCACACATTTTGTAACATGTTTCTGGTAATGGTTTGTAATGCTGCAGAAATGCGTTGTTTCAATTCTGGGAGTGTGTTCGGCATTGGCTGTACGAAAACACGGTCTTTGACGTAACCCCATAGAAAGAAATCGCATGGGGTTAGGTCAGGAGATCTTGGTGGCCATGTTAATAACGTTAAATCATCGTCACACGCACGGCCTATCCATCTTTGTGGAAGCACATTGTTTAAGTAACTACGAACCGTCAAAGACCAATGAGGAGGTGCTCCATCTTGTTGGAAGATAAAATCTGGACTGTCCTCAAGCAGTTGTGGAAATAACCAAATTTCCAGCATGTCGAGATAATTGTCACCTGTGACAGTTTTTTCACCGAAGAAAAAAGGCCCATAAATTTTTTCACACGACATTGCACAGAAAACGTTTACTTTGGGTGAATCTCTCATAAACTGTTGAAATTGATGAGGATTTTCACTTCCCCACACTCTGACATTGTGACGATTAACATGTCCTGATAAATGGAATGTCGATTCATCTGAAAATACCAATTTTTTGCCAAAATTAGGATTTTGTAATTCCATTAGCATGCGTTCACAAAAGTCTAATCGACGCACTTTATCATTCTCTGTTATTTGTTGCAGCAACTGTAAACGATACGGTTTAAACTGTAATTTTGTACGCAAAACTTTCCATACCGTTTGATGTGGCATTCCTAATTCTAGGCCGGCAACTCTCGTCGACTTCCGCGGGCTGCGAACAAAACTCTCCCTCACCTTCTCCACTGCGTCGTTCGAAAGGCTTGGCCGGCCGCTGCTTTTCTTTTTGCACAAGCAACCTGTTTCTTTAAACTGCTTATACCATCGCAAAATGCTTTTCTTAGTTGGTGATTCTTTACCGTATTGAATTCTAAAAGCACGTTGGACAGTAGTAGTCGAAAAAACCCTTGCGTACTCCAACACACAAAAACTCTTCTCACTCGCTGTCGCCATTTTGGGCTTCTTACTGTCAGCGATCGTAAATGTGCTGCCATCTGTTAGTAATAAAAAAAACTTCGAGCTTTTCTCGTTATTTTTACGCATTAATTATTTTATTCCGTCGAGAACTTTTGAAAATATGATTTTTTAAAATCGGGTCCATCATTTATAGACACCCTGTATTTAATTAGGAAGAATTCAAACAATGTTATTTAACTCAATTTCCTCGTCAGTAACTGAATTTTGTTCTATTAACTTTAGAAATTTTAATATTATGCCTGAAAATTTTTGCACAATTATCTCAAAATCAAAACATAATAATAATTTAAAAAAAGAAATCGACGTAATTTGTATAAGTCGAACAGCCACTTTTGTATTACCTTCAGACGCCTTAAAGTGACGCCTCCCTCTCTCTCCGCCCCCTAAAAAAGAAAAAAAATACATTGCAACTTTTACAGACCCTTTCAATTTATTCAAATCTTTAAAAAATTTCGATGATGCTTTTCACGAAGTTAGCCATCATATGACCTAATTTCATTCTGTTCTCTTAATCCGTTTTTGATGGATGCCAGAACAAACTTTTTAAGCGATTTTTAAAAAATCTCAAAGTCTATGAATTATTTAAAACAATTTTGGTATCTATTATTTCAATTAACTTACCATTCAATATAATTCCAAATTTCATTCTATACCATTGAGCCATTTTTTAACAAAGGGCGAACATACATTTCTATACTGTTTTCAAACAACAGTTTTAAATCTCAAAACTTTTAAACGAATTAGAAATATTTTAGTTCCTGCAGTTTAAATTAAGTTGCCACTTTTGGTATTGTTATAAAATTCGCTTCAGTTGTTTATATGTGATGTGCAGACAAATATTTACTCATTTTGCATAGATTTTTCATAAGGTTTCCAGTTGGATTCAAATTACACTTTGTTAATGAAATTCAACAAGCCAAATACTATCGCATATTTCTAGATTGCATTCCTAGTGGCAAAAAAATCGAACAAATCGCATTCTTGGTAAGGTATAAAGTTATTGACAAATCTAGTTCCAATGAGGCTACCGTTAAAGTTGATGAAAGAATTTTAAGTTTTTGCTTCAGTGATTTGGCTTCAGGATTATTTAACTCTCTCAAACAGTTCATGTTCGTATGTTCTATTATTATTTGGTATAAAATTTTCAATTCCGTGAATCCATTAAGAAAGCTATTGCAGTCAAAAGACAACCATCTGTTCTAGAACTCTTCAGAAACTGTAAAGATTTTTTTTGTAAGGAGCTTCGATTGGATGTGATTTTAAATGAAATGTTCTGTTATGCAAGAGAACTGACCGACGAGATAGTATTCTAACACTGAGTTTACGCAGACACGTAACATATTAATTTTGACTGCGAAGCACGAGATGATCTGGTGAGAGATCGTAAATTAAAATTCAAGATAGTTTTATTTTTTACAGTAAACAAAGCGATTAATACCTTAGAATGCAGATTTAATTTAATAAGTACCCAATGTAATTATTTTAAATTTTTGCACGGCATATATGAGTTAAAAGATCTTCCTAAAAAGTGCTAATTAAACATTGTAACACAGTGTAACAGTGTTAACACTGTGTAAAGTGTAAACAATTGGAGTTAAGGCTGACCGATGGAGAATCGGGGAATATAAACGCGCTTGATCTAGTAAATGAAATAGTGTCAGTTACGGCCTTATTAGGCAAAAAAGGAAAACTCAATTGAAATTTTAAAGCTAATTTCAACTCTAGATTTTACACGCACATCTTGCTATTGCTTCGAGAATTTCGCTTTCTTTGCTGATAAGTATGGCAAGTGCAGAGAAGAGTTTCTCAAAATTATAGACTGTGGTAAGCTTGAACTGACGCTCGAAGACGTTCCATGTGAAGGCCCCGATCCTACACTTTTGAAACTTTGTGCTATGGGCGATACCGTAATACCTGCACGATCAGCTGCCAAAATATCTGTCGTCACTCACAACAGAGATCACAACGGAGACGTAACGGTGGACGGAAATAAACTGCTTCCCTTGGGGAAGGAAGTTGTAATACCTGCAACCATCGTGTCATTAAAGGATGGAATCGCAGAACTATGGGTTACAAATGGACAAGCCACCGCCCAAATTATTCCCAGGGGTATGTTTGTGGGCACTGCAGAAACTGTGGACGCAAACCAAGTGAATTCAGTAGTAACCACTGAACTTAATACGATAATCCAGACAGAACAAGGTGGTAGCCTAGAAGATTACTCAAGTATGTTAGCCCCTAATCTCACCCTGGAGCAAAGAGGGAAAATTATTGGGTTACTTCAAAGATTTTCAGAAGTCTTTGAATCATCTGGAAAGCCGAAAACACAGAACTTAACTATTAAGTATCGGATAAATACTGACGGCCATGCCCCAGTCAGCCAGAGAGCATATCGTGTGTCACCGGCCGAGCGTCGCATAATACAAGAAGAGGTAAATAAAATGCTAGATCGTGGCATAATTCAACCATCTGAGAGCCCTTGGTCATCTCCTGTTGTTCTGGTGAAAAAGAAAGATGGAAGCTGGCGCTTCTGCGTAGATTACCGCCGCTTGAATCCGATCACAAAAAAAGATGTATACCCTCTACCGCGCATAGATGACACGCTGGACTGCTTGAGGGGTGCTAAGTATTTCTCTTCCATGGATCTCCGAACGGGTTACTGGCAAATCGAAGTAGATGAAGCCGATCGAGAAAAGACGGCATTTGTTACCTCCGAAGGACTCTACGAATTCAAAGTAATGCCGTTTGGCTTATGCAATGCCCCTGCCACATTTGAAAGAATGATGGACGATTTGCTGCGACATTTGAAATGGACGATGTGTCTCTGTTACTTAGATGACATCATAGTTTTCTCGGAAACTTTTGAAGAACATCTTAAGCGATTACATACAGTCCTGAGCTGCATCCATAAAGCTGGACTTACTCTAAATACGAAAAAATGTGTCTTTGCCTCCCGAGAAATAAAAATTTTAGGCCACCTTGTGTCAGAAGACGGTGTTCGCCCTGATCCAGATAAGTTGAAAGCCGTAAGCTTTTTTCCAACGCCTAAGAATTTACACGACGTCAGAAGTTTCCTAGGACTCTGCTCATACTACCGACGTTTCATCAAAAATTTTTGTTATAAGGCTCAAGCACTTCAAGAACTGCTGAAGGGGGACTCAAAATTTTGTTGGGGCCCTGAGCAAGCTGATGCTTTTCTCAGATTAAAGAAGGCCCTAACCTCCGATCCTGTTCTAGGACTGTATGATGAGAGAGCTCCCACGGCATTACACACAGATGCTAGTGGCTATGGAATCGGCGCGGTCCTCGTCCAAGAGCAAAACAACCAGGAGAAAGTAATTGCCTATGCCTCTCGGACACTTACGAAAGCAGAAAGGAACTATTCAACTACCGAAAGGGAATGTCTTGCCGTTGTGTGGGCCGTACACAAATTTCGGCCGTACCTTTTTGGAAAGCCATTCACGGTTGTCACGGATCACCACTCTCTATGCTGGTTAGTTAGCCTTAGAGACCCTTCAGGGAGGCAAAGTAGGTGGGCGTTACGTCTCCAGGAATACGACATCTCCATCGTATACAAGAGTGGCAAGAAGCATCAAGACGCCGACAGCCTATCTCGCAACCCAGTGGAGGAAAATATTAAACGTTCGGACGAGGTGAACGTTCTGCATTCGCTGACTGATATCGCAGCTGAGCAACGAAAGGATCCAGACCTCGGAAAAATAATTTCGTCCAAAGAAAGAGCAGAACCAATTAATACATATTACGAATTGGTTGACGGGGTCCTGTGTAAAAAGAACTTCGATCCGGACGGAAGATTATGGTTGCCGTTTATACCAAAACATCTACGCCAAGACGTACTGCGATATTTTCATGATGCACCAACCGCCGGACACTTGGGTGTTGCCAGAACGTACGACAGACTGAGAAAACGTTTTTATTGGCCCGGACTCTATCGCACTGTCCGTCGATATGTAATGCACTGCCGAGACTGCCAAAGGAGAAAAGCCATTCCTCTACAACCCGCAGGGCAGTTAGTACCTATCCCTCCGGCGTTAGCACCATTCCATCGGGTTGGAATAGATTTGCTGGGAAGATTCCCGAAATCGATAAGAGGAAATAAATGGATAATTGTCTGCACCGACTACTTGACGCGTTTTGCAATTACGAAAGCACTGCCTACCGCTGAAGCACCAGAAGTAGCCAAGTTTTTCGTGGAAGACGTCATACTAAAGCATGGATCACCAAGGATCCTTATCACAGACAGAGGACAGGTATTCCAATCGAAACTGATTTCGGAGCTTAATCACGTGCAATGTTGCCCATAGAATGACGACAGCTTACCATCCTCAAACAAATGGGCTCACAGAACGCTTTAACAAGACGTTAGCAGACATGTTGTCTATGTACGTGGATGTAGAGCAAAAGGATTGGGATGAAATTTTGCCCTTAGTTACTTTCGCATATAACACAGCCAAACAAGACACAACCGGGTTTACTCCGTTTTACTTGATTCACGGACGTGAAGCCGAGACGACGCTCGATACGATGTTTCCGTTTTTTCCTCAAGAAACTCAAGCCGAATACACTACAGAATTGGCATCGAGAGCCGAAGAAGCTAGGCAGCTGGCGAGATTACGCACTAGAGAAGCCCAAGAGAGAAAGCGAAAGCGTTATGACTCTAAACATCGAATCGTGTATTATCAGCCGGGAGACCTCGTATGGATTTTCATACCAGTACGGAGAGTAGGCCTTTCGGAGAAGTTGCTTAAAAGATACTTTGGTCCCTATCAAGTCCTACGACGCCTATCAGATGTTACATATGAATTACAAGACTTTGATCCCACATCTAGACGCCGAAAGACAAAAGACGTTGTACATGTAGTCCGTATGAAGTCTTATTATGACCCCGATGAGCAAATCCAGTTGGTGGACGACATCCCCCTTCCGAGCGGTGGAAATCCTGAAAGAAGAATATCCACCGCTAAAAATCCCCCACCTGGTCAAACTTATACTGGACCCTTGACGCGATCAAGAACAAGAACGCAAATGCAAGTCTCATAAACAGCGGGACGCTGTTCTTCAAGAGGGGAGCAATGCCGCATCTCTCACGAGACCCGGTGGCTCAGAGGTACGGCGCTGGACTTCCAAACGAGAGGTCCCGGGTTCGGAACCGGCCGGAACCATTTCGCCATGTTCCTGTAAATAGTTGTTTTAAATTATTCTTCGTATTAATTCTAGATTATTCTACATGTTACTTTAATATGCAAATTATTTGTTTCTCGAATATTCGATAATTGTATAAAAGGTGAGCTCCCGCCAGTTGTAGGAAGTTCACAGCCAAGTGAAGTTGCTAGCAGTCTGTCAATAAATTACGTTATCTCGATTTGAGTTCTCCTTTCCTCTAGTTCCTACCACCTCGCGACAATATTATCTTCCAGATAATGCTGTATTAACTGCTCAAAAAGCAGGGGTTTCATCGGAGCCATCCGACTCATTGTAGCCCACTTTATGCCTGTCACGTCAAAATTTGTAGCAAAAGGAGTGCTTAAAATAATAAGAAAACTTTGTAAAATAACACCATAAAGGTTAATTCAACGCCCATACAGTTGTTTCGAGCAAAAACTTTTTTGCCCTTCATGTTGTTTATGTAAGGGAAAAGTACTCAATAGAGGCCATCCAAAAATGGGGTGGGGGTGATAACAAAAAATGTAACATAACATATTTTGGTTAAAAGAAAAACATTTCAAATTAGCAGATTAAATTTTGAAACTTAAAATTACAAGAATATGAGCATTTGCATATATTTATGTATAAATATACCGTGACTTAATGACTACCAGTGGCCAAAACTGTTAGTGCAGCCGGAAGCATATGAGCTCCCCCCCCCCTTCCTCCCCACAGGAATGGAAAATCTTTGTTACTGAATTCGAAAACTGGCGGATTAAGCCCTCACCGAGGAAAAAGAAATTACATAAAAAATGCAAGAGATCCTATTTTACTTCCATAAAATTTACATAAATTTCAACCAGCCGCTCTTATCCTTAAAATTGCATTAATCCGTGTCTGATTCGAAGTTTCCATAGAATTTTCTTTTGTAACGATAACTTCAGAAGGAAAAAAAAAAAAGAAAACTTACTTATTTTTTATAAGTCAAATCAATCCTACTTTCTTTTAAACTTGCGAATCGGTCAGTGATGTCCTCATAAAAAGGCATTGTTTAAATTCAGATATCAATAATTTTAAAAGCTCTTTAAAATTTCGCATGTTTAAAGAATTTTCTAGCTCGCCATGTCCTCTAAATGCCAGTTCTTGCTTACTTAAAAACAATACTGCTTTGATGGGTAATTGTCCATTCATAAGCGTCTATCCAGGCTTACCTTCTTGATAAATTCAGCAATATGAAGTCGAGAGTTTTCCGAACATATATTCTCCGTACCCCTCCCTCACTTCTCGAGCCAATCAGTCAGTCGAATTCACTGCAGCCGTCGTTTGAAAATCTTTCATCCGCTGTACTTAGCTACTAGCTCCCTATGCCGGAGAGACTGCTTACAAACTCGTTGCCATGTTAACGGTGCTGCCAATTTCTTGATCGGCTATGAGGGCTGTACCAAGACTCACAGTTAAATTGCGGGAAGATTAAAGGGCTTTTTTCTGAATGAGCAATCCGGCAGTTACTACAACACGTTGTTTTTTGTTTTAGATTTTTTTTTTAATTTATCATAGAAATTCCATAATTCTAATCTGAATTTAAGAAAGTTAATAGAATAAATTATTTTAAAGTATGTGTTGATAATTTCAAGTGCAGCCCGGCTGTACTTGCTGTATCCCACGAGCCACCACTGATGACTACTTTATATTTCTAACTATCTGTGTACATACTACGTAACTCACACGTGCACAACACGAAAGTTAATTGCATACTGAGTGGTGGTTAATCTGAAATAAACAGTTACATAAAACCGAATTTTTATGCATAGAGAATTGACAGAGCATTACTGTTGACAATAACGATTTACAAATCAAACCGTAATCATGCGATCAAAGTGCAAAAATTAAATACTTACCTTCTCGAGAAATGGTCTTGATCCATTTTTCTCTTATAACTTCGCTGGAAAACTCGTGGAACGAAACCTTTACCCCATCTGATCTTTTACGTCTGCTATCTGACTTGCAAAGGGAACACAACAATATGAGATCTTTGGAAAAAAATAATAATCGTGAAAATTAAAGCTAATTAATTCTACCACAATGAAAGTCTTACACGTGAGGAATTGAATGTTTACCCCTATATTTGTATTAGCTACTAGCGCCCCAAATACCGCCAGGTGACGTCAAGCGCAAAATGTCCATCGAGATATTTTATTTTCTGTGGCAACTCGCGGATTGTTTTCATTGCGTTTGTTTTGAATTTGCGTTTTGTGTGGATAGTTTAATTTTATTTCTTTTGTAGTTGCATAGTTTTTTTAATATTGATATCTTAATGCGTTCCCATTTCTTGAATATAAAATTCTTAATTTTTGCATAAAGTTCTACCGTTTTGATACTCATCGAAGGCTTTACTTATAGTTCAAACGCATGGACAAGTGCTGCTTTTATTCGTGAGTTTTTATTCTACTTCATTCCTACTGTGTAAAATTTACTATACGATGCTTCAATCGCTTTTGATTGAGTAAAAATGAAGTAACCAATCGTCCTGTATTATACGGGACAGTTCTATATTTTGAGGTTTTTTCCCGTATTTTCATCCTGATCACGGCGAGAAAATAGCCGTTCTTTGTTGAAAATCACGATTTGGGGGTCCACCCAATTTATTGTTTTTTATATTTGCAAAGAAAGGCGAAATATCAAGTTTTTAGTAATGTTATAATCTACTGAGTATCGATTCGCATTAAAAATTAATTCGAAACTTAAACTCTTTTATTTTCATAAATTTTACCCCTTCCCTCCCCGGCTTATCTCATATTGCAATTTAAGTCCCTTTAGTCACGTTAAAAATCAAATTTCTCATTATCATCTATGATACTTAAATTACCTTATAACATTTTTTTCTCTTTGTAGTTATTTCTGAGGCAGGTTATAAATTCCCTCAGCTTTGATATCACCCCTTTTTGGTGCTGTTTTGCCTTGGTGACAAACTCTTGTCACCGTTTATTTTAAATGGGTCAGTTGGGTGTAACAAAACAGATTTTTCAGTTGATCCTACTTTAACACCCCCCTCCCATTCTCCCCAACCTAAAATATCGCCACAGTTTGGTGGGCTTCGCAGGCGTGTGTCCCTAGGAGTTATGCGTGAGGTTTAATGCTCTTAAAGGAACTATGTGAAAACGAAAGTGAGCATATTATCGATGAACATACCAGTTGTGGAATTTGAAGACTCTTAATTATTAAAACTAGATTAACTGGCAACCCAAATAAATAATGCTGTACTTATATTTGCTCCAAACTGCCATCTTTAAATTATAATTGCCACATAAATGCAAAAAATCATCATGGTAACTGCATTATGTATAGTTATCCCATATTGGCAAGAGCCAGGTCGCCAAACCAAATAGCCGGACAGACCAGCCAGTTTGGCCGGACATTTGGGTAAAAAGGCTGGACAGCCTGCAATATTGAGGATTTTGTCTCAGTATTAATAGGTACGACAAAAAAAATTGTATGTAAAATCAAGCTTTTTTGATTATTATTACAGAGTTGCCAACTCTCCTGATTTAGGCAGGAGACTCCTGATTTTTCATTGATCTCCTGCCAACCTGATTTAGGATACATATCTCCTGATTTTTGATTATTTGCTCCTGATTTTTATCATTTATCACATGAATAATGCAATTTTTTGAATTTGAAATCTTAAGTTTGGTCGTGGCAAGGAACCCTTCTCAGCATTTTCCCCTTTCCTGCAATCAAACTAGTTCCAGGAACCCACGCATGTGTGACATCATAAAGTTTGGACTTTACTGACAAATGTATAATAGTGAAAGAGGTGCAGCTTCATGTTCTAAAGCATTGAAATTTCTATCTCTTTCCATCACTCTTAAAAATGATTATTTTTCGTTTGACATTCCTCCAATGACTTAAGAGTAAAAAATTGACCACGATTTTTTACTTTCCAACTTAACATTTTTCATGTTGCTAAATTTTTTACAAGCTACTGACTACCTAATAGAAGACATGATCCCAAATTGATTTTTTTTTTGTGTTCCAAAAATATCTATCTGGCAACAAATAGCACCAAAGATGCTTTTTTCTCTCTCTCTCTCCAAAGTGTAGTTTCAGCTGATATAACCCTGATCTTTTAAAATTTAGTTTTTTAATCGAAAACAAGTCTCCTGATTTTTAGAATAAAATCTCCTGATTTTTCACTTTGCCAGATTGGCAACTCTGTTATTACCATGAATCTTGTTAAATTCTAACAAAATATAAATAACATCGAATGCCAAATCAGTTCAAGTACTTTATTACTAATCAGCCAAAGTCATCAGTAAAAAGCCGGACAGCATTAAGTTTGGCCGGACACGCGATCAAAAAGCCTAACTATGTCCGGCTTTATCCGGACGCCTGGCAACGCTAGACTAGAGTGTGTGTGTGTGTTGGGGGGGGGGGGGGAGGGTTAAAGTAGGAATAAACCGATTTTTCATTTTCTGCTAGAAAAATAAAAAGGAACAGCTTTAGTATTAGTTTTTTGTCACCAACCCAAGTTTGCCTTGCCGATGCCAATTGTAAACAATACGGCAGATTGGATGGCGCTGGTTTCCGAGATAATTGACAATCCTCACACGTTAACTTTTCTATGATTTATTTTAATGGCTTTTAAATATTTTTGTGGAATTTTTTTTTTCTAACAGATTGCAAGCTTACATGTACATAGCTTTGGTTTAGTAAAATTTAATTACTTTTTATGTGAGGGGGGCTATGCCCCCTCTAGGTATGAGATTCTTCAGACTTTTGTCTGATTTTCTTCCTTTTTCGATGTTTCAGAAAAATTCAGTTTTTCAATTCTCCAAAAATGTTCTGCATTTTTTAATTTTCTATTAAGGCAAACTTGTATATATATAGGATAGATTTAATATCAGTATTATTATCATCTCATCAGTATCATTTCTCATCTCATGAAACTCATCAGTAGTTATTGCTCAAATTGTTCGTACATTCTTTCAGACTTTTTCTTTTTTTTATGAATCTCATCCCTGCCCCTCAACCCCCCCTTTCTATTTTTAGTAGAATTAAATTTAATAATGCAAACAAATAATATTATAAAGACAATACCTCACAAAAATAACATAAAAAGACAATAAAATATATTTTAGCATTCTGTCAAATGCATACGTAAGCAAAAGTAAAGAACTAGTTTAAATCATAACAAATAAAAACAATCAATGCTTTCCTCATGCCTTGATTAAAATTGCTAAATGATTGCAATAGTGAAATAATAAAATCAAAATATCTAAAATTATTTCATGGTATAAAATATTAATCGCATAATTATTTGTTGCTTCTTCCCTTAACAAATAAACAATGGAAAACAAAAATATTAACCTAAAAAGTACTAACAAAAGAATGTTAATTCATACAGAACTGTAAATAAATAGTCAGTATGAAACTAAACATCCTTTTTAAATTTAAAAAATAATTAAATAATACAATTTAATTTAATTTAAAATAAAGCCATTAAAATAAAATCATAAAGCACATTGTCATCATCGGCGAGTAGCCATTTTTAGGAAGAAAAAAACGGCTTTAGGATTACCATGTCTTAACTTCCGATGGTAAAATGGCAGGGTTACCACAAAGGCTTCCTTTATTGCGCCAAGAAAAAGTCGTCAAAACAAAAGCGCACCAAAAAGGACTAATACTACAGCTTTACCAATAAAAACATTTAATAAAACAAAAATAATGTGTTATAGCTTAGTTATATAATTTTACAAAACTTCTTCTTTTTAGCCCTTTGCAATTGCAGGTTCACACACAAAAAAAAAAAAATTACAAACCTCCCTTCCTCCCTAAAAATTCTTAGTAATCTCCCATTTGGTTAATTGGGGATTCTCCTTGGACATTTGAGAACAGATCTTCCTACATACTAGGATTTGACTTGATTATACAATGATGTTGGAAAAAAACATTTTTTCAGAAACATTTTCTTACTTCCTAAAACAAGTACTTTGGAAGAAAAAAATGAATGCTAGTGTTGTTAAACATACACATTCATAGCAATCAAACAAGACTAACAAAAATTCAATTGTATGTTACCTATACCCTATTGTATGTTGTTATTTTATTTATATATTACCTTACCTATTGTATGTTGTTATTTTATTTATATATTACCTTACCTATTGTATGTTGTTATTTTATTTATATAGGCCGAATGAATTTCTGTATGTGTGTAATTTATGGAGGAATTCTACCCATCTGAAATTGCTCGTCTTGTTTTAGGTAAATTTGTTCAAATTGTTTCTTTTCTTTTCTTTCCTTTTTTTTTTTTTTTTTTTTTTTTTTTTTTTAAGTAAAATCGAACACTGAACATTTAAAAAATACTTTTATATGCTGTGAATACTGATAAGTCAGTAAAAAAAACTTCAGAATTTTTTTGGGGGGAGTATTTTGTGCTAAAAAAACTTCATATCTTCCATCCTTTCCTCCTAAAAAAAAGTTTATTTTAAATTTGATGGAGAAAAAAACTTGCATGTCTTGAAATAAACACACCTTTACTGTTCTTATTGATTTTATTTGTTTATGTGCACATTTCAATACTGGTACATTAAAACAGAATTGTATATGGTCATTGTCTGCTTAATAATGCGGTTTCTTTTATTAGCGTTTTAAATAGATTACTACAGTTAATCACAGTAGACTGGGTCTTTAGTGTGAATACTGAAGGTTTTTTAAAAGCATTACAAATTTGTTGTTAAGAAATAATTTTTCCTCTGATGAAGTAACCTTTAAAAAACAAGATAATGACAGCATATTAGTGCAAAGTAGGCCATGGTTTTCCAACTTTTTAATATTATGTCCCCCCCCCCTCTCTCTCTCACATTCCTCAGCAAACATACAGTTTTTTAATTCTTCAACAATAAGCTTTTAGTTGCCCTTTTTACAAAATAATGCTATTGGTAAAGTTTTAATAAACATCTTAAACAAAATTGGATATTTTTTAGAGTAAAAATAAGAATAAATAAGATGATTTTAAAAATATTCATTATCACTTGCTCTTTTCCTGTTTTTCTCACCCTCACCCCCTTGCAAATGCTCTGCGCCCCCCCTGGTTGGGAACTGCTGAACTAGGTAATTACTTAACCTCTTCAAAACGGGCACACCATTATGCATTCCCTACGAACATCTCTCATGGCTGGGCAAGTCACTTATGCATCGCTGGAAAATGACCTTATGGGATGGCCGGTTGATATTTGCATTTTAAGCTGAAACAATTTTTAATGACCGATAGGTAGTGTTCTATGTCCGTTACATTTGAACTGAACATAGTTTTAGGATCCTAAGATTGAGGTTGTCCATATTTTGCTTGATTTTATTATTTTGCTGATCAGCTGTTGTAGAGGAGGAAGGAAATCGCAATGTAAACAAAGAGAACTGAACTCTAATTTTCCAGGTGATGTAAATATTCATGTTTCTGATAGCTCTTCTAATGATAGTTTTAATGTATTATGACAGCTTACATAATAATCTAAGATAGTACCAAAAATTACGATGTTAGGACTGAAGTTGTTTTTTTTTTTGGGGGGGGGGTCTTTTCATTTATTTATTTTTTAATTTAGGCTTAGCGATGCAAAACCCACTGCCCTGTAAAACTATTCCTTTCATTTCATCTCTATCCCAAGGGAATTTCTTAAACAGAGGCACACCATCGCGTAAGAGTTGATATACAAATGAAAAGTGCTGAGATATATTTTCATAATTTAACTTTTAACATAAATCTGCCTGCTTTCTTTAAAATAATTACCAAGAATCAAATCCTATTTTGTGATCAACTTGAAAAATGTGTCTGTGACATAAGATAAGTTTGTGTTAGAAAATAAGCTTCTTAAAAAAAAAAAAAGTTTTTAATAAACTCGTGTTTTGCTCTCATTATTATGAAGCTATATTTTCTGCATTGATATTAATTTCATGTTACTCATTAGTTACTTTTTTCTATTGTAGGTTATTTAAATGAAGTCAACTGTAAAAAGACATGGCATACATTTTTGGAAGAAAGTGATGACCTACTGGAACATCGTCGGCTATCTAAACAAGGAAGGCCCTGCACTACAGATGTGAGAGGCGAATCACTTTTAGATATTCTTAAAGCATATTGTGTTTTGAGAAGTAAGGGACAATAATTTTCTGTAGATATCTAAATTTCCATGCAAAATTTATACTTAACTTTTTTTTTTTTTTTTTACGAACATGTACCATGTAAGGAAAGTTTTGTAATCATGAAAAAATTCGACTTCGAGATTTTGATGTATTTACACATTTTGAGGTCTTCTGAACTCATTTATGCTGTTTTTACGAGATGTATGTATGTGTGTCTGTGTCTATGTAAGTGAACACGATAGCTCCTAAACGGATCATTCGATTGAGCTGAAATTGGGTATATATGTTATAAACCACCATCGTAAGACAGGTATTGATTTTGGTGTGTATAGGACTTATAGTTTTCTACAGGGCTACGACAAAGATTTCTTTTGCATTATGGCCTATGGGGGGATATTCTTAAAAGTGCGCTAGCGTTAAACGGTACATCCGATTGAGTTACAATTTGGTAATTTGGTTATATATGTTTGAATTATTCATCGATTAAAATTTATTTAAATGCTTGGTAATGATCTTAATCGTAAGTCTTCGGAAAGTCGAGTGGAGTCACTCCAGATTTTTTAAGTTTAGAGAGAAATTATCTTGTACAAATTTGTTATGCCATGTTTTAATTTTTGGGAATTGTTTTTCTGGTTGCTTCTAATAATATATAGTTAAATACCTGTGATTAAAAAAAAAAACATTGTAAATCTAGATCCTTGAAAATAACTCAAGTTTTAGAATGAGTCATAATAATCTCATCATACCTTACTGGGTTTGCTTTGGCTAATAAGACTCAGTATTTTGGTTCCTTCTTCAAAAAGGATCTATTTTTATATTAAATTTAGTAATATTGAAGACGTTACTTTGGGTACCCTTGAAACCCCGACTGCAATGTACTTCTGCCAACTTGTACTTAATCAAAGCATGCTTTAAAATCATTTAGTAACAACACCCACAGTTCATTGCAAATTTTCTTTTGTTGAATTAAACAAATCAAAATTGTAGACTCAAAGAGGTAATCTCAGCCATTGAAAAATGAGACATTGACATCTCAGATAAATAAGGAACTTATGGAATTGTGTTTGTTGAAATTAAAAGCATGGATTGTTGGATTAAAAACTCATGACTAAGAAATAAAGCTTAAAAATCCCAGTTGCCAGCCACCCCATGGTGATATAGAAAACAGGCAATTGATGAATTTCTGGTAACTACGAAACTCTGTAGTGATAATAAAGCAGTTTAGTGCCAGGTAGAGCCAGAAAAATCTGCCAACAAATAAAGTAGTAAATTTTATTGTTGTAATTATCGAGTATGTTGATATTATTTTGTTAAGGGGTGAGGTTACTAATAATGAAGGCACTATTGCCAGTTTTTTTTTTTTTTTTTTTTTTTTCTTTCTTGCAAGTATGCCATTAAACTGTAAACAGTTTTAAAAACAGTAATAGAGGATTTGTTGTACCACAGTTTTGTTTCTTGTGTTTTAAAACTTTTATTTTCTTTACCTTATGTATTCAGCGTTATATAAATTGATGTTAAATATTTGTACCAAATTAAACTTTAATTCAGTTTTCTTTCTAGAAATATAAATTATTTAAATATGACTAATGTAATTCATCTGGCAACTGTCCCAGAGTACCTCAGGGGGTAGAGCACCCCAAATGCTAAGCGTTTTTCCCAGATGTTAAGCGTAGGCCTGAATTCAATTCTTGGCATTTGGGTAAAAACAAATTTATTTTGAGACAAAACAAGTAATATAAAAAAAAAAAAAACTTTTTAAAGTCAATTCCTACTTAGGTCAACAAAGAAAAATTTTATTTTAGTTACTTTTATTATAATTAATTAATTAATGCAGGGTCATTTGTGAAGCAAGAGTTGATATCGTTAATCTAGTTTATTTGTTTAGTTTATTGTTTTCATTCATTTTTAATCCCACATCACAGGATCTAAAATTGATTAATTAAATTTAATTGATCAATTAATATTTGAAAAAACTGTATCATCAAGTATCATCCATTACAAGTTTTAAAAAAATGTATTTGAACTTGAGTGGATGAATAAAAAATATCTTATTAATGATTGAAAATTTGAACCAAGATATATAAATATAGGGAGAGTGTGAACTATAGTAGAAATTGAAAAAAAAAAAAAAAAATCAGATGTGATCCAGTTCTGTAATTAAAGGATTTTCCAATAGGGATGATACAATTTTAAGTGAATAGAATGGCAACACAGAGTGTTCTTTTTTGACATTTCTTGCATCATTTGTGTTTAGTATGCCATTTAATCATGGAAAGATACAGGCTTGAACAACATTTCGAAATTATTAAAATGTTTTATCAAAATCAGTGTTCATATGTGAATACTGAGAGAAATTTGAGAAGAATTCATGGATGACATTATTCAGTTCTTGTGATTTAATACTGTGGGATTTCTTTCTTTGGGGATATACTAAGTCACAAGTTTATGCTGATAGTCCAATAACAATTGAACAATTAAAAACCAACATTGAACGTGTTATTCGTGAAATAACACCAAATTTATGTGAAAGAGTAATAACGATATTATTTTTCATACTTAATGGCATAATATCTTTCAAAAAATTTTTAAAACTCCTGCCTCGCTAATACTTTATGTGGTTTTTTTAGTTTTAAATTGCATCATTCTTAATGAAAAACCCTTGAATTTTTGTAGTTATCTAGCTGATGTTTTAGGGTTGTATTGTTCAACAAATTAATTTTAAATAGATTAGTATTTTTCATCTGTTTATTTTGAATTTTAGATTATTTTTGTTTGTGCCTTAACTTTAGTTATTTGGTAACATTTGATAATTAAAATAATATAAATGATTTACTAATATTATAATGTGTACTTTAAAAAATCATTTGAATAATTTAGAGTTTGAAATACTTTGACTATATCTATTTGGGTGTATTTGAGTAATTATCCTGAAATGTCAGATTTTAGGGATAAAATTTCCATTTTCTCACTGTTTTATAAAGTTGATTTTCAACATTTTTGGAAGGGAAAAAAAAATCTATATTTCTAAGGGGTTTATGATAATTCAGTTAACTTTTGTTTTGTCTGATTGTATTGTAGAGATTATAAACAATAATTATGTGCACAAAATTACCATCTGATTCTCTAACTGGATGGTAATGAGATTTCACATTGTTTTATCTCACAGGGATTGCAGTTTTGCCATTATACTGAAAGTTTTGCTCATTTTGAACTAAGTCCTAGTATGAACATATAAAAAAAACTAAAATGAAGAATGGTAATGACGATTAAAAATACTTTTGTCAATATTCAGCTAAAATAATTTTAAATGTTCTACATAAAATTTAAAAAATAGAATGCTTATTCTATAAGCAAAGTTGTGGAACTATGTTGCTATTATAGAATATGTGTTTGTGTTAATTATGTGATCTAGTGATCACATAAAAGTGCAGAATCTGCTAGATGATAATGACAAAAATTCAAAGGACATTTTTAGAAATGTAATATTATTCCATACAGATAAGTGTTTTATATATTTTCATACTCAAAATAAGAATATTGAATAACTCATAAATTATGTTTGAATATCACATGTTTGTATATATTTACAGTACTGTGCATTAGATGTGAATACATTTACATTTTGTTATTTTTGCCTGGTTTTCATCAGTTTTTATTGTTGTTTATAATTTCCCATTAAATTAACCAACCTTTCTAACTGAAATGAAATATTATTTATTTATTATAAAAGTACTCCATATATGCACTTACAACTTCAGTTAAATTTATTAATCTTCTAACCATAAATTTTTCCCCCAAATTTATTTAAGGAACTTGTTTGATTACTGTTTATTCCTATAGTTAGTTCTGAATGTAAGGCAGTTCTAATAATTAATTTTACTTTTATGAATTGTTTTGTTGTAGGATTCTTTGAAAGTATTGTTTTTCAATGTTCGTGGACTGTTGTTTTAGAAGATATTGCACAACTTCAAGAGTATTGTCAACTGTATAAACAGAAAAAAAGTCATTCTACATCAAATACTCATCAGTCTGTAATAAATTCACTTAAAGAATTCATATCAGAAGGTAAGCATTTATCTCATAAAAAAAAAAGAAAGAAAGGCTATTTATATAAATGTAATTTATAATAGCAACAAGGAGATAATGTTTTACTATTGCCTATGTTTATTTATTTTTATTTTTAGCAATTCAAACATTGCTTTTAAAACTCACTGAACACTACTTATTAAAAGGTTGAAGAACTTTATTTATTATAATCAGGAATGAGATTTTTCAGCTTTTTATGAATTAAGAGGAATTTACTTTCCCCCCCCCCCCTGAAAATTCCTCTTTATTTTTGTGCATTATCTTGTTGCATATTCTGATGTTTTGCTCCTTAAAACTTTTTTTTACATATATTATATACAAAATTTTTTGCTTTTGAATGATTTCTTTTTTTTTCTTTCTTTCTTACCAGTAAATAGGACAATTTTCTTTTTTTTTTCTGAATTAAATGTTTAATAGAGTGATCTACACAATTAATTTATTTAAAAATTTGATTATCTGCTGTAGTTAAATAAGTATATTTTCCCCATTAACAACAAAATTGGGATTAAAAATTAGCAATATTATGATGATCCTCCCTCATAATCTGGGTTACAAATCTGTAGCTATAACTGAGTAAACAGGGACTGGAGATCTCAGTTGAAGCAATAAGTTAATGAAAGATAACCTATAATAATTTTGAGGAGCATAAGTATGAGAAGACTACAAATTTTTAAAAAATGGAAAGAAGAGGCTGGGGTTAGGATACATACCAAGCTCAAAAATAGAATTGGAAAGTTTCTCTATAGGCTTTGAAACAAATCAAAATTTTAAAGCAAAACGTATGAAGAATCTCCCCCAGTCAAGTTAGCAATTACTATACAACAACTGTGATGGTTCCAATTAAAAAGTAATGCACTCGAATAGTTTTTGCATCCGTTTTTTTTATTCATGCAATTTTCTTTGAAAGATATCTACATTATAAAATGTTAAATGCCTATAGGACTTCAATGAAGATTATAAAAGCTAATACTTTTGTTTACTTTGTTATAAGTTTAATTTGTTCTGATTGATGGTTCTATAGTAATATAAAAACATGATTCATACTATTACTTTTTATTCATTTTTAAGGGGAGGGGGGGGGAATGTTCTTGTATTGTAAGAAAGAGAGTATGTTTTTTTTTATTTTTTTAAAGAGAGTATATGTTTGTTTTATGAATTTTGTTAGTTTTAAAATATTTATTATTTTGTGAAAATTTAATGTTAAAATTAAAAAGTTCGATATTTTTGTATAATCTGCTAAAAAATTGATTAATGTCAAATTTTTTCTTATCAGTCAGTTAAAACATTTGATCAATACTTTATTTGACCACTTCTGAAAATTGAATGACCGCATTATATTTGCTTACTTTTTTGTTTGATCTGTTATCGCTGAATATGCAATGGAATTCAGTAGTTCTTTAAGAGAATTAGTGATCAAAATTTTTTAGGAAAGAAAACTTCTTGAGGAGACTTTTCAGGTATAATAATGAGAAAAACATTTCATGAAAATTATTTAATTTTTTCTTGTAAAACATATTAAATTTTCATTCTTAAAATAACTTTTCAAAGTTTTTTTTTTTTTTTTTTTTTCATTTTTAATCAAGATACAAAGCAAGATGTTATTCATTAGTAAGCAGAAATATGGTGTTCAAAACCTTACTTATGAGAAGGGATTTTTTTTTAGATGCTCAGGAACAGATAAAAATGTTTGCAAAATAAATTAATAAAAAACAGAAAAGATAATTCAATTAAAGTAAAACTCTCAATGAGAGAGATGTTACAAATAAATGGATGGTCCTTGTGGGTTACAGCAGCCATTGAAATTCATTAGACAAATAACCAAGATATGTCACCTAGATGGTGGTGATGAAATCGCACAAAAATGCTTGCATTCCCATTGATGTTTGCGGTCCTAAAGCACAGCTGCAATTTTAGTGTAGTTCTACTGTTGCCAAGCAAATTCGGTGGTTACTATAACCTGCAAGTACCAAATTAAGAAACATTTGTCTCTTTAAACAAGAAAATGTCTTAAGGAGGTTCCGTAAGTTATATTGTATTATTGTTGTGAAACTGTTGGTAACTGTTTTTAACAAAAAACTTTTTTGCTTCAACTTTTTATTATTTTTTGTGGAGTAAGCTGCCACTGTTTATGTTTAATCCTATTTGAAGCTATCACTTTCATTTCTTTCAGTTCCAAATAAAAATGTGTCGGGCATTGATTCTTTCCAAAGGGAGTCTGCTAGCTATGAAAATGCTTCATGCCATCTATCTGGTGACGATGAGAATGGTGGCACTTCTCACTCTTCCGTACCTGCAAAACCCAGACTTGGTGAAAGAAACGTGCAAACGCTGTTATCAGGCAACACAGTTTATCCGACATTCAGTGATAAGGATATTCAGACTGATGAAGTGTATCCATCACCAAATTCTGTTAAGGAATCTACAGCTCCCCTTGGAAATATTTCAGCCAACTTAAACAAAGGTTTGCAAGAGGATGCTCTTAATTTACTTACAAGTAAAAAATTAGAGCAATGCAAATCAATCTCATCTGATCCAGTTCTTTGCCTTGGGAATGAAGATTCGGTTTTTGAGAAGTG
Source organism: Cheiracanthium punctorium (assembly GCA_038373885.1). Lineage (NCBI taxonomy): Eukaryota > Metazoa > Arthropoda > Arachnida > Araneae > Cheiracanthiidae > Cheiracanthium > Cheiracanthium punctorium. Next base: position 719,145 of record JAWZYV010013786.1, read on the forward strand.
TGATTTGACTCCGGGAAAAGATCAAAACTGTAGAGTTGAGGCAGAAAAGTCACCTCAGAGAAAAAAGTAAGTTGATTTATAATAATTAGTGACGTAGCAATAGGATGATTGGACACAGTGACATAGCAAGCAGTACTGGTGCTAGGGGCACGATGATGCCTTTTTGGTGCACCTTCTTCTTATTTTTTGTCAAATTTTCTTAAAGATGAATTGGCACTCCCTCTGCCACCAGTGCCCAGGACATGATAGACCCCCTTGCCTACCCCTCACTACACCACTGGCTGGACAAGCAAGATGATAGGGGGACCCCTGACGGAGAAGACTGTGATTACAGAAGGATCTTAACATTTATTATTACAAAATTTAGTAAAATTTTTAGTTTCGTATCAGCTAATTTATCTACTAAATAAATTTGCTTCTTTCAATTTAAATATGCTTTTTAGATTAAAAATTGCTGAAAAATCAATAAAAAATATCCACACAATAATAATGTTTGTACATAATTTATGCAATGCTTTATTAAAAAGAAATTACTACTTAGGTTGAGCTTCTTTACAATGAGGGAGGGGCTCCCTCTGATGAATTTGTCATGGTCCTCAATCCTATTGTTGCACCAATGATAATAATGAGTTTAAAATTAGATTTTAAAATTCTGAAGAATTAAATGATTTTATTTTTTGTTTGTATGCATGCTTTATTAAGACTTTTAGCTTTAATTTTAAAATGTAGGTATGTTTGAAATTAATGTATTTTTCTTTTCCTGTTATACAGCCATGTAGTTTGGCAAAAAGTAATCACTGAGTCTCCTGCATTTAAGAAACTATTTGAAAAGTCTTCTAAAGAAAACATGGTAAATAAATGAACATATTTATATTTTAATGTTTGTTGTAATTAGTTGAATTTATTCAAAGAACCTGTCAAAAATTGTACATGTTTTAATGAGTATTTTGTATGATTCTAGGTGGAAATTTCATAAGCAAAAGCAGGTTTAGTTGGCAACTTTTTTTTTTTTTTTTTTGGTCACTAACATCTAAAATTTCTTTACCGTAATTTCCGGAAGAAACGCCGCGGCGTTTACGTGTTTAAAAAGTAAAATTTTAACAGGTGCGGCGTTTCTAACGATGCGGCGCTTACGTGCGAAAAAAAAATATCCATTCACATGAACAAATATTAGCTTATCACTTTGGTTCTGTACGTAAAATATCGTCAGATTTCGAGGAACTCTGTCCTTAAATGAATTTTTCAGAACCCATCCTCTCTCCTTCCCCTTATTTTGTAAATCCACAGTGATTCTTTCGGAAAACTGTCACGCCTCCACGTATCTTGCAAATGGAAGTCGTCAACTACATTCTTTATTTCCATGGACTAAGAGTTTATAGAACGATCATCGGCAAGCGGTAGAGTGGCGAAATCATGTCAGCCTCTCAAAGGAAAATACTGCACCCCGTTATAATAATTAGCGCTCTCGGGCCCTCTGACGACGCAAAGCGTAAGCAGCTCCCTCGCCACGTGCGCACGCATGCGAAAAATAAAAAATACTCAGATTTATTATCTTGAATAACTCAAGATAATAAATCTATGATACCCCCAGATAATGATTTTGCCGATGTCGCAGACTTGGATCTTGATTTAGATCAGGATATGCTAAATTTATTTAATTCTGATATGGAAGATTCAGACTTTGACGGCTTCACATAATGTAAATTTTGATTTCTCTTAGCAAAAGTAAAATTTGAAATTTTCATCTTTCATTCATTCTGTTTTTTCTTCTTTGGATCCTTTTTTGGCGTCCTTAGTGCGTCCTTTGGATCCTTAGTGCGGCGTTTATGCCAATGCGGCATTTCTGTACAGTTTTAATTTTTCTTGGCCTGTTTTCTTCGTGTGCGGCGTTTATGCTGATGCGGCGTTTCTTCCGGAAATTACGGTAATTTCCAAACATAACATAAACATAAATAATAATTTACGAGAAAAATAAACCCAAAACTAAAGTACACTAATCCAAACACCTTGTTAAAACATTTGTACACCTATTTCAAATGCAATAAAAAACAAAATGAACATAAACAAAACACTAGCTCTGGGCTATGCATGTATTTACAAAAGAAGAAAAAAAAAAGGAAAAAGAAAGAAAATTCTTCAAAAGTTTCAAAATACTAAAATATATTTGCAGAAAAATATACAGCAAAATTTCCTTTAAAATGTTAAAAATACTGTTTAAAATTAATTAAAAAACACTAGAATAAACTGACCACTTCTTCCCACGCAAAATTCATGCAATTTTAATATCTTCAAAATGCACAAAATTTACGCTAGTAAAATCAGAATAAAATCAAAACTCGCCACAAACAATTCAAAAATCCTTTTCTATTGATTCATTAAACCTAAAAATTGTATGTGAATTCTATAGATCAGTGTCAGCAAACCCATATATTGAATAAAATTATCAATCTTAAAACCTTAAAAATCTCCATTTTTTCATCATAATTCATTCTTGCAGTAATTCACATAAAATTAAAATTACACACATTTGATAACCTTTATATAAGTACACAGCCATCAAACATTTAAATGAACCAATAAACATTTAAATGAACAAAAGCACATACCTGAAATGTCTTATTTAATGGCCTTGGCGTACATTTTATTTAAGAACAGCATGCCAGGAATAAATCCATCAAAAAGTATTCAAATAAACAGAAGATCTTAAGCCTAACTCAGGCATGCTGAATATTCTGCACAACAAACATTTTCGGATTTTTACTAAAATTCACTGTATCGATGATTAACGAATAACACATCTTAAAATAAAGCAAATTCATTACAGTTCTATACAACGCATCCACATTTAATGTACAAATAGCAAGAAATTTCACTTCCTAAACACAAATACTATTAAAAAAACCACAAACTTGGAACTTCAGCTAAGAATTTCAGCATTCCAACACCATTCACTGATCACGTGTCTTGAATTACGTCACCCGCCCAGGTTGCCATGCTAACAAGATATTGATTGATCGCTAGCATTAGTGACCGATTCCAGCTTGGTGACCTGCCCCCACTTATGAAATTTTCCCCGATTCTAGTGTTTAAATGTTGGTAAAATGGAGGATTTGCACAGCTCCTGAAAAACACTGGATTTTGATTTTAAAAATTAAGAGCCTTGGAAAACATAGATTTTACCATTTTTATAGGAGACTCCTGAAATGTTAGTAATTATTCCTAGAAATATTGTGCATTTCAGGAATGAGAATCTTCCATGGAATTCTTTGTTTTAGTTATTTTCTGCTTCTTTTTTTAAATAAACGATGCATGAATAATTGTCAATCTCCATTCACATAGCTGCCAACTCATTAACAATCTTTTTGCATCCTTTTGGTAAATGAGTACTTTCTTTTAAGTCTCTCTATATTCATATCTCTCATGCAGTTACAAAGTAGTGACTGCCTATTTTGATTTATTTTTACAAATTTCTCAAATTTTAAATGCATCTAAATGTTTATATACGAAGCTAAGAAATCATCACTTTGGCTATGATTTAAAAAGGATGTCGATTTGCATGGCTGAGTGAAAATTAAACCTGCTTTTCTTCCATTTAACTAAAAATATATGCAGTTTTTATTTATTTACAAACTAAAATTAGATATTTTTGTTAATACAATCAAACAGAAAAATATTTTTTCCATAGTATATCTATTGATCTGTGTACCTTTTTTCTCCTGGAATTTTAAAAATTTGAGCAATTGCTTCATTTATATTTCATTACATGAGCACTTTTTTTTTTTAACTGCAAAAAGTAAATTTCGAAAAAGAAGAAATAATTTAATTCATTTTTTAATGAAATTTTACAAACTTTTATACTGTTTTTAATTTATTTAAATAAAAATAAATTGCAAAAGTTGTGTTCTTATTTTATTTTATTTTTATTTTTTTGCAGTATGCAGCTAATAAGTTAGGGGCATTTATTTCTGTCTTGTTTCCATCTCTATCTATCAAAGGGTATGAACCCTGAAAATACTATAAGCAGTAATGCAAAATTATTCTTTTGACAGCCTTGTTTGTGTTAAGAAAACTGTAGAATTAAAACATTAATTGCAATATACATAAATGCATTATTTTATTTATTTATGCTCAGTGATGATTTAATCCACTGACTCGAGTTTCTCAAACTTTGTTCTACCTAAAAGTAGCAAGTGCCCCTCTCCACTCCTCCAAAAAAAAAAAAAACATCCCTGCCTTAGCCTATAATGTACTAAACTGAGATTTACAAAAAATGCTTCATGAAACTGTATAAAGTGCTTCATCAAATTTCCAAGATACTTGATGCGCTTCATAACAGAAAGAATTTGAGGAACTCTGTCATAGATCTTTATATTCTGCATTTCAGTTTTTCTATGAAGAAATACGCAGGTGCTAAAAATTGCTTTATATGGCATACTTTAACCACCATTTTTTATTTAAAACAGCATTACATATGATGAGCCAGAGAAATATAACTTAAAAAAGGATATTGGGCAAATCAAATTTCAGGCTGAAAAGTATGTTCAACATTGATATGCATGTTTGTAAATTTAGTTATTTGTCAATACTATTTTCTTTAATCTTCTTCATCATTATTGGTCTGCATTCAACACCAAAGTTTCAATAGTCTTTTGAAATGCATGAGTTTAAAAAATTTTTTTTGCTACTTGTGTACAGGTTTGATTCATTAACTAATTATAGTGTGTTTATGCATCATTTTAAAAAGTTGCTCCTAAAAAATCAAAGCTGAATTTACAATTGAAATAATTTTATATATATAAGGTTATTGTTGCAATAAAAACAATTATTACAGTTTAAAAAAAAATTCAGTCTTCTGCATTACAATTGCTTTTAGAAACACATATTTTTAGTCAAAAACCCTTTTGAATATAAGGTATTGTTTATTTTATCCATAGCACATTTATTGAAATAAACTAACCGCAACATAAAAAAAAGTTTAAATATAATCACTATCTTGTTTATCTATTAATTCTAGAAATCAGTGTCATTAGTTTTGAACAATAGAAAACAAGACCTAAAAGTAGACCTATCTTGGAAGAAATAAAATAAAAGCTTTAACATGCGTATAAATGTTGAAACTTTAGTTGCCCCCCACCCCTGGTAGCATTTTGGTTCAGTCTCATGTTGCTATGAGCTGAAGTTTTCTTTTCTTTTTTTTTCAGACTTGTTTGCTTACATTCTTGCTATGTGACATGTTATCTACTTGTGTGTTTTTAATCATGAATTAAACGAATGCTCTCCCAACTTAATTTACCTGAAATATTTCTTTTTGTTCCTGTGTTTTTTTCTAATTAATTCTTATCTGAATTTACTTTTTACAGACTGAAGCAAAAATTAATGCTGTGTTGTCAGACCTTGTTAAATACCTGTCAGGTGAGTGATGATTTTTCTAATAATAAAACAAGTGCAAATGGTAAAAATTTTTAAAACTTTAATTTTAAAATATTTCTCTATCAGTATAATGATTTAAGAGTTGTCATATAGAAGTAATATTTGAATGATTTAAATGACAATCATTATGCGTGTTCTTTTTTTTTTTTTTTCCTTTTCCTGGAATACTTTGAATTTATTAATACAAACAAAATATAAAATTTCAGAGACAATTTAAAAGTGTACTTTAAAAATTACAAATTGTGTTTCTTAGTAAAAATGGTGAAATACCTTAAAAATTTGTTAAGATATATTTCGTCCATGCGACAGGGCCATCTTCAGTTGTACTGGTTTTTCTCCTTCCACAAACTAAAATTTTAATAGACTTGGGCAGTATCAAGAAAATAACTTGATAAAAATAAAAATATGCCCCTTTTCTCGAATCACTTGAGATTTATTCATCACATGGTACCATAAATCACAAGACTTGCACAACTATTGACATCACATGCTACAATTTGCTAATTTGTGAAGAAAGAGAGCAAGCAGTACAGCTGAAAATAGCTATGTTGCATGCTGAAATATATCTTAATAGATTTTTAGGCAGGGTTGCTGAACACCAGGGAAAATCTGGAGAAGCCAGGGTAAATCGTAAATTTTAGCCCAAAACCTGGACAATCACATAATGTGACCTGGAAAATTATCAGAAATCTGTTGAGTGTTTTTAAACAATCAACGTTTAACCTTACTTTGGGAAGCTGGAAATATTAAAGAAGGCATGAAAAGTTGGCATCCTAAATGTAAAAAATAGTCTGGATTTTCATTACATAAGGTCTGGAAAAGTCAGGGGAATATTTTTCAGAAATTGAGTTACAACCCTGTTTAGTGTATTTTACTCAGGGACCGCAGTGCTCCTTTATTTCCTGTTTTTCCTTTTTTTTTTTCAATTGGCTCTTTTTTTCCTATTTTTTTCTTTAAATACAGTTTCCCCTCCTATTTTCAGCCTTTTATTCCTTTTCCCCCCTCGCTTTCCCACAGTTCTCTTTCTTTGATTTTTTTTTCTTTCTTTCGGAAGAACGGCACTGATAGTGCGGCCAGTGATTGGCTATTCTTATCTGTTGAGGCTGTTAGGAATGAGTCCAAATAATATAAATATCACTCGCGTGAAGAAGTCCAGCTTCCATAGGGATAATGTAAGAGCAGAAATGTGCGGCGTTGGCAGAAACTGTGGTGGTAAAAAAACAACTTTACAGGGCTCAAACGCAGATCCGAAACTATTTTCACCTTTGATTTGAGTTAGCTAGGAGTTATTTTCTCCCCTTCTTTAACGAAGAAACGCCGTTTAAAATTCTTTCAATTATAAAATCGGGTAACGATCGGCGAAACAATATTAGTGTAGTTAAAGTTTGACCATTGTTAAAGTTTACACTTTTGGGAAAAAATGTATTTATGAAACTTAGGTTATTTTAATTATTATTTTGCTATGGGAATCGCTGCTTAAACTTGTTTTAACTATAAATTCAGGAAACAATTGATGAAATAATATTGAATATTGGTTTAATCCAAATCCTGTTGTTTAAATTAACACTTTTGGGAGTAATTTTAACTTGGAGCAAGGGTTGCTTTTATTATTATTTTGTAATGAGAATCGCTGTCACAGATTGAGGAAAATGATACAAAGAAAGCACAAATGAGCATGTGGGCATTTTTAGTAAATTTGTGCAAATTACTGAAACAATCTTTGTCTATAAATCATTCATTTTTGAAAGATTTAGAGCAGCTGCATCCGGCTCTCAGATCCTCTCAGCATGACAGAGCTAATCAATGCTTATGTGTTTGTCTAGCACCGTTAAATTTGTCTAATGTAATTATAGACAAAATAGTTTTGGAATACCAAGCTTACAGATTAGATGACGAAGTTGACCTAATTGCAAAAAGCTTTAATGAACGTACTGATGATGACAGACAGCCAATTGACGGGTACTGGAAAGAAGTTTTCAGTCTTGTCGATAAGATGAACGGAAAAGAAAAGTATTCAAATTTATCGATTATAATCAAAAATTGCCTTTCTCTGTCACATGCCAATTCTGATGTTAAAAGAGGTTTTTCTGTAAATCGCATCATTCTGTCTTTTGAACGACATAATCTTTCGGAGGCTGCGATTATTGGAATTTGACAAGTTAAAGATACCATTAGGAGAAATGGTACCATTAGTGATATTGCAATTACAAAACAGCTACTTAATGCCGTGACTAAAGCATATGCTGTTTATTCGCAAGAAAAAGTGATAAATAAAGCAACTGAAGACATGAAAAAGAAAAAAAGAATGTTAGAAGAAGAAAAAGAAGCCAGCAAAGTAAAAAGGAGAAAAGAAAAGAAAAACAAAACAGAAAATTGATGAGAAAGTAAAACCCCTGCAGGAAGATCTCCAAGCAGTCCAAACATACCTTAAAGAAAGCAATACGAAATTACAAGATGCAATTAAAGTAAACAATATTCCGAACATGAAGATTGCTACTACAGCAATTGAAATAGCAACACAAAAAATTGAAAGTATTACAAAAGAACTAAAAGAAGCTGAAGCTGATAGAAAAATCTTGTAGACGAGACTTTACTTGTGACAACTGTATCAATTACTATTTGTGATTTTATGTTGTAAAAGATACAAGTTTATGGAATTTAAATATTAATTAAAAATTCTCGATAATTAATTTAACAAGAGCTTCATTTTTTAATTCCTGAGTGTCTTGGAAAAACATAACTAAGTAGCAATAGATGTAAACTCGTTTATTTATTGCTAGCAATTAAAGAAAAATAACTGACAGAAAGTTTGTTCTTAATAGTTTCTTTTCAGTAATAATAAAAAAAGTCTTTTGAATGAAAAAGTAAGTCTTTTGTACTATTATTGTCAAATCTCTTGAACTTGACAATAATAGTACAAATGGTTGCATTCTTATTAATAAAGAGTACCCAGTATTTCTAACTTATGAATGCATGTTCTTAAAATTTCTTTAGAAAAGATTCACAGTTAAAATTTTTAATTATTAGTTTGTTTTGCACGTATTTATAGATAGATTGATCTCCAAAAGAACAGTAAAAAGCTCCTTTTTTTTTCTTTTTCTCTCCTTTTTTTTTTCCCAAAATTTTTACTTCTGACCCTGGTTTTACTGTTTTTATATTCAGAGGAATAAAAACTCATATTCTTCTGTATTAAATCACCTTATTGATTAAAAAAATAATAGCTACCATACTATCCTATTGTTGATCACTTTGACAACCATATTTCTTTTTCTTTGAATGAATAATATGCTCATGCTTTTCATTATATTTTTATTTATATATTCTTTTTTTAAAAATCTAAATAGCAAGAACTTGTCGTCAATTTATATTGTGAATCGGTGAGCATTCTAAGCAATTTTTCCTCTGTCATAATTATTTCCACTACATATTGTTAGTTTGTTTTTCTCGTAACTGTATTTCTGGTTTCAGTTGGAGAAAGTTTCAGCCCATTATTATTCTCTTTGTGGAACTATTAATTTTATTTATAAATATGAGACTTTACATGTAGAATAATTGGTTTACTGGTTTTGTAATTGCAAAATTGCACAAAACTAATTATATCTTTCTCGCATTTAGATAACCAAGAATCTTCAGAGCAAAATCCTTCTGTGGATGCCAATTCAAAATCAGTAGAAATGGACTTGGATAATTGTCAAAATCACAGTGATTTGAATTCTGCTGATAGACATACAAATATAGAAGATGGGGGAAATACTGAAATTAATCCAAACAACTCAGAAAAAAATGTTCAATTCATTGAAACATCTGTTGCAAAAGAAAACTCTAATTCACATGCCATCATGCATCCTGCTGAGTCCAATGCTGCGAGAAAAATAGATGACATAGAACCCATAGATGTTGTTCAAAATTCTAATTCATCTAATAAAGAAATTAATGCAATTGAACAATCTACATGTGTAACAAATAAAGAGAATAGTTCGCATCATTATGAAAATACTTATTTTGTTGCTGAAAATGTCTCTTGTAGGAATGAAACTCCTTCAAACCTGCAGGAAAATAATGAAAATTTAAATAGTGTTAGAGCTGGTACATCTGGTAATGTACTGGGCACTGTACAAAGTGATTTAACTCAAGGTAGCATCCAAAAAGAATTTAATGACAGTTTAAATGAAGATGTTTCGACAAATGTGTCAAAAGAAATCCAGTTTTTTTCAGATTCAGTGCAGAAAACTCTTGATTATACTGCTGAAGACATAGAAATTGTACAGGAAAATTCTGGTTGTAATAATATTGAAACAACAAAAAATAAGTTGAAAATGCAATCGGATAAAGTTGCTGTTCAAGAAACTGCTGAGAAAAGTGATGTCTCTGGAGTGAACCAGTATGCATCAGCAGGTATAGATCAAGTTATAGTATCTACCACCGAAAATCCAAAAGCTGAAGCTTCTTCAAAAGGCATACCTCAGGACCAGGTTGTTATTTCGATTCCGCCACAATGTGTACAGCCACAAATTCCGCCACAATGCGCTAATAATGTTTTATATGTGCCAAATTTATCTTCAGATGGATCTTTTCAGAATAATGTCTGTACAATATATACTCTAAATACTCCCATTGGTTGGAATGCTCCAGTGTATAATGGACTTCAATTTGTGTCTTCATTTGTGCCTTCTTCAAATGTTTCAAACCAGCCTGTTATTGTCTCTAAACCATCACTTGTGCCATCAAACAACAGTACTTTACAACCAGTTGTTTCGCATCCAACAAGCCAAAGAACTTCTACTGCTAAAAGTAAGAAGATTTTTTTAGTATTTTTACTTAGTGCCTTTGTAGACCCTTGGGTGGCATATCTAGCTTATGACTGGGGTTGCAAGTTCAAATGAAGTGTTGCATATACGAAGGACATGCTTGTCAACAAAAAATTATTTGAAGCTTTTGCACTTTGTTGCACTTTAAAAAGAAAAAAGCCAGATGTTGACTTGTCCTTTGTATCCAAAACACCTGAAGTAACTGCTGAATTTGCATTTTGTATCAGCCGAAGCAGGACGTTTCGGTCCCTTCTCGATTAGGTCCTGTCGTTTTTTCCAATAAAGTTAAATGAATTTAATTTATTGTTGCTTGCAAAGCAGAATAGGACTGATTAACTTTAATTCCTCAGCTTATAATCTTATAATATTTACAATCACGTCATTGATTTACACATATTATCGATTATACAAGACAGTAATCCCAATGTTATTATAATGATCCTTATTTCTTTCATTATTATTATTATAAATAATTTTTGACTGCTAACATTTAGCCTCTTTTTAAACATTTTCTTTTTTTCAAGAGGGGAATTATTTGAAAGGAGTTTCCAGATTGCACCACAAGGTGGTAGTTAACACAGCAATCCTTTTTTTTTTTTTTTTTTAATTTATTTGTTTACCAAACTTTACAATCATATATAATTATATTAAATTATAATTACATATATGGAAATATAATTATACAATGGAAAAAAAATGTTACATATTGTAATTTAAAACAGATTTTCACTTAATTCATTAGAAAATTCTGGGCAACCCCTCATAAATATTCTTTTCAGTGTTCGACTATTTTGGTTGGCGCAGAAATCTGTAAGGATTTTGAAAATTCGTTCATCAGTTTTGATATAGTTCCTTCTTTTTTTTTTAAAGGCTCTTCATATTGTAGGATGATCCATGCTGAACTCAATTTTGCAGTCTTCGATGAGTAGCTTCTATATAATTGTTCATACAATATTCCCCATTTAAAGTTCTTTCCAAAATATTCCATACTTCAGGCGGAAATAATATATGTACACACCAGATTTTTTGCTATCCATTATTTATAGGGTTGACTACCCATCCATTGATTAAAAAAAAAAAAAATGGGTGGTATTCTTTAAAAAAAAACTGCCCCACTACCCAAAGAAATACCTTTTTTGAACTTACATTATTTTTACCATTATTTTATCACATATATGTATGATCGTTAGGTCGGTAGAAAAGAGAAATAAATTCAGTCTAATGAAACAATATACTAACTTAACTAGTATATTTAATTCACAGCATATAGCCTATCTTATAATAAAAACTGTTTTTAGGTTGCCATGCTAGGCAAGTTTTGCCCACATAAAATGATTTATGCTTTTGAAATAAAGCAGAAATGCTATTTGCAGAACCGCGTGCATTTGAAAAACATGAAATTGCATGGAAATTACATCAGGTTTATGCCAAGTTAAAGCATAAGAATTAATTAAATCCAAATGTGTTTCTTAAAGTTAATAAATTTTCAAATCCTACTAGTATTGTAAATGTGAAAGTTAGTATGTTCATGCGCTTGGATGTTTGTTACTCAATCACTCCAAAATGGCTGAAAGTATTTGGATAAAACTTGAAATGAAGATAGCTCATACCTTAGATTAATATACAGGCAACCTTACATGCATATACAATAAATAGTTCTTTTATAGAGACATTGGAAATAATTCTAATACATTATGCTCTATGGGCACCTTTGTAACTACTGAACTGATTCCTGAACTTTTTTCACTGATAAAAAGTTACACTATTCCTGTGTATTATAGACTACCTTTCATGCATGTATCACAAATAGTTCCTTTACAGGGTCACTCATAAAATTTACATTATACTCTATGGACATGTAAGTACTGAAACGATTCTAAAACTTTTTTCACTGATAGAAAGCTACACTATTCCTGAGTAACATAGGCTAATATTCGTGCATATAGCATAAATAGTTCTTTTACATTAACAACACTCAAAATAGTTTGCAAATTTGTTGTAGCTGCCTCCATTTGTCAAATGCGTTTAAAAAAAAAAAATCTAAATTTAGTGACTCTACATATACCATGTATTATACTTCATTTAAAATAAATAAAAAATAAATAACACTTAAATACAGTCATTTTTGTCTATAGCACAGGTGTCATTAAACTGTTTCTTTTTTGTTATTCACACATACTTCATTTCTCTCTGAACCTAATTCTAAAGCCGACACAGATGTCCCAAGTAGAAGCTAGTATTCAAAATAGTAACAAGAAAGAATACTTAAGTTTCCAAATCAGAATCACACAACTCTACATATTCTTTTAATTTTTCCTTATTATTAAGATATCTGTTCACTTTTACTTGTTAATGAACATTTTCACAACCCAATCTGTTTTGGAGTTTCGACCATAGTAATCCTAAGGTTAAAAACACTCTCTATTGATGCTGAATGAGCTGGACAACTAGTCAACCTATTTAAAAAGTTACAGAAAGCTTTAAAGTTCTCATTTTTTTAATGTTATCCAAAATACTTCACTATTGGGCAGAGCCTAAGTTCTTTATTACATCATAAACATTGCTGGTGGATATATGTGTTTATCATTAATTCCAAAAGCTAAATATTGTACAAGCTATTTAGTGTGCTTGCTTGTCGACGGAAACTCAGAATTATTTTCTTGATTATAAAATAAGCACTTCCTTACATATTTAGGATTCATTACATAATAATAGTAATTTTTTAATAATTAGTAATTTTTTAAAATTTAATTCTTGTTTTCACCATGCATTATGTACGCTCTTATTTCTCTGCAATGGGAGGAGGGGGCGGTATTGAAATAGTCACTAGAAAAGGGGGCACCAGATTGGGTCCCTATGGTTTAACATATTTAAAATTTTAAAGTGTTTTACAAAATTTTGATATTACCTCTAATTAGTCATTAAAATACGTTCATGGCTACTTAGAAGTATCTATGAATGTATGATTTTTCTGTTACTGTATCATTATTTTATCTGTTTTGGTTTTATTAATTAGGAAATCTCTTTACAGCTGAAAAAAATTTTGTGAAAAATACTGCGAAAGAAATAGATGCATCAAAGAAAAGGGATATGAAAAAGGAAAAATCTAAATTAGTAACCTCTGATGTACATAAACATTCTCAATGTCAACATAAAAGAAAATGTCTTCAATGTACGCCTAAAAAAGATGAAGGAACAGCTTCCAATAGTACAAACAGTAATATCCCAGTTCTTTCAATTTCTGAATCTCCCAATAACATTAATCAAACTTCTGCCTCTGAAGTAATAGCTAAGATCGAAGATGAGTTTGCAGAAGAATGCAGAAGTCCCGTCTTAAAACTATTATCCATTAAAGCTGAGCAATTGCTCAGAAAAACTTGTTCAGATAATTCTTCTCATGTTCGAAGTTTAAATTTTGATTCAAAATCATCAAGACCAAAGATGGGTGATGGAATTCTCGATGAAAATAATACTGGACAGATAGAAAATGCTGTAAAAAGTATTGGCATGAAGAATGCTCCATCTGCACAAACTAATAAAAAAATGTATCCCATTGAAAAAAATGTCCCAAGTGTATCAAAAAAGAAAATCAGTTCACCAAAAAAGAAAATGAGTACACCAAAAAAGAAAATGAGTACACCAAAAAAGAAAATGAGTACACCAAAAAAAGAACATTCTAGTACTCAAAATGTAAAGAGTAAATCTCAGAAGAAAAGAAATGAAGTAAAATGTGAAGAGAGCTCTAACATTGATGATATTAAAAACGGACAGCCGCTGAGAAAAAGTAAAAGAATACAGAATAGAAAAAAGAAAAAGGATTCTAATTTGGATGCAATAAATGAAGTGCCAGTTAGTGATGAAAATATGCCACAGACTAAAGATATTCAAGAGGATGTGTCACAGAAATATAATAAAAATAATGAAGTGAAGAAAAGTACAGAAAGGCTGCTTTCTGATGAAAATAATAAAATTATGTCAACTAATTATGTTTGTAAGTTGTCGAACGACAGATTTAAAAAATTAACAATTGTTGAAAATAAAGAAGTTTCTGAAAAGAAGAATGGTACATTGCTATTATCTAAAAAGGACGAAGCATTGAAAGAGAGCAATGTGTGTAAAACTCTTGATCAAAATAACTTATCACAAGAAGTGTGTGTAGCGGTACAGGATGAGAATATCAAAAAGAAATTACACAATGATAGTGATGCATCAGTTTGTGAGGAAAGAAATAAACATCAAAATTGTAATGTTGAAGAGAATCAATTACAGAAATGTGAGAAAGAATGTAAATCAAACAAAAATTGCAAAATCTCTGTTCAATTTAAGGAAAATGAATCACTAGCTGAATGTAACAAAATACAAGAGTGCAATGAAAATGCACTAATAAGCTATAATGAGATGCAAATAAAAGAATCTGAGCATATTAAAGAGTCTGAGAACAGTAATTCAACTTTTGCCTCTGGATCTGTAAGATCCTTTGATTCTCAGCGCTGTGTATATGAAAGTAGTTTAGAATGTTCTAATGAACTACCATCTGGAACAAGTAAGAGAAAAATGATGCATCCAAAAAAGCGAATCAAAGCAAATTACATAGAAGTTTCAACTATTGATTCAAAAATTGTTCTAGAAAATGTAGAAAAAATGACAGAGACTTCGGTTTCAAGCACATCAAACAATGTAACTAGTCCTGTTCGTAGTAATAATACACAGCCATTTTGTAAAAATGCTATTGATAAAACACATGTTGTTAATGCTGTGGAATTAAATTTAAAATCAAGTAATTTGAATAAATTCACTTCTGAAAATGCATCAAAAATTACTTCATCTTCTAATGAAAAACTTTTGCATGAAAATGTTGAAGTTATTACTTTGGGTGATAGTGGAGAGGATTGTTCCAATACTGGTTTACCTGAAAATAATAGTGTTTTTCACAATAGTGTAGATGAAGAAACTCAACCTACATTTTCTAAGGAAAATGTTGACGAATCTTCTGAAAAGAATTTTAAAAACCTTCAGAATCTTGTAATATCTGTTCATGATAATAATGCTAGAAGTATTAAAAAAAATTGTAAAATTGTGCAGCTGAAGAAAACTGTATTTCAACAGAAAACTACTGATTTGTGTGATAATGCAATTACTGATGAAGTTAATTGCAATCGTGTCTGTCTAGATAATGCTTCAAACAACTGTAATGATGTAGAAGATGCAGTTCCTTTCAAAGGTATTTCTACTAGTTCTAGTAACTTGCATGACCAATCAAGTGAGTTTGTGAGTAAAAATAAACCTGTTACTAAAATTGTGGAACAAAATTCTATATCAGCAGATTCACCAAAAGATGTGCATAAAAAATCTGATACATGTCTTACAACTGTAATTAAATCTGATTATCAGATAGTGCTGAATAATAGTTTGTCTAGCATTTCTAATGTGACTAATCTGGAAAAATATCCTGTAAAAAGTGAAACATTTCAAATGGAAGATTCTAGTAAATCTAAAGAGAAAAATATTCAATCTTTAAATAATTCAGTTCCTACTAAACATATTTTTTGCGCAGTTCCTCCCATCTACATAAATAATAAAATGGAAGTAGATTCTTCTAATCTAAATAATTTCAAAGTTTCTTCTCCACCTGCTGTTAAGAAAATTATTATTAGTCCACCTGAGAATTCCAACTGTGATCCTTCTAAAGCTGAAAGTTTACACTCGTCAGATAATGTAACTCTCAATAGAACTAACTTTGTTGATACAAAAAGAAAATTTGATCAGTATATTTCTGATAATAAAGAAATAATTTCCAGTGAAAAGAACTTAGAAGATGATAGCTCCCCAGATATTACTAACAAACGCATTTGTCGAAAACTTTCATCATCTTCTGATGATATGGAAATTAGTGTCCCTGAAACAAATAACTATGATAATGAGCAAGACAGTTCTAATTCGAATCTAAATAACAACAATAATTACTTGCAAGCTGCATTATCAAAGTTATCTAATGACAGTGCATCAAGTCACATTAAACAAGTACCTGTTGACAAATCCAAACTTCTAAAATATTCCCCCGTGAGGTGTCCTAAAGACTCAAAAAAGGTGGTTTTGAATAGGAAAAAGACGGCTTTAGGCAAACAAATTGAAAAAGATCCCAGTATACCAGCAGGGGTTAAAATACCACACAATTGGAATAATTCAAACCTTATTACTTATTCTAATGAAATACGTCAATCTGTTATAAAGAATAAGAAAAGTGAAAGAAAAATCACTCCTAATATAAAAAAGGAAAGGCCAACTGGTAAAAGTAGTACTGCCAAATCAAATAAGCAAAAACTCAATATCCAGAAACAGAATTTTAAGTTGGCACCAGTTACTGAAAATAAAAATCCTGATGAAGTAAGTTTATCAGATAATGTACAACCTGCAAAAAAGATTAGAAGCAAAGTCAATAATGCATGTGATGTGAAAGTTGATAAATCAAGTGATATTTTTGTCCCTTCTGTCCGAACTAAAGTGGACATAAACATAGAAGAGAAAATTGCTGATCATAGTATTCATCTTAATGAAGCCATAGAACAAACTGCTGAAATGACAAAACAAAATGCTCACTCATCTCTTCAGATTTCTAACTGTCCCAATCCATCTCCAGCCCTTGATGATGACAAAATTACTTCTGATGATGACAAAACAAACGAAAACACTGTAGAAGCAAGTTCTGGAAAATCTAATGCTGAACCTAGTCAATTGGATCTTGCTGTGGCATCTTGCGAAATGGAGTTACAGAAATCTGAGAATGATAAATCTTCACCTTCTCCAACAGGTTGTTCTGCAGTTTCTCCAGCCAAATCTGAAGCTTCAACAAGTTCATCACCTCTGGTAAGTGTTCAATGCATTTTTAGAAACTAAATGGCTTTATATTATTTTTAATTCTTGGAATCATTATCTATTGCTCTGATCTTTTATTACTCTTCTTTATTCAATTCCTACTACAGTAGACACCGGTTATAACATACTCTCACGGGACCTAAAAAAGTAGTACGTTATAGCCGAAGTACGTTATAAGCAGTACCGCTGGTAAGATTCAATATTATACAAAAAAAGATAGTGGGTTCAATTTTATTGTAATATGTGTTTTAAAGAGGTGTGATTTTTTAAATTTTAAATTAAACAGAGAAAATTCTTTATTACTTATAATTTTTATTGCGATAAATAATCTGCAATTTTCTTTTGTTTTAAATGGGCAGATGCTACTTTAAAAATACCGTTTTGGATATTCATAATAGACTTTTGCAGAGTTTCTGCATCATCACTGCGGCATACAAAAAATCGTGTTAATGTTTTTGCAGCATTTAATGCGTTGGGTGTGCTTGGTATAGGCTCCTCTCTTTCTTCTTCACTATCATCAGAATCATTCTAGATAGGGCTTTTCAGGAGGCATTTACATTGATGAATGACAAATAAAAAACATGGTCTTGTTCTTAGCCCTACCTAGCAGGCGAAAAAGATAAAATATCGCTCCCTTCATTTATACACAATTCATCTCGCTAGAGAATCTGAAAACTGACAAAGAGTGTTTTTGAAGATACTGAAATTTAGGAGAACAAGGAAATAAAATTCTTAAGAAAAGCAAAATTTTATTTTAGGCCTTGGTATAAAAAGTACGTTATAGCCGAAGTAGGTACTTTTGTTAAGTACGTTTTAACCGAAGTTAAATAACATTATAAATGTAGGACTTCAATCGGGACCTAGCTTCTAGGTATGTTATAACTGATAGTACGTTATATCCCAGGTCCGTTATAACCGGTGCGCACTGTATTAGTTCACACTCTTGTACAAATTTTCAATCATTTTCAATAAAACACCTTTTTATTCATCCGCTCAAGTTCAAAACAAAAATTTTTTAACTTGTAGTGGATGACACTAGATGTTAATACAGTTTTGGTCCCAATCAACTGGATAATTCACCTACAGAACTACCCAAAAGATTCTAAATACATTACGTTTAATGGGCCGAAATTCAGTAAACTCACATATCTCAGAAACTATTAGACGTAGAATGTTGAAACTTTATATTCAGGATTATTGTAACATCTAGTTCTGCACTTGCCATTTTGGTGCCATTCGACTGGATAGTTTATCTACAGGGCCATCCAAAAGATTTTCAATACATTATGCTCTATGGGCCGAAATTCATTAAAGCGTATTTTAGAGGTATTAAGCTGGTTCAAACGACTCAGAAGTGATATATTCTGTTGAGGGTTACAAAATGAATTTTTCCATCGGAGAAAGTGTCTTTATCATTTATAGTGCTGCTACAGGAACACTCAAAAGATTTCCAACACTTTAGGGTCAATGGCAGTTTTAGGGACATTCATCCATTTCAAGTACAATACTGTCCTACCATATAGTTAGGTAATGGTGTGACCACGGTCACATGCCTCTCAGAAGAATTGAGCCAAAAGTCGCCAAGCTTGGCAACTTTTGTAAGTGTGCATGTATTTTGCTCTCAAACCTCAAAAGCGGTGAGATTTTGTGCATGGGCCAGACAATGATTGACTACAGACGTAATATATTGAAGATGTCCGTAGGCATTAATGTATTGAAATTCTTTGGGGTGGTCCTGTAAATAATCTCTCCAGTAGATTGGGACCAAAAATCAAGATGCACAGCACAACTAGATGTTACAACAGTCTTACATAAGAAACTTCAACAATCTACGACTAATAGTTTTTGAAATATGAGAGTTAAATACATACACATATACACCAAAAGTCACCTAGCTTGGCGATTTTTGGCATAATTTTTGAAGGAAGCATGTGACCATGGTTGAACTGTTATCTAACTATGTGGTAGGACTCAGTGGCATAGCCAGAAATTTTTCATGGGGGAGTTACGACTACTGCAACTCACATATATGTATATATGTGTGTGTGTGATAAAAGATTAAAGAATGTACATTTCGTATGGCAAAAAATTCCTCATGGGGGGAGAGGTGCCCCCCCCTCCCCCCTCCTTGGCTATGCCACTGGTAGGACTGTATTGTGCTTGAAATTTATGAATGTCTCTAAACTTGCTATTGACTGTAATGTTTTGGAAATCTTTTGAATGTTCCCATAGGAGAACTAAAAATGATAAAAATACTGTTTTTGGTGGAGAGATTCATTTTGTAACCCTTAAAAACATACATCACCATACCCTCCAACTGCTACGGATTATCCGTAGTTTATACGGATAAGTAACATGAACTACGGAGCTACGGATGGTACGAAAAAACTACGGAATTGAGCAAATGTTTACTTTTTTTAGGGCATTATGCCTGCACAGAGGTGCGGTTTGCAACCCTAGCTGCTTTGTTGTGAGTCAACACTCCTGTGTGTCGGCGCCGATCGTGAAAGAAGGGAATTCAACATTCTCCCTCGGCGCCGGCAGCCGTGAGCGAACTTGTGTCGGCGAAAGTGTGGTGTGCGTGGGAGGGGGGGGGATGCCGTTAGCTGCTCCTTCTCTTGTTACGTCACGTCTCCTCTCGCATTTCCCGCCACCCTATCTTGCTCCGTCCTGTGTTTGGATGTAAGCTTAGCTCTTTTGTGGAAGGAAAGTGCAGCGCACGTTGTTTTCTTTGTTCACATGGATCGTTTTTTAAAACGTGATAGTACTACTGATATTTTAAAAAAACCTCTAATAATGATGTTGGAGGGTGTCTACCGCTCTTGAAAGTCTGGTAAAAGCCGGGAAATCGGAAAATGGGTCCGGAAAATTCACCAAAGAATCAATTTTTTTCATGTTGTTTTTTCTACACTTTCTCTCTAATTGTCAGACTGGAAACCGAAGGCAACTGCGACGCATTTTTCGGACCGCGAAAGCATCAAGCGATGTGTTTGTATAAGGAGGAGAAAATGGGGGCTCATCAAAAGTGACGTGAGAGTAGTGGTAAAAGGACAGTTCACCCCATGCGGATCCCATGTTAATTCTGCGGATCCGTTCGGATGCGTTCCTTATGCTGAGCGGGGAAGGGGGCGTGGTCGGACCGGATGTGGGGAGCGGAAGTTGACCGGATGTTCGAAGGACTGATAAGAATTTTTCCTTTTTTTTTCAAATAAGGGGACTTGTAATTTTTTTCAGATTGTGACATATTTTTCAAATAAGGGGACTTGGAAAAATTTTCAGACTTTAACAATTTTCTCAAATAAGAGGACTTGGAAAAATTTTCAGACTTTAACAATTTTTCAAATAAGGAGACTTGTAATTTTTTCAGACTTTAACATTTAGTATCAAAATAAGCGACTTTGACATAATTTTAAATAAGCTATATGAATTAAACCTGAAATAAAAAATATTATTATAAAATGAGGACCCACCAGCCGCCCGGTAGAACTCGTCTACCGCCTCATTTCAAATAAAAATTTTTACTATGCTTTTCCACGTCACGCTAGCCTCGCATGAATGGAGACAGGGCGTAGCACAGCAGACGCGTTGTTGTTTTTGTTTCTTTAAATAATAATTAACTATGTGGAGCAAAGAAATGAACAACATCCCCAGGAGGCCTACAAACAAAAGAAATCTCTCAAGAGTTTTATTTTTAAGTTAAATAATTTTACAACAAATATTTTTTTAATCAAGAATTAATTTATTTTTTAACCAAGTTTTAATTTTAAGTTGAATATTTTTCTAAATTTATTTTTAATCAAGAGTTTTAATTTTAAGTTAATAATTTTACAACAAATATTTTTTACCAAGTTTTAATTTTAAGTTATATAATTTTACAACAAATATTTTTTTAATCAAATGTTTTTAATTTATCAAGAAAAAATTTTAATCAAGTGTTTTTAATTTATCAAGAAAAAAAAATTTAATCAAGAGTTTTAATTTTTTGTATACCGTATTTTTGTTAAGTAGCCGTTTAACATTAAAGTAGGATTTAGGATACCCATACATTTTCTACAAATTTAATCTACTGTTAGGCAAGTTAGAAAATTATACCATAGAAAGATTTTTACAAATAATGATATAATCTTCTATTGCGAGAAAACCACTTTAACCATATATCCCAAAAAACTCAAGTTTTTGTATACGAAATGTATGAATACGCGTTAGATCCCCTTAGAAAGTCCTCCTACCAAGGCACCCCTCATCCTAAGCAGATACCCCCGCGTGCAGGTTTGCCTTAAAACACAAACAAACAAAGTATTTATCTAAACATTTTTTCTTACCCACACATTTCTGATAGATTTTAGACAGCGATTATACTAGTTTATATTTTCTATAGATCAATTAGAGAAAAAATTACATTTTTAGTAATCCTACAAAATATTCTTACTGTATATCCCAAGAAGAGTAACTTGATTTATAGAATTTCAATACGATACGAGTTAGATTGTTTATGTGCAACACTCATTGCAGTTTGACTATGAAAGCATAATTTTATACATGCATTAATATTTTTAGAGGTATTTTATACCTATTTTATAGAAAGGTGAGCATAACTAGCACATATCTTTTAGACTAGATAGTACTATTGTTAGAAAGTTGAACTATTGGAAATAAAAATTGAAGATCCGTTTTAGCACAGTTGTATACTGCATGTACATAAATATCTTTCAATACTTAGATAAAATGATAGTTTAAATCGCAAATCATTACTTGAACTAAAAAATACAAGGTTTTTACTTACGTGAAGGGAGATCGTGCTAAATCTTCTAGTCTCTGGACAAAGTACCAACATCTATACGGCTAGCAAGACCGGAACATAGAGTAATGATTTAAAATACATTATCCCTAATTCCCGGTCCAACTAGCACATTTTCATTAATTTTTGTCTTCATATGCTGAAATAGGTATATTATTTTGACACTAAAAACAAAACACATTTGAAGATATTAAACGCTTTAAAAGTAATTTTTTTTCTTATAACAATTTACCAGATTCACAATACTATTTTATGTAGGATAAAATTAGTTAGCAAGCGAAAATTTAATCTTAGTTAGAATTTACTGAAATACAAATACCATGCATGCCTTATTTTCTATTAGGAGAAATCCCTCAAACCCCAGTTTTCGTATACAAACTGCATAAAGTACTTCTACCGATAATGCTATTAATATTAATTACACTGGATTACCCACTTAAAATTTTGCAAAACACCAAAATACAGAAAAACATGCATTAACAGTAACAAAAAAAATCACACTTAAAAGTACAACACATCCAAAGTGCAAACTATAAGAACCACATAATTATTTTCAATTAGAATTACGGTATCAACTTATATGTAACTAAAATAATAGAAAATATTACACTTAACCTGCACTTGTACACGCGAAATAATAATAATAATAAAAATACTCACATAATTAACAAAAGAATGATTGAAGTAAAATCCACGTGCATATCCCTAGTACAGCTGATAAGAAATTGAGAGAGATAAGAAAGTGCCTTGAGGCTCTACAGAGCCGGTACAATAAGAGTTGGCCAGTTTACCGATAAGATAAAACCAGGGAGGCTGTTAGGGGAATACCGAATTGTGGGAACACGTGTTTCATTCTACGTTAAAAAATGGGGACTTATGGATTAAGATGTTTACTACTTAAAAACATGATCTAATTTTTACAAACGCATTGGAACTTTGTAAAGGATATCTATTGAACACGTATTAAATACATTATGATTATTCTTCTGATCGACATTATATCCTAAATTGAAATATCAAAGTTAAGCTACAACGATTAATATATTTTACGTAGTTTAGGAAAATAATGAATCATTAAATTAATTTCTGTGAAACAATTAGCAAAGATCATTGTACTAAAGCAAATTATTTTTGTTAAGTTTTGATAAATAACAGTAATAAATTATAGGCATTGCAGATGAATGAGTATTCACGTATAAAATAGGTATTAAAATTATTGTTTAAAACAATTTTTAGAATAATAAACTAAAATTTTTATTTAATAAAGTCATAAACTAAAATTATTAATTAAAACTTGTTAATAAATTAAACATATCAAAATTTTTACTCTCAATTTTTTTATAGACTTAAATTTTACATAGACATCCTTTTAATAAATGCATAAACTAAACTTATTGTTTAAAACAATTTTTTACAATAATAAACTAAAATTTTTATTTAATAAATTCATAAACTAAAACAATTTTTACAATAATAAACTAAAATTTTTTTAATAAAGTCATAAACTGAAATTATTAATGAAAACCTGTTAATAAACTAAACTGATTACTCTAAAAAGATAGCTAATCACAACATATATCAGAAAAAATATAAGCAATTATAATACCTGAAAAATACCGGACAACACTCTTGTTGCATGCGGACAAAACATCGGTCAGCTCGGCTAAAGAATTCTTAGGTATCCGTTGCAGGAGAACTTACCTACGCCCAACCTACAAACTCTACAAATTTAACGGCAACTGATTTTCTCTTATCAGGTATCACAGATCAGATAAGAGATAAGGAAGTGACATGCGCAGAAGACACGTGATAGTGACGTGTGCAAATCTGTGTTGATTGAATATCCGGTAGGTTTCTGGCAGGATGTACTATTTGCAATTAGGGGCAACTCTTAGTAACAGGCTAAGACAAGTTAGATGATGCAATATCTGCTGGGTTGAGAAAGTTTTAAGGTAGAGGGCGCTTGGGTAATCACGTGATTTTTTAAAGAATCAGTATAGAGACATTTTAGTTAGATAAAGTGGTCAGGTGTGTGTTGCGAGACTCCCTTTACACTGTGTGCGCCTATACTTAAGACGTGTGTTTTAATTGATTTTTCGCCGAGTTTCAAAAATGTGTTTGCTTGAATACACTCCCGAGTTTTATACTCAAAGTGATGCTGATGTGTTGCTGCAAGAAATAATACAATTGCCTTTAGATGTAAAGCCTCTGCAAAGTATTGAAAAGGAAATTTCCCCCGAGTTTTGTACTGAAAGTGATGTTGATGTATTACAGCAAGAATTGTTTCAATTACCCCTGCAAAGTAGTGAAAAGAAAATTTCCTCGACCCGTAAAGTAATTACTTTTGCTGATGAAGGAATCAATTACAGTTTACCTGGAGCAACAGTCACTGTTTACTCTTGGATACCCATTTTGCAAAAAATACGTGAAGATCTACAGAAAGTGACAAATTATGAATTTAATATGGTACAAGTGAACTTTGACTCTGAAGAACAACCTAAAATTGAAAACGGTAACTACGAAGATTTTAATCTAGACCTATCATCAGGTGTATGCATTCTAAGTTTTGGATCTAAACGAACTTTGGATTTTAAACCAGCGAACTGTGAAACCACTACCATTAAATTAGAACATGGTTCAATGTGTAAGATATATCCCCCAACCAACAAACTTTTAACGCATGGTATTCCTTCTGAACCTTATGTGACAGACCCGCACATTAACCTAACATTTGCCAAAATGTACATTTATGAGCCTTCCCCGAAAAGGGCAAAGTTGGACAATTGGACGGACGATCTTTACCATAGCTTATATGCTTCTGTAAATAGTACATGGCACTTGGAAAGACTTATCTACGTTTCACTTCACGATGAAAGAACTGACTTGAAGATCCATATTAGAAAATTTATTCAGAATGCCCAATTAGACTATATACCAACCGGTCAGGGAGTCGTGATGAACCCTTCCACATGGATCGAATTTATTGTAAAACTATTAGATTTTAATATAGGTCATAGCAATAGCTCTTTTATTTGTAATAATCAATTATCTGTATTTAATGATGATGGAAAATGCATCTTACAACAAATTTACAAAACCGCAGATTCATTCACGTTAAATCCAATTTCCTTAACACTTTTAAATGATCAAGTAAAAAAACTTTGCGAAATGAGAAATGAAATATTGGAATGCATTTTAAAAACGCTATATACGACGACCCTGCCTCATTTAATTTTAAAATTAAAGCCGCAAAAATGTAACCGCGAACCCCATTGTAATTACGATGAGGCGAAACAACAATTAATGGATATAGTACATCAGGAAATTTTTAAAAACATAGGCCGGGTTCAAGATCATTCTTCGCATAGGATACATGCCTGTTCGAATAGAACACATATTGATGAGCGAGAGGGTCTTATAAGTAGTAAAGCATGGTTTACGGTTGACATGCCGTATATTGCAAGAGAGATATGCGAGAAAAAATGCACTTGTCATTATGACGGAGAATTTTTTTCAAACATTTTCATTGAAGACTATATGAAGTATCTTCAAAATGAGCTATTTAATTCATTTTTTCAACCGTTTTCAGATTTTGCGAATTCCAAGGATGACAAAACATGTGTAATTATGTGATGTATAACTGGTATTGCGATTGTAAAAAATATATTAAAACCATTGTGATTATGTAGAAAAAGTTTGCTTGCTTCTACAACAGTAAGATTTTACTGATTTGTGCATGATTAATTGTGGATTACACTTTGAAAAGTTATTATTTTCTTAATTGTGTAAATAGTTTGTGTAATTTAAAATATGTTTTTGTAAATAAATAAGTTTAAACATGAAAACTTTTCTGTGTTTTCTTTATGTGTATGTGCGTGTTGATTACTTGCAAAATAAAAATCTATGAAATAAAAAGTGATAAAGTTAGCATACTTGGTCACGATTTAAGGTTCTCGTTTTATACTTATCTTTTATACACTACAAGGTAGAAAGTTAGAAATTTAACAAAATTTATTGAAGCATGTACTATGGAAACATTAATCTACTACACATAATTAAAATGTTTTGATTAAAATCATAAACTTAAGTGTGATAGGTAAATTGTGTTACATGAGAATTCACAAAGTACTAATTTTTTATAAAATGAACTTAGCTAAAAAAGTTTGTCTGCATAATTTTATAACTTTATCGATTTTACAGGTTTTTCAAAAATAAAGGTAAGTGAGATAAAGAAACTTAGTATTTTTAAATAAAGATTTTTGAGGTGTTCTTTAATGTAAAGATCTTACCATATTTTACTTGAAGTAACAGAATATTTAAAATCATACACTATGTTTTTAAAACATTAGAGTATTACTTTGGCATATTTTTATAATTTTTATTAAGTAATGGGCTTGAATATTTTTATGAGAAATATCAACTAAGTGCACATGTTACACATTTTACTGATTGAGATGGTTATGCTTACAAATTTTAAATAAATATGCTCTTACTTTTATACATGTTACTTGTTCAAACTAAGTATACTTTTGATTTGTATACGTTTATGAGTTCTCATAAGTTATGAAATTATTTCTCGAAAGGAACTTAGCTATTAGAACTTTGTAAATTTCGTAGAAGTAGTATGTTTAACATGTTTTTGATAAAATAGATTTAAATGTGGTACAGAAATGATCAGCTATTTTAGCATAGATGTATAAACTTATCTTTATGTAAACCTTAACTAATTAAAAGTAATATAATTTATGTCTGTACAAAGTGAGGGACTTAGACTATTTTTCAGAATTATCAAGTAAAGGGTTTTACAAAATACTTAGTAAACTGCATTAATAGATTGTAAGGTGTAATTTTTTCTTTTAGAAGTTTTGCACATTGGTATATTTTATGTTCTGATAAGTCGTTGAATATGTTCTTGAAATAAACTAACATATCTGTACTTTGAAAATTTGATAGAAGTGACGAACTTTGGTATTTTTAGAATGTTACGAACTTGATACATTTTTTCTGAAGTGCTAGATATGTGAAATTGTCTTTTTAGAAACATTGAATTATTCATATTAGTGCATTTCAGTTACTCTTTCAAGATAACGGACTTAGAATTTTTTACAAATAGCAAGCTAGTAACTTGCTAAACATGCTTCTTGCAAATATTTTTAAATACCGTTCTTAAAAATCACAGTGTCTACTTAATTTATTATATTTTAATTTGTTTATTTCTTTTAGTAGTTACAACTTTGATAATTTTTAAGAACGGTATTTAAAAATATTTGCAAGAAGCATGTTTAGCAAGTTACTAGCTTGCTATTTGTAAAAAATTCTAAGTCCGTTATCTTGAAAAAGTAACTGAAATGCACTAATATGAATAATTCAATGTTTCTAAAAAGACAATTTCACATATCTAGCACTTCAGAAAAAATGTATCAAGTTCGTAACATTCTAAAAATACCAAAGTTCGTCACTTCTATCAAATTTTCAAAGTACAGATATGTTAGTTTATTTCAAGAACATATTCAACGACTTATCAGAACATAAAATATACCAATGTGCAAAACTTCTAAAAGAAAAAATTACACCTTACAATCTATTAATGCAGTTTACTAAGTATTTTGTAAAACCCTTTACTTGATAATTCTGAAAAATAGTCTAAGTCCCTCACTTTGTACAGACATAAATTATATTACTTTTAATTAGTTAAGGTTTACATAAAGATAAGTTTATACATCTATGCTAAAATAGCTGATCATTTCTGTACCACATTTAAATCTATTTTATCAAAAACATGTTAAACATACTACTTCTACGAAATTTACAAAGTTCTAATAGCTAAGTTCCTTTCGAGAAATAATTTCATAACTTATGAGAACTCATAAACGTATACAAATCAAAAGTATACTTAGTTTGAACAAGTAACATGTATAAAAGTAAGAGCATATTTATTTAAAATTTGTAAGCATAACCATCTCAATCAGTAAAATGTGTAACATGTGCACTTAGTTGATATTTCTCATAAAAATATTCAAGCCCATTACTTAATAAAAATTATAAAAATATGCCAAAGTAATACTCTAATGTTTTAAAAACATAGTGTATGATTTTAAATATTCTGTTACTTCAAGTAAAATATGGTAAGATCTTTACATTAAAGAACACCTCAAAAATCTTTATTTAAAAATACTAAGTTTCTTTATCTCACTTACCTTTATTTTTGAAAAACCTGTAAAATCGATAAAGTTATAAAATTATGCAGACAAACTTTTTTAGCTAAGTTCATTTTATAAAAAATTAGTACTTTGTGAATTCTCATGTAACACAATTTACCTATCACACTTAAGTTTATGATTTTAATCAAAACATTTTAATTCTGTGTAGTAGATTAATGTTTCCATAGTACATGCTTCAATAAATTTTGTTAAATTTCTAACTTTCTACCTTGTAGTGTATAAAAGATAAGTATAAAACGAGAACCTTAAATCGTGACCAAGTATGCTAACTTTATCACTTTTTATTTCATAGATTTTTATTTTGCAAGTAATCAACACGCACATACACATAAAGAAAACACAGAAAAGTTTTCATGTTTAAACTTATTTATTTACAAAAACATATTTTAAATTACACAAACTATTTACACAATTAAGAAAATAATAACTTTTCAAAGTGTAATCCACAATTAATCATGCACAAATCAGTAAAATCTTACTGTTGTAGAAGCAAGCAAACTTTTTCTACATAATCACAATGGTTTTAATATATTTTTTACAATCGCAATACCAGTTATACATCACATAATTACACATGTTTTGTCATCCTTGGAATTCGCAAAATCTGAAAACGGTTGAAAAAATGAATTAAATAGCTCATTTTGAAGATACTTCATATAGTCTTCAATGAAAATGTTTGAAAAAAATTCTCCGTCATAATGACAAGTGCATTTTTTCTCGCATATCTCTCTTGCAATATACGGCATGTCAACCGTAAACCATGCTTTACTACTTATAAGACCCTCTCGCTCATCAATATGTGTTCTATTCGAACAGGCATGTATCCTATGCGAAGAATGATCTTGAACCCGGCCTATGTTTTTAAAAATTTCCTGATGTACTATATCCATTAATTGTTGTTTCGCCTCATCGTAATTACAATGGGGTTCGCGGTTACATTTTTGCGGCTTTAATTTTAAAATTAAATGAGGCAGGGTCGTCGTATATAGCGTTTTTAAAATGCATTCCAATATTTCATTTCTCATTTCGCAAAGTTTTTTTACTTGATCATTTAAAAGTGTTAAGGAAATTGGATTTAACGTGAATGAATCTGCGGTTTTGTAAATTTGTTGTAAGATGCATTTTCCATCATCATTAAATACAGATAATTGATTATTACAAATAAAAGAGCTATTGCTATGACCTATATTAAAATCTAATAGTTTTACAATAAATTCGATCCATGTGGAAGGGTTCATCACGACTCCCTGACCGGTTGGTATATAGTCTAATTGGGCATTCTGAATAAATTTTCTAATATGGATCTTCAAGTCAGTTCTTTCATCGTGAAGTGAAACGTAGATAAGTCTTTCCAAGTGCCATGTACTATTTACAGAAGCATATAAGCTATGGTAAAGATCGTCCGTCCAATTGTCCAACTTTGCCCTTTTCGGGGAAGGCTCATAAATGTACATTTTGGCAAATGTTAGGTTAATGTGCGGGTCTGTCACATAAGGTTCAGAAGGAATACCATGCGTTAAAAGTTTGTTGGTTGGGGGATATATCTTACACATTGAACCATGTTCTAATTTAATGGTAGTGGTTTCACAGTTCGCTGGTTTAAAATCCAAAGTTCGTTTAGATCCAAAACTTAGAATGCATACACCTGATGATAGGTCTAGATTAAAATCTTCGTAGTTACCGTTTTCAATTTTAGGTTGTTCTTCAGAGTCAAAGTTCACTTGTACCATATTAAATTCATAATTTGTCACTTTCTGTAGATCTTCACGTATTTTTTGCAAAATGGGTATCCAAGAGTAAACAGTGACTGTTGCTCCAGGTAAACTGTAATTGATTCCTTCATCAGCAAAAGTAATTACTTTACGGGTCGAGGAAATTTTCTTTTCACTACTTTGCAGGGGTAATTGAAACAATTCTTGCTGTAATACATCAACATCACTTTCAGTACAAAACTCGGGGGAAATTTCCTTTTCAATACTTTGCAGAGGCTTTACATCTAAAGGCAATTGTATTATTTCTTGCAGCAACACATCAGCATCACTTTGAGTATAAAACTCGGGAGTGTATTCAAGCAAACACATTTTTGAAACTCGGCGAAAAATCAATTAAAACACACGTCTTAAGTATAGGCGCACACAGTGTAAAGGGAGTCTCGCAACACACACCTGACCACTTTATCTAACTAAAATGTCTCTATACTGATTCTTTAAAAAATCACGTGATTACCCAAGCGCCCTCTACCTTAAAACTTTCTCAACCCAGCAGATATTGCATCATCTAACTTGTCTTAGCCTGTTACTAAGAGTTGCCCCTAATTGCAAATAGTACATCCTGC
Source organism: Cheiracanthium punctorium (assembly GCA_038373885.1). Classification (NCBI taxonomy): domain Eukaryota; kingdom Metazoa; phylum Arthropoda; class Arachnida; order Araneae; family Cheiracanthiidae; genus Cheiracanthium; species Cheiracanthium punctorium. The sequence goes on from JAWZYV010013786.1 coordinate 749,610, forward strand.
CAGAAACCTACCGGATATTCAATCAACACAGATTTGCACACGTCACTATCACGTGTCTTCTGCGCATGTCACTTCCTTATCTCTTATCTGATCTGTGATACCTGATAAGAGAAAATCAGTTGCCGTTAAATTTGTAGAGTTTGTAGGTTGGGCGTAGGTAAGTTCTCCTGCAACGGATACCTAAGAATTCTTTAGCCGAGCTGACCGATGTTTTGTCCGCATGCAACAAGAGTGTTGTCCGGTATTTTTCAGGTATTATAATTGCTTATATTTTTTCTGATATATGTTGTGATTAGCTATCTTTTTAGAGTAATCAGTTTAGTTTATTAACAGGTTTTCATTAATAATTTCAGTTTATGACTTTATTAAAAAAATTTTAGTTTATTATTGTAAAAATTGTTTTAGTTTATGAATTTATTAAATAAAAATTTTAGTTTATTATTGTAAAAAATTGTTTTAAACAATAAGTTTAGTTTATGCATTTATTAAAAGGATGTCTATGTAAAATTTAAGTCTATAAAAAAATTGAGAGTAAAAATTTTGATATGTTTAATTTATTAACAAGTTTTAATTAATAATTTTAGTTTATGACTTTATTAAATAAAAATTTTAGTTTATTATTCTAAAAATTGTTTTAAACAATAATTTTAATACCTATTTTATACGTGAATACTCATTCATCTGCAATGCCTATAATTTATTACTGTTATTTATCAAAACTTAACAAAAATAATTTGCTTTAGTACAATGATCTTTGCTAATTGTTTCACAGAAATTAATTTAATGATTCATTATTTTCCTAAACTACGTAAAATATATTAATCGTTGTAGCTTAACTTTGATATTTCAATTTAGGATATAATGTCGATCAGAAGAATAATCATAATGTATTTAATACGTGTTCAATAGATATCCTTTACAAAGTTCCAATGCGTTTGTAAAAATTAGATCATGTTTTTAAGTAGTAAACATCTTAATCCATAAGTCCCCATTTTTTAACGTAGAATGAAACACGTGTTCCCACAATTCGGTATTCCCCTAACAGCCTCCCTGGTTTTATCTTATCGGTAAACTGGCCAACTCTTATTGTACCGGCTCTGTAGAGCCTCAAGGCACTTTCTTATCTCTCTCAATTTCTTATCAGCTGTACTAGGGATATGCACGTGGATTTTACTTCAATCATTCTTTTGTTAATTATGTGAGTATTTTTATTATTATTATTATTTCGCGTGTACAAGTGCAGGTTAAGTGTAATATTTTCTATTATTTTAGTTACATATAAGTTGATACCGTAATTCTAATTGAAAATAATTATGTGGTTCTTATAGTTTGCACTTTGGATGTGTTGTACTTTTAAGTGTGATTTTTTTGTTACTGTTAATGCATGTTTTTCTGTATTTTGGTGTTTTGCAAAATTTTAAGTGGGTAATCCAGTGTAATTAATATTAATAGCATTATCGGTAGAAGTACTTTATGCAGTTTGTATACGAAAACTGGGGTTTGAGGGATTTCTCCTAATAGAAAATAAGGCATGCATGGTATTTGTATTTCAGTAAATTCTAACTAAGATTAAATTTTCGCTTGCTAACTAATTTTATCCTACATAAAATAGTATTGTGAATCTGGTAAATTGTTATAAGAAAAAAAATTACTTTTAAAGCGTTTAATATCTTCAAATGTGTTTTGTTTTTAGTGTCAAAATAATATACCTATTTCAGCATATGAAGACAAAAATTAATGAAAATGTGCTAGTTGGACCGGGAATTAGGGATAATGTATTTTAAATCATTACTCTATGTTCCGGTCTTGCTAGCCGTATAGATGTTGGTACTTTGTCCAGAGACTAGAAGATTTAGCACGATCTCCCTTCACGTAAGTAAAAACCTTGTATTTTTTAGTTCAAGTAATGATTTGCGATTTAAACTACATTTATCTAAGTATTGAAAGATATTTATGTACATGCAGTATACAACTGTGCTAAAACGGATCTTCAATTTTTATTTCCAATAGTTCAACTTTCTAACAATAGTACTATCTAGTCTAAAAGATATGTGCTAGTTATGCTCACCTTTCTATAAAATAGGTATAAAATACCTCTAAAAATATTAATGCATGTATAAAATTATGCTTTCATAGTCAAACTGCAATGAGTGTTGCACATAAACAATCTAACTCGTATCGTATTGAAATTCTATAAATCAAGTTACTCTTCTTGGGATATACAGTAAGAAATATTTTGTAGGATTACTAAAAATGTAATTTTTTCTCTAATTGATCTATAGAAAATATAAACTAGTATAATCGCTGTCTAAAATCTATCAGAAATGTGTGGGTAAGAAAAAATGTTTAGATAAATACTTTGTTTGTTTGTGTTTTAAGGCAAACCTGCACGCGGGGGTATCTGCTTAGGATGAGGGGTGCCTTGGTAGGAGGACTTTCTAAGGGGATCTAACGCGTATTCATACATTTCGTATACAAAAACTTGAGTTTTTGGGGATATATGGCTAAAGTGGTTTTCTCGCAATAGAAGATAGACTATATCATTATTTGTAAAAATCTTTCTATGGTATAATTTTCTCACTTCCCTAACAGTAGATTAAATTTGTAGAAAATGTATGGGTATCCTAAATCCTACTTTAATGTTAAACGGCTACTTAACAAAAATACGGTATACAAAAAATTAAAACTCTTGATTAAAATTTTTTTTCTTGATAAATTAAAAACACTTGATTAAAATTTTTTCTTGATAAATTAAAAACATTTGATTAAAAAAATATTTGTTGTAAAATTATATAACTTAAATTAAAATTAAAAACTTGGTAAAAAAATATTTGTTGTAAAATTATTAACTTAAAATTAAAACTCTTGATTAAAAATAAATTTAGAAAAATATTCAACTTAAAATTAAAACTTGGTTAAAAAATAAATTAATTCTTGATTAAAAAAATATTTGTTGTAAAATTATTTAACTTAAAAATAAAACTCTTGAGAGATTTCTTTTGTTTGTAGGCCTCCTGGGGATGTTGTACGTTTCTTTGCTCCACATAGTTAATTATTATTATTTAAAGAAACAAAAACAACAACGCGTCTGCTGTGCTACGCCCTGTCTCCATTCATGCGAGGCTAGCGTGACGTGGAAAAGCATAGTAAAAATTTTTATTTGAAATGAGGCGGTAGACGAGTTCTACCGGGCGGCTGGTGGGTCCTCATTTTATAATAATATTTTTTATTTCAGGTTTAATTCATATAGCTTATTTAAAATTATGTCAAAGTCGCTTATTTTGATACTAAATGTTAAAGTCTGAAAAAATTACAAGTCTCCTTATTTGAAAAATTGTTAAAGTCTGAAAATTTTTCCAAGTCCTCTTATTTGAGAAAATTGTTAAAGTCTGAAAATTTTCCAAGTCCCCTTATTTGAAAAATATGTCACAATCTGAAAAAAATTACAAGTCCCCTTATTTGAAAAAAAAAGGAAAAAATTCTTATCAGTCCTTCGAACATCCGGTCAACTTCCGCTCCCCACATCCGGTCCGACCACGCCCCCTTCCCCGCTCAGCATAAGGAACGCATCCGAACGGATCCGCAGAATTAACATGGGATCCGCATGGGGTGAACTGTCCTTTTACCACTACTCGTGAGGGTAAAAGACAAATTAGCTTACTTGGTAACTTATATATTAGGACTGTATTTCCAAGAACAGTTAGTTAATTCTATCAGAAAGTGCAACTACTTCTGTTTCTCAATGGATAAAAGCTTAATCCTGTATACTTTAGTCAAAATTGATTTAAAGTAGTTGTACAAAATATGCAAATATAAAGACAAGCATTGTGCAATTTCCCTAAGTAAAATGCATTGGTCAGGAGTTTTTTTCCCGGGACCTCCCAAAAGTCAGAAAATTGACTTTCAGAAATTTGGTAGACACCCAGTGTTGAGAACCTCTAAAAAGCGGGGGGGGGGGGGGTTATGACTACTTCAACTCATATGTATGTATAGGTGTTTGTGACAAGGGAGTGAAGAATATACATTTTGTATGGCAAAAAATTCCTCATGAGGGGGGGTTATGACTCCCCTAACACCCCCCCCCCGGCGATATCGTGTAAGTGCTACTGATGAGGTGAAGTCCAATGTTGGAGGGTATGCATCACTTCTGAGTCGTTTGAAATAGCCTAATACCTCTAAAATATACTTTAGTGAATTTCTGCCCATAGAGAGCATAATATATAGAAAATCTTTTCGGCAGCCTTGTAGATAAACTATCCAGTCAATTGGGACCGAAAGGGGGCGTGCATAGTAGATGATACAAAAAACCTAAATATAAAGTTTCAGTTTTCTACAACCAATAGTTTTTGAGATATGCGAGTTGCATTATGTACAGATGGCATGAAAAAACTGGTCAAAATACACTTGCAGTCAATCAAAATGGATTGTACATAGAGAATGCAATCCCGCACTGTTTTTCATTCTGCAGGATTGCATTTCATTCAGCTAAGAATTCATTTCAACCGAGAAAAATAGGAAAAAGATTTTATGCACTATGGAGTTTAATAGTAATAATTAATACGATAATTTACAGAAATATGAAAATTATAGTTATGATATTCAAAATAATATATGTAGTTCTTAGTTGCAGAAAAAGAATGTAAAAAAGACAATGTAAAGGGACACTCGTCTTCTTGGTCTAATTTTAGTAAAGTAGTTAAAAGCATGAATTAAAGAAAAATGTTAAGGAAAACTTTTTCTAATGGATTTGTGATTGTTCGCTAAGAGATAAATTAGCATGACATATTTCTGTTCATTTGCAGATTGGGAAGTTCGAGAAATTTAGTTTACAATATTGGATCCAGACTCTCATTGGAGAATAATTAGAAAAACTAAAACTTTAAAATTTGTAATTATTGATTCATGTGTTGTGAGATTAGATACATACGTATGCAACAATTTTTGGTCAATGGATGATAGGGAAGGTGGAGTAGAATTGTTATAAAAATAATTTATTTCTCAGTTTCAATCCCATAGGACTAGTCCCGCGAACATTTATGCGGGATCGGGATTGCATTCCCTAGTTGTACATGCATTTAAATGATCGTGCATGTTAGCATACAATGAGATGCATAGCAAAAATTCTTAAAAAGTAAATTTAAAGTTACTCAAAACCTTTTTTTTTTTTTTTTTTTTTTTTTGTCAAAATCTGGCTCCTGAAATGTTTTGCAATCACATTACTTCCTTATACTCCATACAAGGAAGTAAAAAATGTAAAAGTAAAGTTTCATTCAACAAAGCTCTGTGAAATGTCACATTTCCGATTGAGCAGAATAATTTGCTACCAAACCTGCGATTAATTTTTTTAAAATTGCTGTATAACACAAAATTCCCTGCCCCCCTCCCTTTTTTTTTTTTTTTTTTTAACTTAGTAAACTTAGAGGAAGTCAAAATCATTCATGAAAATCTAGTTACTGAAATTTTTTGCAATCACATTACTTCCTTGTATGAAGCAAGCGTAGTGAGCCAAGGCCTTCCTAGACTCACTACGCTTGCTTTTCATATGAGGCATTTAACCCCCAATAAGGCTTATTTGTAAAAAAGGCTTAATTTCAACAGGCAAAACCCAAAGATTGGATCAAATAGAATGTTACCGAGCTACTCATTGCTTAGTTCTTGCATGTTCCTTGAACCATTAAAAATTTAAACAACTTCACTCTATTTTTAATTGTGTAAAACTTATAAAACACCTTGCGTATTTGCCATGGCCGTTTTTCATAATTTGGTGACCTATGTATTTGTATAGTGAATAATTATTTCTAAGAAAAGAGTGCTTCATTTTTTTTTTCTTATTAGCACAAAAAGTTTCTTTATTAGATAAAAACGCCACAGTTTGATTTGAAGTCAGGCTTTACATTATTCATTAAAACGCATGCTCCAATAATTGGCTGCTTGGGCTGGCACGGGCAGGACTCAGATCGCAGGCAAATCAACGAGGGTCCTGCATAATGTAGTTGCGATTGTGGTTGTACTAAAGAAGAGCTGCATAAGTCACTGACTATTTTTCAACGGGGCTAATTCATTAAAATTATAATTTTTGCTTTCTACATACTTTTGTCAAAAAACGCATCTTTTTCAAATAATTATAGATTTTAAGCTCGATGTGCAACTCCTATAAATTGTCACAGCCCTTTCAAAGTCATATATTAAAAAAATTCTGAATTTCAAGCTCGATGTGCAACCCCAAGACGTTGACGTAGAACATTTAAATTTTACACATGCTTTATTTATATCAATTTACAACTTTTGACACCTCAGCAGATAAAGATTTTGAAAAAAAAATTTTTTCAATCCACACTATTGCACATTTTGCATAATTGAAATTGCTTTATTGCAAAGGTATGCGATTTATGCTGGGCCAAAATTTCCAAACCTGAAAACTATTAAGCTTATTTTTTCATTTTTTTATTAATATTTTCTAAAATAATTCGAATTTCGAAATTTAAGTCCCGTAATTTTCCAAATCTGTGGACACCTTCATCTAAACTCAAATCCCCATGTTTTTGGAGGAGATAGCAGAACAAACTTTTGACAGTGGTGCAGTGGCCTTTACTTTTTACTTCCTTGTACGTAGTATAAGGAAGTAATGTGATCCCGAAAAATTTTGGGGGCCAAATTTCGACAAAAAAACCGATTTTGACTACCTCTAAATTGAATTAAAAAAATTTTTTCAATGCATCTCATCGTAGGCTATCATGCACGATCATATTAATGCGTCTGCAACTCATTTTGACCAGCGGTGAGTCTATTGTGGCCAGTTTTCCCATGCCGTCTGTACGTACGTACGTACGTATGTATGTAACTCGCATATCTCAAAAACTATTGGTCGTAGAATGTTGAGATTTGATATTTAGGATTGTTCTATGATCTAGTTGTGCACCTCCCCTTTTGGTGATAATCGAATGGATAGTTTATGTACAGGACCGCCCAAAAGATTCGAAATACATTACGCTCTATGGGCCGATATTCATTAAACTCGCCTAACTCAAAAGCTATTAGGCGTAGAATGTCCAAACTTCATATTTTGGATATTTCTAACATCTAGTTGTGCACCTCCCCTTTTGGTTCCATTCGACTGGATAGTTTATCTACAGGACTGCCCAAAACATTCGAAATACATTACGCTCAATGGGCCGACATTCATTAAACTCTCATATCTCAAAAACTATTAGGAGTAGAATGTTTAAACTTTATATTTAGGAACGTTGTAACATCTAGTTGTGCACCTCCCCTTTCGGTTCCATTCGACTGGATAGTTTATCTGCAGAACCACCCAAAAGATTCGAAATACATTATGCTCTATGGGCCGAAATTCATCAAAGCGTTTTTTATAGGTATTGGGCTATTTCAAACGACTCAGAAGTGATATATGCTGTAAAGAGTTAGAAAATGAATTTCTCCATTAAAAAAAAGTGTCTTTATCATTTATAGTTCAGCTACAGGAACACTCAAAAGATTTCCAATACATTACGGTCAATGGCAATTTTAGGGGCATTCATCCATTTCAAGCACAATGCCGTCCTACCACATAAGTTAGGTAATGGTCCGACCACGGTCACGTGACTCCCTCAAGAACTATCCAAAAGTCGCCAAGCTTGGCGACTTTTGGTGTACGTGTGTGCATATTTAACTCTCAAATCTCAAAAAATATTATGAAATTTCATATATAAGATTGTTGTAACATCTAGTTGTGCATCTCGATTTTTGGTTCCAATCTACTGGAGAGTTTATTTACAGAACCACCGAAAAGAATTTCAGTACTTTAATGTCTATGGACATCTTCAATATAATACAACTGTAGACGGTCATTGTTTGGTACATGCCCAAAATCTCGCCGTCTGTCCTCGGCGAGTTTTGGCGAAATATCGCCAAATTTGGCGATATTCAGTTATTTGGTCCATGCCCAAAGTATCGCCATTTGTCATCGTTCTTGGCGAGTTTTGGCGAAATATCGCCATATTTGGAGATAATCTGTCATTGTTTGGTTCATGCTTAAAATCTCGCCAAATGTCGTCGAAATTGACGAGTTTCGCCGAAATATCGCCAAATTTGGCGCCAAAAATTATTTCGTATTTTGTATAACTGTAAAACTTTAACCTGTAGAATTTTGAACTTTTGTATTTAGAACTATTGTAATATCTAACTGTTTTCAATATCTTTTTTGACAGCAATCAACTGAGAATTTATTTACAGGGTTTGCCAAATGACTTTAAATACATTGAGGTGTATGAATGCATTCAATTCATTGAAAGTCTGTGGTCAATGACTACTTTGGCTATCCCTAAAATCTCGCAGACTATCTCAAGTTTGTCGGCTTTTGGTGAAATATCGCCAAATAAAGTGTTAGAAGGAAATCTTTCAAATTGAACTCAGCTTGGCGATATCGAAATATTTGGCTAGAAATCGCTAAATCTTACTATTATTGATATTTTATCTCTTTCAAAGAAATAAGTTTAGAGGAAGCGCGTCGAAAATATTTTTGATCTGATAGACGTGCAAGGAAGTCATGTGTTGGACACATCAGATTTTTTTTTTTTCGAAAAGAGAGATACATTTGTATGTATGCTATGGATCCAAAATAAACAAATTTGTCTTTTTATTTCCTTGGACTTCATACAAGGAAGTAATGTGATTGCAAAAAATTTCAGTAACTAGATTTTCATGAATGATTTTGACTTCCTCTAAGTTTACTTTTAAAAGTTTTTGCAAGACATCTCACCATACGCATGTATATATGTTCAGATAAATTAATGTACAATCCATTTTGACTAATTTTTCCCTGATGTCTGTACGTACATATGCATGTAACTTGCATATCTCAAAAACAATTAGTCACAGATTGTTGTAATATCTAGCTGTGCAACTCCTTTATTGGTTCCAATCGACTGGATAGTTTATTTACAGGGGCATCCAAAAACTTTTTCATACATTACACTCTTATCATCAGAAATTCATTAAAGCATGTTTAAGAGATATCAAGTTATTTCAAATGAACCAAAAGTAATATATGTTATTGTGGATTACAAAATGAATATCTCCATTGAATAGCATCTATCACTTATACTTCTTCCACAGGAACACTAAAAAAATTTCCAAAACATTACATTAAAATGGCAGTTTTAGAAACATTCATTCATTTCAAGTATAATACCATCTTACCATATAGTTAGAAAATGATCTAACGACAGTAGTGCCTCTCTAAAAATTTGTGCCAAAAGTCGCCGAGCTTGGCATCTTTTGGTGTACGTAAGTTTGTATATAAGTTGCATATTTCAAAATCTAGTCGTAGATTGTTGAAATTTGTAACAGTAGTAACAGCACAATAAGATAGTTGTAAGATCTTATTGTGCACCTCAATTTTTGGTTCCAATCTACTGGAGAGTTTATTTACAGGACCACCCAAAAGAATTTCAATACATTAATGCCAATGGATATCTTCAATATAGTATTATGTTTGTAGGCAGTCATTGTTTGGTACATACATGCCCAAAATATCGGCAATTTAATATCAAGAATAATTACGTATTTCGCATAACTCTAAAGCTTTTAACCGTAGAAAGTTGAAATGTTGTATTTAGAACTATTGCAAGATCTAATTGCACCTATCTTTTTTGATTGCAATCAACTGAGTAATTAATTTATTGGGTTATCCAAAAGACTAAATACATTAAGGTCTATGGATGCCTTCAATTCATTAAAAGTCGGTGGTCAATCACTGATGAATCACTATTTCACCTATGATCAAAACCTCACTATCTCAAGCTTGTTGGCTTTCGGCGAAATATCGCTCATTTAAGTGTCAAAAACAAATCTTTCATATTGAATCCAGCTTGGCGATATCTCAAATATTTGGCTAGAAATCGCTAAACCTTAGTATTATTGCAGCATTTTATATCTGTCAAACAAAATAAGTTTAGATAAAGTGTACCTAAAATGTTTGATTTAATTGACGTACAAAGAAGTCACGTGGTGTCCACATCACATTATTTTTTTTTTGTGCATTTTTATTTCAAAGATTGTAATGTAAATTTTATAAATCATTCTTTTGTTAAGCATACATAGCATGTTGTAAAATAATTTTTTTGTTGACATGAAAAAAATCAATAACTTATAATCAAAAATACATACTTTACAAATATGATCTTTTTAAAAAAAGAAAGGGAGGAAGGAAACCAGCTTCTAATTACTGCATCACAATAAAAAATTAACCTGCAGCAGCTAGAATATTTGCTACCTAGTGATTTCCACAGCACATGCACCAAATCAATAATCATTTCCCATTAATGTTGCCAGAAAACAATTCTCTATATAATCTTATACATAATCCTTGGCAATCTGCTACATTTACCACTGTCAAATGTTTCATCCCACCATGGATCATATATCCAAACTGTACCATTACTAGTGTTGACTCTAGAAAAAAAGGGCTGCCGGGGGGGAAATTTTCAAAAGGGGCACCCTGTTCTCAAAAAGGGCACTTAGGGGTTCCACGAGAATGTACAGGTAGATAACATATAGAAACTGGTTTGAAACGATCTGATCCCTGAAACTTTAACATGTAGAGTTGTAATATGTGTTCTGACTTACAATGCATAGTAAGATTTTTTCCAATTTGTCTTAGTCCCCCCCCCCCCACTTCTTTTGGAGAAAATATCCAGTAGAAGTAAGTGTAAGCGAAATAGGAAAAATAATTTGTTGATAATATTTTGGTCTAAACATGACATAAATATGTGAATTAAATCTACATAACTAGAAATTTTGATTTAAAAAAAACTTCTAGCATAAAGAAGTTTAAATATAAGTAATGTTGAATTTTCTGCTTAATTTTTTTTCTCAAAATTACGTGACATACATGTTTATTATTTATAAGAATAGTACATTTATTGAAGAAGGTTTCAGAACTTTTTAGCCGGACATGATTTGTTAGGCAGTAGGGGAAGGCAGAGGGACTGTTAATTTTTGTTCCTCAATTTTATCACACTATCACTACTGGACCACAATTACTGGATCACATTCATATATGATATTTCACCTATATTGGTACAAACTTTTAAACAGAAAAGGACTGTCAGTGTAAGTGGATTAGGGTAGATGCATTTAGCATGTAATAAAAATAATAAAATTTCTGCAATGCAGGATGTATAAAATTTAATTATATAAATCAGAATTTTATTTAAATTCTTTTGTTTGCAATAATTATTGAATGAGTACCAAGTAAAGATTTTCAAAGTTACCCTTATTACTATTAGACATTATTAAAATTGCATCAAACAATTTAACTCATCCATCAATTGATAACTACAGAAATTGGGGAAATTTAATTCAGAACACAGAAGATTGCTGGAAAAAATGACATAGTCATGCAAATTTTGTAATACATCCTATGGTTGGAATGTAGAACACCATATCAAATCAAATCACTGAAATATATTTGTTATTCCTCTTTCACTTCTAATTTAATGCTTGCTCATTCATGAAAAGTGAATATAAGTTTTTAAAAAAGTACTGTTTCTTTAAAATAAATAAAAATAATTACTACATGTAAGTTTTTTAGCAGGTATAAAATTAATATTTTTTTTTAACTCACAGGATTGTCCAAAGGTATGTATGAAATAAAGTTTAAAATATTTTCAATAATTTATTTTTCATAAAGCTTTATTTTTAATTTCTTGTAACATACTTAAAAAGGTCTCTTTAAAAACACTAAATTTTCTTTCTTAAACCTTGCTTTAATCTTTTTAAAATAAAAATAGTACTAATCAATATTTATTTTAACTATCAAATGTTTTTAATCAGCTTAATATAATTAAAATAATCAACATCCTGGTGCCAAAAGTACTTAAACAAATTATCTATTAATAAACCTTCCAGAATTCTTTTTCTTTTTTTTTTTTTTTCAACTGAAGATAAGCTTAAATTGATGACAGTTTGTTTTATGAATAACCTAGCTGTTAACTTATGACACAATTTGTTTTCTGAAGACATCCTTTTCCAGAACTAGCTTTCTTTTGCTTTTATTATTATTATTTTTTTCCTTTCTTCATTCATTAAAATGTTGAGAATTTTTTAAATCGGAAGGTGTATAATATGAATATTTAAAATACCAAGTCTTGTCAATAGTCTGATTTACTAAATTCTGCATTTACTCCACTTTTATGTAATTAAAACGGGGGGGGGTCCGCCCCGGCGGCAAAAAAACAAACATGGTGGCCGGCAGGACACTTAGAAATAATAAAGAGGAAAACTAAAGGACCGAAATATGGGCAGAATGCTAAAACTTAGAAAGAATGGGGCGGCAAACTGAAAGACCGCACCGGGCGTCAATAACCCTAGCGCTACATTGCTAAAGCAAAAGATCATTATTATGCTCTGATTTTGGAAAAAGCATAATGTGTTTCAATTGCTGTATTCCCAAAACGTCGCAAATCCCTCGATTTTTAGATGGATTTGAGTAGATAAAGCCACTGAACATGGTACACGGCTGAAGTGTTGAAGTTCCCACGTTCGGCGGGCCCCGCCCGCGCGACTGTCGGTCCGGAGTTTTGGTCATCAAGAGTTCGGTCAGTTTTTCAGAGTTTGGTCATCAAGGTTTCATCAAGATGTACGCGTCGATACACATTAGAACTCCTTAATAAGTCACCCAACCAAGGCACCCCCCCCTTAGAAGATATCCCTTGTCTAGGCTTGCCATAACAAGCAAGCAAATCCTGCGAATTTTCGAATCGCAAAACGTCGTTTTGCCAAGGCATTCTTTCTGTATCATCTGTAATTATATATGATTAGTAAATAACTGTTATACATTACGAATAATATGTACTAAGAAAGCCGATTAAAAAGAGCAAATCGTTTAGGGGGGGGGGGGACTTGCTAGTGTTGCGAAACTATTAAAGACATCGAGAAGAGCAATAATTATATACAGCTGGCGACGAACTGTGGTATAATGATTGTTTGATAATTCTCAACTACATATTTATCAAACGTAGCCACCGATATTTGAGGATTGACAGATGGAATCAGAAATTTTTAGATAACTTGAGAAAATCTTGAATTTCCCAACCGTATTTTCTTCCCCCAACTCCTAAGTGAAATGCCGATCGGGCTTCTCGCTTGAGTCAGCAAAAACAAAACATACAAGGGGGGCCTTTTCGGGTTACTCGGCTGTTCGGCTCGCGCAAAAGAAAACAAAGAAAAGGGCAGTAGGAGTATTTCTATCTGAAAGAGTAGAATATTTGAAAAAAGCATTTTCATAAATTACATTTGTGGGAAAGATCGGATTTCATAGACGGTTTTTGTGAAAGGGCCGTTTTCAAGCGAACCTATTTTTATGATGGGATTATTTTACTCAATCGTAACCGTTTTAATTAACGTATTATCGTGATGGGGCGCAAATGGTATGTAGGAAATAAAAAGTGCTGCTTGTTTACTAATAATAATAAAAATGTAAAAGCAGGAGGGCTCATAAAGAAGAGAAATAGGGCCGGCTGGCGCTAAAAAAACGACAAAAGGGCCGCCGGGCGCTAAAAAGATAACAAAAAGGCCGCCGGGCGCTGCGCCCTGCCAAATTAATCTAGAGTCAACACTAAATTACTCCCATTGTAAAATAATATGATATAGCAATTTGTCTTCAAATAAGGAAGATATCGGCAAGCTAAGTTCAGTTTTGGAAACTTCTTTTTATTCCAAAATTTCCAACCTTTCCAATTTCCAACCAGCGACTTTTGACATACTGTCATTACTGCCAACCCCAGTCAAAGGTTTTAAAACACAGTTGATTCGAATTTTCGAAATGACAACATCAGAACATGACCAAATTATTATGGGGACAATCCTAAGCTATCCCCTTTCCCAAAAAAAAAAAAAAAAGAATTTTGAAAATCTGTCCTCGCGATAAAAACTTTTTTGCTGAATATGTACTTTAAAAAAAAAAAAAAAAAAAAAAAAAAGGTTCTTAGAGCACCTCTTTCTTTTTTGAAGTCTGTAGAAAGTACACCACACACTTACTTTCTTTGTTGTTGTTTTTAATTGGAAAGGGGTTTGGGAGGTCCAACATTTTTTCAAATTCCGATATGCTTTAAAATCTGCTTTGTATGAAAGGTATCCCAACAGCCAATATTTCTTTGTTGTTGTTTTTAATTGGAAAGGGGGTTGGGAGGTCCAACATTTTTTCAAATTCCGATATGCTTTAAAATCTGCTTTGTATGAAAGGTATCCCAACAGCCAATATTATGTCCTAATACTAGGAATGTTGACATTTTTGAAAATTTAGTATAGTGTTAGAGCTGCATTGAAATATTTTCACTGTATAGTTTGTACGGGTGCAGTATTGATTAAAACACCATATTTGTCAAGTAAATGTTCAGTAAGTAGGACTTACATTTATGCTAAGCTGTGCCAGATTATGCCCTGCACAGGACATAGGCTCTAAAATTTCTTAGTCCCTCTTCTATAAAAGTTTGCTGTGTGTAGGCTTCTTGTGAATTTCTATCCAGTACTTTACCTAAAATGGTCCTGGGCTAATGTAACATGAGACTATAGACATATGACTAGCCTTTTGAGTTTATAGACATGTTATGCTATGAAATAGAAATCTTTCTAATTTTGGGAGCATGCATTTAACTCAAACATATAAATATGGGTCAAGTATTTATTATTTCTTCTGCATCTTTGAACTTTTAATTTTAATTTTTAAGTATAACACAAATCTGAAAGTTTTAAATAAGTTAAAATATTATTTTTCTCTTTTGATAGTTCTACTTTGGGACCCTTGAATTTAAAATGTGTGGGGCCTGTAGCCTACTACTTAATGAATAATCCAGCCTTAATGTTAAGAGGCTCAATGTATGTCTCCAAGGATTTGTTTCTTAGTCTCTCAAATAACTCAGCGTCCAGATGAAATTGAATAAATTTTAAATCATACTGTATCAGCATTTCCCATACTTTGGGTCTTAAGTCAATTATTAATGGGTCACAACAAGACCTTGAATGTTTATCTAGTATGCCTTTTCATAATTCTCACAAATGGGATGAAAAATTGTTTATTTTTTTAATAGGGAGTCAAGTATCAGAAAAAATGTAGTGTGTCAAAGATGAAGTGGGCTGCTATAGGTTGAATTTCTAAAAAGTGGGTCACCTTGCAATGTTTAAAAGTTTGGAAACCACAGGACTATATTATTTAAAAAGCATTAGATTACTTCTTATGAGCTTATTATTACTGCCAGCAGCAGTATACTTATTCTTCACTCATGGAAATAAGTTTTATTAAATTCTCTATTTTCAAAGTTTACATATACTTTAAAAAAGTAGTTTTCAAATTCATTCGCATAAAAAAATCATGTAAAGAAATCATTTGCTGTACATTCTTAAATGTCATTGAATTAATCAAATTTGTCTGATTTTCTTAACACTATCTTTCAAAAACTTATTTCTTTTATCTTCTAATGGGTGTGATTTTCTTACAGGTTGCTGATGATGCAAAGTATAAGGTAAGTAATTTATCTATCTATATAAATATATGGTATTTATAGAAATTGTGATTGTATATTAACATTTTTTCATGTTTCTGCAAATTTTCATAGATCTATGTAATTTTTTTTTTCCCTTTTCAGTTGTTACAGGGCTTAGTCAAAAAGTATGGATATGATTATTTGTCGAAGTTATTTACCTAGAAATGCCTAGTTCTGGGGACTTACGTGTGAATAATTATTTGTCATCTCATAAGTATTTTAATATGTATGTATTTTTAATTTTTTGAAATTATACAGGGTTGCTCTCCCTAAGCCCTTTTGCCCAGGTGTACTGCCTGGTAAGTTTTGCTCAACAGGTGCTTGCTGACAAAAATTCTGAGAAAATTGTTATTTAATTATGAGAAGTGTATATAAATTGTGCACATAATCATTATGGTAAGATTTGTTCTTTGGCTTTCAGCTGTATAATAAATGTTATTTACCATAAAATTTAAATAAATATAACTGTGTTATAACTAAAAGTATTTGAATTTACGACAAAGAATTTAAGACTGGTAATATCAGTAATGATGGCTGTTTTGTATTTGGTTGCTGCTGTTTCATTTTTTTATATTTGAGCTATTTTTACTATAAAAATGTGTCTATACATATTTCACTAGATATTCTGTATTTTCTGCCATTATTTAGTTGATTTAATTATGATTGATTAATTGATTTAAGTTGGTTGATTTAGTTAATCTAATTTTTAAAATATTACTTTTACAATTTTGGGTATAAAATTTTATTCTACCTTTTAAAAAAAGAATGAAATTCTATCACTTTTAAAAATGCTTTCAATCTTGGTAAAATTAAAAATGAGTTATTAGTTTATATAAATCCAGAATACTTTGAAGCTATAAAATAATCAGTCATAGAGTTTTCTTTTATAAAGTGTTATAAGCAGAAATCTTTTTACAAAATTTTAAAAGGTATAATTGTTTAAAACACTAGAAAACTAGTTTGAAATTTTTATGTAAATCTTGTTATACAATGCTAAATTTTATATCGCTATAGAAGATATTTTTACATTTTTTTTTTTTTTTTCTGTATTTTAGATGTAAAACAATTTTGAGTTGTTTTGTGAATGAAGGATCCTTATATACAGGGTGTCCCAAAAATGTGGTAGTGGGCTTTAATTCCTTATCTTTTAGAGATAAGTGGGCTGTGCAAATTGGCAAAATGTTCAAAATAAGGTCAAAAATAAGACTCCATTAAGAAAAAATTCCTCTTGTTAATTTTCAAAAAAGTTATACTTTTTTAATTTTTATACTACCCCCTTAGACAAAAATTTCCAATTAGTAAAATGTGCCCCATACACTAATGAGGTTATGTACTAAATTTGAGATTTACATCATAAGATGTCTCAGAGATATCTTTAAACAAAGATGATCAGGGATTATACATAATTTTGAAAAAAAAAAATATATATATATTGCTAGAAACCCTTGAAATGCAATCAATTAACGTGATTTTTTTTCCCCTTCGAGAGCCATTGAAAAGTGGTTTAACTCAGTGTTATATTTATCTTATATCTCTGACACTTTTTAAGGTATAGTTCTCAAATTTTGTTTATCACCTCATGAATGTATGGGGCACATTTTACTAATTGGGAATTGTTTTGTACAGGGGTCGTGTACAAATTTAAAAAGTGTAACTTTTTGTGAATTAACCAGAGGAATTTTTTCTTAATGGTATCTTATTTCCGACCTCATTTTGAAATTTTTTTCAATTTACATTGCCCACTTATCTCTAATAGATAAAGAATTACAGCTCGTTACCACCTTTTTGGGGCACCCTATATACATATATACAAAAAAAAATTACATTATTGTTATGGGCTACAGTGACTTTTAACTGCAGACATATTAATGTTACGTACTTTGTAATCAAATTTTCAGTGAAGATTGATTAAAAAAAAATCAAGAAAGAAAATCATTCTTTACTGCAATTATGCAAAATGTGCTTTATAACTGAGTTTTAAAAATGTTTAGTTGCATTTTGCATTAAATCCATTCAGGTTCTCGCATATTTAATGCTTACATTTTTTGTGCTTTTGTAAATAATTTGTTGTATATACTATGTAAAATATTTGACTTTATGATGTTAGTACATGTTGTGTTTTATAATGTATAAATATATATATATATATGTACATATGATGTATGAAAAACGTTAGTGAATAAATATTTTATTTTTGCTCTTTTATGTGTGTATTCAATTATCATATTGGATTAGTTGCACCAAACACATAAATTTCAACTTTTAAAATTGATATGTCAGAACTTTTCAAGAACTGTTTGGTTTTATTTATAGTGGCTAGGCTTCAAAATATATAATACTTTGACTGTATTAAAAAAGCTCTAGAAAAATGACATGGTTTTATAAGATGGCCAGTTAATTTATAATAATTATATTGTAATCAACTATCCTGAACATTTGTGTTTTCTAGTGAATACCCCTTCATTTCCATCCTTTATGAAATTTTAGTCTCTTCCATAATAATGAGTAAAGTTTCTTCAATTCGTAACTTAAGGTGAGGTATATACTGTATTCTCCTTTTACATGGCATCAAATAACATAATCAAAAAATACTTTTTTTATCTTTATTTTACCAATGCATAACAGTAGTACTGTTGTTTTGTGAGAATTTTCGGACCTGTTGCCTTATATTTACTACTCAGCCTGTGCAGAGTGGTACGAGCCGAAATCCATCCACAATTATTTTTTATTTATAAGTATACTTTTTACTTGATATTCCGCAGAACATATTTCTGTTTAAAGAGAATCAGGTACTCTGCAATGGATAACGAAAATTTGTGGATTTGGGCAGTTAGAAGATTCACATATACATCCATTTTATAGAAGTCAGGGATGAAAATCTTCAGACTTTTGTCTGTTTTCAGACTTTTTCAATGTTTAAAAAAAAAATCGGTTTTCCAATCTTTAAAAATTTCATCATTTTTAAATTTTTTTATTAAGGTAAAATTGTATATAAGTAGGATAGATTTAATATCAGCAATAATTACAATATTTATTGAACCCAAGTATTATTGCTCAAACGTTATTCACACATTCTTTCAGACTTTTTCTCTTTTTGGCAATCTTATACCTGAGAAGTAAAATAGAATCTCTTATATTAATTTATGTTTTCTTAGGAGGGGCGTTCGCTCCCCCTCTTTAATCGGTCCTTTGGTGTACTGGAATTAATCTAGATATCAGTTATAGCCACAGACCTCAAAATACACATAGACTGGACAATCTTAGGCTTTCTCTGTGACTAAAATGATTGGTAGCAGTGGGAAGGGCGGAAAGCTGCCAGATGGTCCCGAAGATGGTTTACAAGTTCATGAACAAAATATCAGTACGCTTTCGCTTTGGAGAAAGGAGAAAGTGCTGCGACCCCTCCGAATGATTTTAGTCACAGCGAAAGCATACGGGTGTCTGGTCTATGTGTATTTTGAGGTCTGTGGTTATAGCTATACCAAGACAGTGATAGCACCAATGCAATTGTACACAGGCTAGCACAAGCAGTGGAATTTGTATCATCTGCATACTTAATTGAGTCTTTCTTTCTCTTTTTGTAACAGTTAGAAAGCTTAATAAGAGAGAGAAAAAAAGAACATATTGCAGATATCAAATGCAATAAATTTAATACTGCACATTCAAGAATAACCCAAAATAGACCCATAAATATTAACTTCGATGAAATAGAAAAAATAGGTGATTATCAAAACGAAGACTACACTTTGAAAATGGAAGCTCTTTAAATTCTAGCAACAGATGACTCTATCAATGATACCATGCATGCTCAAATAGATCTAAGTTGGAAAGTGATTTTTAATGAAAGAAGATTAGTGCACAGCAGCAAAATAGAGGATGGGGGTGAGTAGCCTCTGAAAGTGCTATTTAAGAGGATTTTCGGTATGTTTAACTTTTTAATATGCCAAAGATTGTTTGAACACACTAATGCAGTAAAATCATCTAAATTGAACTTCCATTGAACAGAAATTAATCTGAACTGGGAAAGGAAACCATTTTAAATGAAGCATTTTACTACACAAACTATAATTCTAACTAACCAAAATTCTAATTTGTATGTAAAAAATTAACCAGTTTTTGAAACAAATGTACTGACAAAAGAGGGAGTGAAAATAACATTATTAATGAAGAAAGAAAAGTCCAAATGTGTTTTTAAGTTCATAAATTTCCAAATCCTACCAATAATATAAATCTGTACGTTTGTGTGTTTAGATGTTTTTGACTGAATCACACACAAATGGTTGAACGGATTTGGAAAAATTTGTAATGAAGATAGGTTATGCCCTGGATTAACATACAGGCAACCTTTCAAGCATATAGCATAAATTTTTCTTTTACAAAAACACTCACTCTATGGAAATTTTATAGCTACTAAACAGATTCTAAAACTTTTTTCATTGATTGAAAGTTACACTAATCCTGAGTATTATTGTTTGTTTGTGGATTAAGACCGATTGACTGCATTAGAGTCCTAGGCCTATATGGGGAATTCCTGTTTGGGGAACTTTCTAAAGGATCCTAGCCCGTATTTACGCGAGATTTTGGAGAAAACCACGAAAAACTGCGAGCGGCTAGGTCGACAGGCGCCACCGGGGTTTGGACCTGGCACCTCTAGCCTTCCAGTTTTGAGAGCAGAACCTCTTAGACACTGGTGGGACCCTGAGTGCTATAGGCTACTTTTTATGCATGTATCACAAATAGTTCTTTTACAGCGATACTCATAAGAATTACATTACGCTCTATGTGTATTTCTGTAAGTACTGAACCGATTCAAAAACTTTTTTCACTGATAGTAAGCTCAGGGTTCGTTGATAAATATCATGATATATATCCGATATTTATTTTATAATAAATATCATGATATTTTTGATATTTTCATATAAAGTGTGGGAATAAGTTTACCGATTAGGGCCGGAAAAGAAAAGATTTTTCTTTTATAGTATCCTTATTGTTTATTATTTTATCGTATATATTCATCGTATTGTTTATTCCTTCTAAAGAAACTTTGGTGATTCCAAGAAATTTCATCCTCCTTTTTACCACAAAGGTGTCACTGCTTGAGTAATCAATTTTAGAAGGGGGTGTGGAGTGGGCAGGACATAATCTTCTCAGACTTTCTATATCATTCCTATTGAAAGGAGGAAAGGGGAATGACTTTTAGAATAATACTTTCCTTATCTAAGCGATTGTTGAAAATGTAAAAGCAGGGATGAGATTGGAAAAAGAGCAAAAAAGCTGAAATCATATGAGAGCAAAAAATTTATACATATGATATTTATATCTAATTAATGTGTAAGTTTTAAGAGAAGAAAAACATTGGAACATGCTACAACATAAAAATATCACACCGTTAACTCATAACTACAATCAGGAATTCACAGAAAAACAGAATTTTCAGAGAAAAAAAAGACAAAAAAGTGATTTCCTCTTTATTCACAAAAAGCTGAAATCAGCTAAAAAGCGGAAGATCTCATCCCTGTAAAAGAAACCCTTGTAAATTAAAGGGAGTTAAGTTCAATAAATGCATAGATTTCACTTGGAATAGGTGAAATTCCCTATAAATAGAAGATGACACCTTACCAGGAGAATAATGGAATGACAACAGGGGAAATTTGATGCAAATTTATCAAGAGCACAAATTTGAAATTGATAATGCCATTTTCGATTTAGTCGATGTAAACCTAATGGTTAACTGTTCTGATTACATAGATATTTTAGGACCCATTTCAAATGCACTTTATAAGGACCAAAGTGATCGATGTACAATGTGTTGCCATGTTTTGCAAATTAAAGGAAAAATTAAAAGTATACGGCAGGAAAGATATTATGAGAAAATTCTCAGACAGGAAAGAAATGGCTTTATCATCGGCACATTTAGCTGCATATATGTTGAACCACAGATATTGTGGGAAAAAATTAAGTTAAGATGAAACCCACATAGCTTTTAATTTCATACGTTCAAATGATAAAGAACTTTTGCCTATGTCTATGAACTTTTTAGCCAAAAAGAGCCCTTTTCCAAGTTTTATGTTTGAAGATGAATTTCTAAATGTTGAACCCATAGTTTGGTGGAACACTATCAAAATAAAAGACCATCTGAAAGACAAAACATTGCACCTAATTAGGCAGTTAGTTACTGCTAGTCCATCAACAGCTGGGCTAGAAAGGATATTTTCTAGCTTTGGATTAGTCCAGTCCAAACTAGGTAATCGCTTAGGGACTGAAAAAGCAGAGAAACTTACTTTTTTGTTTAAATATTTTAATAAAAAGAAATAAAGGGAGAATTACATGTTATTTTGAATTGTAATTAATAAAATTATCTTGGCACTGGAGATTGAATCTTACATTTTGCATTTTAGTGAGTACATAAAACATATTTAGTTTGTTTCTGTTTTCTACTTTATCCGGTAAAATTTTATTGTTAAATGCAAAATATATAACTATTAGCAAATATAATTTGAATATTTGTTATAATGTTTATATCATACTTGAAAATATTTATCAACAATAAAATTAACTTTTTATCAGAAATATTTATAAATATCAAAATATCGGATATATATCAAAAATATCGGATATTTTCGAAAATATCATGATATGTACGATCCCTGAGTAAGCTACACTATTATTGAGTATTATAGGCTAAAATTCATGCATGTAGTGCAAATAGTTCCTTTACAGGAACACTCAAAATAATTCTAAGACATTACGCTCTCTGGGTATCTCTGTAACTATAGAACCGATTCTAAAACTTTTTCGCTAATAGAAAGCTACACGATTCCTGATTAACACAGGCTACAATTCATGCTTATAGCATAAATATTTCTTTTACAAGAACACCAAAAACAGTTCGCAAATACTGTCTCTATTCGCCAAATGCCTGAAAAAAAAATCTAAATTCAGTAAATTTCCATACTCTCTTTTTTTAAATGAAGTATATTACCATGCATTATACTTCATTTAAAATAAGTAAAAAGCAAATAATATTTAAATGCAGTTTCTTTTGTCGCAAACATATGTGTTATTCACACATGCTTCATTTCTCTCGAGACCCAACTCTAAAGCCGACGCGGACGAAGTCGCGGGTAGCAGCTAGTATTGAAATATAAACCACTTTTTAAGGGAACCACAAGTGTCCCACTTTTTTAGGTTTCTTAATGTTATGGTTGAGACTGAATTACGATAACAATTTTTAATTCTGAGTCTAAGCATGACCTGACCACCATTATGCATTTGTGAAACATCCATTCAGCATTTGAAATGAAAGCAATTTTTTCTGGCCCTACTTACTAATATGTGGACAATCTTGTTTTGGTACTATGTAGGTCTTTTCCAAAATGGTTTTCCTGGTTCAGATGGGGGAGAAAAATATGTGACAGGAAAATGACAAAAATAAAATAAAGTTAGAAAATCTGAAATACTTTCAGATTTTAAATACGCTCTAAAGTGCTATATATTAAAAGCTAATCATAATCCATGTGTCTTCCCTGTTTTCTTCCCTTATTCCATTAAGTTGGAAAGTGTATCATTATTCATGAGCGTGCCGTATTTTTCTCCTTTGTTCCATAAAACACATCTTCGGAACCGAAATCTATCTTAAAATCGCCTACTTAAACTTTTATAATCTTCGCCAAGCATAATCCAACTCTCCTCTACCATTTTAAGTACTGTTTGCAAAGTGTATCATAATCTATGAGTGTACCGTTTTTTCCTTACTTGTTTCATAAAACACTTCTTCAGAATTAGAATTTATATTAAAATCGCCTACTAAAATTATTTTAGAATCTTAACCAGGCATTTTCTAACTATCCTCGTAATATATTTGTAATAAATTGTCGCGTTTTGGCACCGAACTTAGAGATCCATTATCAAAAATTGTAAACCTTGTGCAACTTTCAACATTTTAATAACGCCCCCCCCCTTCCTCGTTATCTGGCAAACACATTTGAAAAGATCATCACCGTGACTGTTCATATCTACAAAACCTGTCTGCAAGATTGTGTTGACAAAATTCTGGGATTGAGCGAAATGGCACCCTAGTGCTAAAGTTAAAATGCTTGTAGTAGTAAGGGGGTCCCAAAATAACATCTTGACTCGAAGACCCTAAATA
This sequence comes from Cheiracanthium punctorium, assembly GCA_038373885.1. Lineage (NCBI taxonomy): Eukaryota > Metazoa > Arthropoda > Arachnida > Araneae > Cheiracanthiidae > Cheiracanthium > Cheiracanthium punctorium. Next base: position 773,301 of record JAWZYV010013786.1, read on the forward strand.
TGATCAGGCTGTGCATGTGGGACAGACACCAAATTTCAAACATAAATTTTTATCTTTTCAACCAAGACATCCAAATTTCAAACATAAATTTCTTTATCTGTTTTATCACTCTGGAGTTTCACATTAAAGAAAAACTTGCCAAGAAATTTTTTACGGAGAAAAATTTATTCTTTTTGAGATATTTTCTGGTCCATTTTGCATTTTCTAGACTTTCCTGGCACATTTTCCCATTTTCGAAACTTTCCTGACTGGTAGACACCCTCTATATAATAGTATATGAAATGTAGTTCTACGATTTCTGTTAATTACTTTAGATATTAAATAAAGAAATGATTGTGTAAAGAAGCTTGCGGCACGACATCGCCTCAGCGCGCGCAACATCTCGAAAATTGAAGGTCGGACAAATGAGTACCTTTTGTCCGGTCCTATAACACCTCCATCTGCCATAGAATTCACGGAATCAAAACCATAGACGCCTGATATATATATTAAATGTCTATAATCAAAACCAGCTTCCTGCCACACGCTCCTTCATTGATGACCTGGATAACGAGCACGCATTCTCCTTCTCACCTTCTGCGGCAGATGGCGCCAGCACCGACCCCTTCTCTCGCTCGCTCTTTCAAAGTCCTCAACGAGCGGCATCGAAGCCCACATCATGTTGTACAGGATAATGAGGCTGTGGCAGCACGAGGTCGCCTCCGCCCACACAACACCCGGCAATTGAAGGCCGGTCAAATGGGTACCTTTTGGCTCGGCTGGATTGTGTCACATTCTACCACCCGAATTTCGCGCGATCAAAACCGGCTCCCGCCACACATCGTCTCTTCATTGATGACCCGGATAGCGAATTCTTCTCTCCTTCAGCGATAGATGGCGCCGGCACCAACCTCTTCCATCTCTCGCTCGGCTCTTTCGAAGTCGGCAACGAAGTCCACGACGAGTGGCAGCGACCTCACAAAAGTCCACAACGAGTGGCACCATTCCATAACGTTTGGAACATCGTTCGTCAGCGTCGACTAACTCTCTAGGGGGGAGTAGTGTGGCGCACGAGATCGCCTACGTGCACACAACTGTTAGCTCTTACAACTCCCTATGTTCTTGTCACTGTCAAATAATGTTACTTACCTTTTTAAAAGCTCCTTTGACAACTTTCTAAGTCATATTAAATCATTACTTGGGAGTATCTGGAGCACAGTAAAGCTCCCTTACGCAGTTGCTAAGTTATAGTTAAGTTCTTTTCATCGCTAACGGCGATGTTTACCTAAGGTGACTGACTATACGTTCCCAATTTTCGAGGTCGGTCCCCAATTTCTGGGTTTTTTTTTTGTTTTTTTTTTTTCGGTTTGTCCTCGAAAAGTAAAGAAACAGTTGAGGACAATTTTTAATTATTACATTGTTTTTTAATTAGATTAGTGTTAACTATTTCATTAATTATAAAATTCCCCCAATTTTGTTTCAGATGTCACATGTCCTCAAATCTACGTTCGAAGATATGGTCACCTTAAAGTGGATTCATATCTGCCGCGCCGCACCGCAACCATGCCCTACTGTTTTGCCATTTTGGACCATTGGCTGTCCTCGCGGCGAGCTTGCCTTGCCACAAGTAAATACACCAATGCTCTTCTGTAATTGGCTGTAGCTGTAAAAGCTCTTCTGTAATTGGCTGTAGCTTTGCGGTCGCTGCGGAATATCTGTTCTCGCTAGATAATGCGCAAACCCTCGGCGCTGCGTATTTTGAAAGCAGGGGTCATACAGCGGACCGCAATGCATGCTGGGTAATCTTGACGATTTTACGCCGCGCCAACATCAAATCTTCGCCAAGGATTGGTTACAGGGTTACATTACGGCTCTGGAGAGCCCCTGTTTTCGGCAGCGACTATTTTCACCACCGTTTTTCCCCCTTTACTGGAGTTCCCCCCTTCGTTGCCACAGCAACCAGGCGGAAACTGGGTTATGTTTTTAGTACGGTTCCCATTCTATGGAGTTGATCTCGGTGGTGAAAATAAGACAATCGCCAAGAGCTATGCAGCATTTTATTGGATATTTCGGATTTGTTTGCAGAAATTAGCCAATAAAAACATTCACCACCAAGTTGATCAGTTTAATCCGTTCATTAAAATGAATAAGTCTCTTATTTTCACCACCGTTTCATTTGTTTATATTTGGACGATACGTATAATGATCCTGCGTTTAGTAAGTAATGTTTAAAAATGAATTATGTTATTTAGGAGATCTTGTTTCTATAATTTTACATCGTTGTCTTTATTTACTCTTAATTTATTTCAAATTTTATTCTTTCAATATTATATATTTCTTTTTTTTTAATGTTGCAGTCGCAATTATCTAAAGAGATGCAATAGAAGTAGATTAATTATTAACTTCGCAATTGAAAAAAGTATGCTTAATTCTTTATTCTGCAGATTTATGTCTTTTATTTTATCACTTATTTTTATGGCTTATAGTCCTTTTTTTATTTTATTTTATTTTTATATTTTTTTTGCTTAAAGTGGCTAAAGTTTGACATTACTTAAATTGTATTG
>JAWZYV010013787.1:0-96353 GCA_038373885.1 Cheiracanthium punctorium
CGCGCCCTTATCGCCGTCTAAAAAAAGGTCGCCAAGCACATTGCTAAAACATTTTAGTCATTGCCGTATCATCAAACTGTGTAATAATTCCACTTTTAGCAAATTTTGTTATACTATAACCCTATAGTACCGCTGAAACTAACTGTTGTTATTTCACAATTGACACAACAATGGAACAATCGCCCGACTTCGCGCGAAATACGCGTGTCAAATTACTTCTCTAATTTTTTACGGTGCATTAGCATACTACACAAAAATTTCAACATTCGCACAAACAAATCCATACGAACTTTAACTGTGCCAAATTTCACGGTCATCCGTTCGAGCAGTGCGGTGCAAAAGGGACACAAAGGTTTTGCTTAGGGTATTTATATATACATAGATATTAGTATACAATTTCAGAAATAACAAAACAAACAATATTTTTTAGTGTTTTTTTTCCTTCGATGTCAAATATTTATACTTCTAAGAGCGACCACCTCTCTTAACGACCGATTTTTCCAGGAATGGAGAGTGGTCGCTCCCGAGAGGTTTCACTGTACTACATACGCACCGCTTCGATGGAGAACATTATGCAGTAACCATAGGCGGATCTATGGGCCTATAGCCCCCCCCCCCCATTGAAACTGAGTTTACACTAGATAGAACAGAGTTTTGATGCTTTGTTAAAAATTGCATGTCTAAAAATCGATTGTTTTGAAATTTTAATTTACTTTTTTGATTTACTATTTTGGTTTTTAGATTTGACCTTAATCAATGGGTTTTAACCCTTTTGTTCCCAGGCTACAGGTATTTTAAAAACCTCAGAGTCCCAAGGAATCGCCCGAAATTTTGTCTCCTCCTTGAAACAGTTCGGTTTCGTTTAAGGATTATCAGCAACTAGAGATGAGACGGGCTCAGCCCGAGCCCGAAAGCCCGAGCCCGAGCCCGGGCCCGACTCGGGCTCGGGCTCTGTAATTCACGATTGCGTTCGGGCTCGGGCGGGCTCGGGCTCGTGAAAAATTTCTCCTTTGTTGAACATACTCCTTGAAACAGATTTTAAAAAGTGATTCATGGGATAAATAGACGCACTTATTTAAAAAAATAGCGGCACGGGAGACTAGAAGGTGTGTGAAGCTCCAAAATTTATTGTATCCTATTAATGAAGTAGTTAATTTTATTTGTCTTTATCTGAAATTTCGGGCTCGGGCTCCAACTTTAATAATATTGTTCGGGCTCGGGCGGGCTCGGATTAAAAGTCTTCGGGCTCGGGCTTCAAAAAATGAGCCCGAACTCATCTCTATCAGCAACCAAGTTGTTCTCGCCTTTTCCATATATACATGAATAGCGAAAAATAGCTGATTGTTTGAACGGGTTATGGCAAGTTGGTTAATGAATGGCAAGCGCAAAGAACAGTATTTGAGCGATAATCCCCGGCAAAGTCGCAAAAAGGTTAGCTAACAATACATATAAATCACTGGTAAACATAAACCGTCTTTGCGCGCCTTGTGCGGGGCGCGTCTCGAATTCTGTACTGATGAGCACCTGATGTGAGACACCTTATGATTGATGTACATAGTGCGGGGATTTTGGAGTGTAACATAGACATCAAGTGACTAGGAATCTCAAGTGGCTATCTTCTGTACCATTGTGAAAGGTTCTTTTGTTCCGCCGCTTGGATTTTCAGGGGTATTATGAAAGAACACTATTACTATGGCTAATTTTTCTTGTCTGGCTTTCGGACATTTCCTGTTCATACAAAAGTACATCCGTTTTGAACGTTTAGGAATGCTGGAAGAATTTCTTGGAAGTACTGTAGTCTTTTCCAGTGGCGTCGAACCCGGTGCGGGCACATCCGGAGTCATGCCTCCCCCTTTCACATACACAGGCCAGTCAAAGTTAGTTCTGCACAATTTTAGCTAACTAGCCTAAAGCAAAATCATTAACAGCAATGGGGGTGTAATATTCTTTCTTTGTACATCGCACAAATAATGTTTCATTTCTGTAAAACATCATTCTGGTAGTAGCAAGAAAGTTCTTTCAAACATTACTGGGTTATTATGCAATTTTCTATACCATCTGTATGAGGTATTGCACACAGTGGCGGATTATTGGAAGTTTATCGGGGGGGGGGCGGTTGGTTTGTCGGTGGGGGCGGTTAGTTAGAAGATTGACATATATATCAATTTTATGGAAGTAAAATAGGATATTTTACATTAATTTCTTATTTCTCGGGGGGGCGGTAGCCCTCTCCCCCCTTTAATCTGCCCTTGATTGCACAAGAGGCGCAAGCCCAGTTTAGTCAAATACCTCATTCGCACCCCTTGTCCAAGATCCACTGCCCCTTCTCCCCACCAAGAGAAAATGTTCTTAGTTACACCCCTGGTTAAAAGTGGAACAAAATACAGATAAAATGGCAATACATAAGTTGAGAACTATTGGACTTTAGGACTATTGGATTGAGTCTATATTCTTGTTTTATGAGGAAAACGTTGAAAATTTTAAGCTGGAAAAAAAAGTTGAGATGAAGTAAAATTTTATTTCTACAGGTGTACAGAACATGTGTCTTTCATTATATTTATTCTTATTTCTAATCTCGAAAGTCTTTTTCATCACCAAATCAGATCGTTTTTCAAATTAATTGAAATTTTAAATCCAGCATTTTTTGGAGTCACCCCCTCTGCTGTTGTCACCCGGTGCGGTCCGCACCCCCTATGCGACGCCACTGGTCCTTTCAAAGCAGGCTTCAAAAGCCCAACCCACTGAAATTGCTATCGCCGCTTGGTCGTTCTTTTCAGGGTAAGCGCTAGTGTGATTCATTTGTTCTCTGTCTAGCTCCGTTCTTGTGTAGAATTTAATTTAAATGCAGATATTATGGCCTCAAGAAAGCGGTCATTGAGTCGTAATATATTAGGTTATTATTTTATGAAAATTCCGAAAAATGATAATATATCTAGTGAGAGTGAATGATCATCAGGAAGAAATCATAAATGTACAGCCCCAGAACAAGCTATTTCAAAAGGAACATAACTCACAAAATACACATACCTCACTATCAGGCAATTTGTAAAGAGGTGCATAATTAGAAGGAATACAATGATATCATTATGGAAAAAAAGAGGTATGATTTATTTTAATTTTTTCTGACATTGTTTTTCCTATGAAGTGTAAGTCCTAGCAGGTTCGAGTATTTTATTTTATCAGAAATTCGCACACCTTTCTCGAAATTCGATTACGTAATACTATAGATAGGCAGAAAAATAAAATATTGTTGCAGAAAACTGCTAATTCCTGGGTCGCCGTTCTAAAGTCCAATAGGTGTAAAAAGTTCTGATAAAGAGTCCACTTGTCAGGGTGGAAAACGAACTTTATTGCTTCTAGAACTTCGTCGAACAATCAGCTGTACAAAATTCACAAGCACAACCAGACAGTAATGTGCTTTTAACAGTCCGCTTAGATCAGAAGCTTTCACAAATGCTGTATTTCTCACACAAAATAAAACACTTCCACTGGCAAAGATTCAGTGGAAATATACGAGGGATATCGCAAGCAGTCCCTCGGGATTCAGCAATAAAGAATTTAAACACAGCACTTTAAAACAAAGCTTCAAAAAGGCAAGCGAAAATACCGCTTTCACGACGTCAATACAAAGCCTTAAACTTACACGACATCTGCTCTTGGTACAAGCAGAAGTAAAACTGACTGAACCGGGAAGCTCACTTTCTTTTTAGATGACACAGAGGCTATTAGAAATTTCCCGAAGATTCACCTTAACTCGAGAATATTGATTACGTCATAGGAATATTAATGAATACAAAGCTTATATACGATGTTAATGCAGGAAAAACACCTTTAAAACCCCATTGGAAAAATCGCGCCAAATGTCCAAAATGTCTCCAACTGGCGCTTTGGCGAGATATTGCCAAATTTGACGTCAAAAATAAGTTCCCAAAAGTGAGGTTAGCGAAGGTCTTGGACCAATATTTCTCGAAATTTCTAGAAATGCTATACAAACCAATAACGAAACCCAAAATTCCGTAGATCTTCAGTTCTAGTTTGACTGATTTTGATGCAACAAAAGGCAAAATTTAACTATTTGACGCGTAGAATACGTATGTTAAGCTATTTTAAACTCCAGAACAGCGGGTTGTCCCGAAAATTCGTAACAATATTCAGGCGACATGTAAAAAATCGTGCCAAATGTTGCCAATCTTGGATAACTGTACCCAAATTATTGAATACCCAGTAAGTTACCCCCCCCCCCTTTACCCAATCCTAGATCCGCCACTGGCAGTAACCCTTAGCATCTTACATCCGTTGTGTTCCGTTGGAAATTGGCGAATTCCTCTAATATACAGGGTGTCCCCAATAGGTGGCAGCAAGCTTTAATTCTTTATCTATTCGAGATAGCTGGGCAATTTGAATTGAAAAAATGTTCAAAATAAGGTGGTAAAAAAGACTACGTTGTGAAAAGAAAAAATGTTCTCGTCATTTTTCAAAAGGTTATACTCTTTTTAAATTTGTATACCACAAGCGTACAGAAAAATTCCCAAACAGTAAAATGGGATGCATATACTGAGATAATCCACAAAATTTCAACCTTTCTTTATAAAACGTTTCAGGGACATGAAGATAAATGTTCGTTGACTTAAATCACTTTTCAATGGCATTCGAAGGGAATAGATCAAGTAGGATGATCACATTTCGGGGCTTGTGCAGAAATTCCCAAAAGAAAATAATTTATTGCATTCCGCCATTAATTGTTCATTGTGCATAGCCCCATACCATCATTTTTTAAATATATCTCTGAAACGTGAAACGTTTCATGATGGAGGGCTGAAAATTTGTTCATCATCGCATGAGTGAATAGGGCACATCTTACTAAATGGGAGTTTTTTTATTCGTACGGGAGCTGTATACACGTTTCAGAAGTACAACTTCTTGAAAATGAACGAAATTTTATCTTAACACAGTCTTTTTTCCCAACTTATTTTGAGCATTTTTTTTCAATTTGCATGGCCCACTTATCTCCAATAGATAAAGAATTAAAGCGTGCTGCCATCTTTTTGCGATACACCATATGCCAGCGTTTCTCAACCTGTGGGGCGCGCCCCCCAGGAGGGGGGGTGCAGAGCGTTTGCAGTAAGGGCGTGAGAAAAACCAAAAAGCAAGTAGTGATGCATGTTTTCAAAAACTCGTCTTATTTATTCTCATTTTTACTCAAAAATATATCCATTTACGCTTGAAATGTTCATTCAAACTTTACTGGTAACATTATTTTGTAGAAAATTCGGCTAAATGTTCATTGTTAAAGATTAAAAAACTGAACGCATGATGTAAAATGTGAGGGAGAGGGGGCGCCACCGTATGTTAGTCTTTGTTAGGGGGGCGCTACATTAAAAGGTTGAGAACCGCTGCCATATGCTCTAAACCATCTATGGGCAATAACCTTTGACCCACGAGCCGGATGCTGCTTTTGATCCCGCCCGCAGAACATATCAAAGCTCTGTAAGAAACCCTTATAAAATATTCAAAATCCCGTATAAATTCCAATTATACGACCAGCGACCTCGCTAACATCCTTACGTTTCGTTCGCAGCTTTCAGAAGTTGCCCATATCTCCTTTACAACAATGCCAAACAATGAATGCCAAAACAGCGATTGAATTGACATACCTTCGACTGCATCTATAACAGAAGCTGTATATGCACCAATTTCAGTTAGGGTACACGGTATGAATAATTTTGGTGAAAAGAAAACTTTTAGCTTGCAGTTTTAAAGTATTGAAAAACTCAATAATAAATGATAATACAAGAAAATGCTCGTATAAAGAAGCATAGATATACAAACAAGCGAATTAAGGCTGCTGTTTCAATTAATGGAAACGTTTTATTGAATAGTGTTTCTTCTTTCCTCGCTTAATGGTTCCATAAGTAGCTCTATTTAAAGTCTTTCACGGAATTAAGTGTCGTGCCATTACGATCCCAGATGTATGCAAAACCGTTAAGGGCTTTTTTTTTTTTTAACCTCCAGAAATAATCAGCAATTATTGGGTTTTCAGAGCTGCATCATTTCGGAATAAAATACATTTCCCCCCTCTTAGAAATTTCCTAAAAACACATTTTCGCCTGTTTTTGTAGAGCAAGACACTCTATATCTAATCGTCTACGGGACAAGTTCCTGAAGAGAAGCTTTTTAAGGGGAAAATTAAAATTGCGTTTTTAGTAAATTGGAAGTATTCAGGGATATTTTTTTACTATTTTTTAACGTGATAACGGCTCCAGAAATTCGACATTTTTCTTAAAAACACTGTATTTGTTTCAGGAATTTTTAGTTTAACAAATCAAAGAGTTTTTTTTTTTTCTAAATTTAGTTCTTCAATTACGAGTAGTAGGAGCTAGCGATATGCTGGTTCTCTGAAAAAAATTCTGCAGATACGCACAAGAATACTGATCATAAGTATTAAGCATGCTTTTTTTTAAGTATTAAGGTGACCAGATGCTGTAATGCAAAGATCGATGGTTAACTTTTAAAAGTAAAAGGAGAATATAACTACTGCAATATACAGTATCCCATTTTAAAGCTTATTTGCGGAGAAATATAGTTGCCATTTCAAGAAAATTTAACAATCACAATGAGCGTAAAATAAAACAAATTCTTTTCATATAAAGCATCCCACACTGGCGAAATTAAATAAATTAGTAAAAAAAAACATTGCTAAATCTAGTTACGATGCACCTACAAGCGAGTTCCCTATTCTGTTACTCATACTAAGTGAACAAAAGCGGCCGCAACAACTACGCAGCTGTACGAAAATAAGCGTGTGTAGCTCCATACTTAAGGCACGACGCAACATGGTTCAAAAAGAAATTAAATGAACTGTAGGGTTTTTTTTTTTTTTGTATATTCTACATTCTAGTGTAAAATGTAAATGAAATTAATAATTTTAATTTTAATCCCTGTAAATAAATATGAAAAACTGTGTGTTTGTTTGTCAAAATCATATACAAATCCACACCACTTGATCAATCGGCTTGAAATTTTGCACAAGTACGTAAAGAGATACAGGGCAAATTGTGATCTAATTTGAAAATCCAAACATCAGACATGAGTTTTTGATAAAAATTTAAATATAATGGTGGATCACATTTAAGAGGAAAAAGATACAAATTTAGCTTTTTTTCTTTATTGAATGCAAGTCTAAAATCCAATTATTTAAGAACGTTAGTAATAATCGTAAACAGATTTTTTAAAAATTGATAAAACTTAGTTTTTATGCGAGCAGTTGTAAATTCAAGAAAATCATGTTGGACACAATTGAACATCTCCGTTTTCATTTTTTCTTAGTTTAAGATACTTGGAAATCTGATTTATGAGTGAAGTTGGACATGGTTAATTTTGACAGCATAGTCATTCTTATAAAACCATATCTAGTAGGGATCGACCGATAGTATCGGCAACCGATAGTATCGGCGCCGATACCTCCAATTTTTTTAGGTATCGGTATCGGTTCTTTCGATTCTAAAAGTATCGGGAAAGTATCGGTTTCTGTTGCTTTCATCCATTTTCACCGATACTTTTCAACCGATACTTCGCTTTTCAGAAGAAACAACGCAGGCGCAACACCATTCTAGAATCTTTATTTTGGTAATGAGATGAGCGGCGTCGTTTCATTGGCACATTTGTTTGTGCGAGTGTTTTCGAACTGTGTTTTTATTATTTTTTTTATTCTAACCATCGCTAAATGTATGTCGTATCACCATGTGTGGTCGAAATAATGGACGAAGAATCGTTAGATGACAGTTTAACAGGACAATCGTCTATTCTTCTAAATCATTTTGAATTGGTGCCCAAGACTAAATAAGCTATCTGCAAGGATTGCAAAAAACAAATGTCGAGAGGTAGGCTATAATTTTATTCCAGTTTTATGAAAGTTTATTTTCTCACTGTGTTGACTCGAAAAAAAATTCATTCATATATTTATGCACACAATTGAATCTCCTCTATAACGAATTCGCTCGGTTCCAGTTAAAAAATTCTCTAAAGAGAAAATTTTGTTGTACAGAGATTTTTGCAGTTATTTCAGCAAATACTACAAACTTTTTAGTTAATTCGATGTTTACGAGTATTAAATTATGACTTTCAATTAAAAATAAATTAGTATTTATTATAAATTTGTTAAACTTACGGTTTCTTACTTTTTATTGTATGAATCAAATGTTCAAAAGTAAAGACAATCCACGAATTTAGAGAATAAAATATGTAATGCACTTACGTTTATTTTACTTCAAAATTCCGTTATTTTTTATTGTTTTGCATTCTGTGATTTTAAATTTTCATTAAAATATTCACATTTTAAAAGTCCGCTGAAAATAGAGTCAGGCACATTTTCTTCCATTTGGAAACCTCTTTTTAATGGTTTTGAAAGGTTGAAGCATTAAAGTTTGATGTGGTATTGGTCGTGAAGCGTAGGGCCTTATTATTATATGTGCAAATTGGAACTTTGCCCAGGGCCCCCGACTTGAAAGGGCCCCCAATTTTAAATGTTTTTTCTGAAATATTCTTTTTTATATCAAAATTTTATGAAAAAATAACAAATTTCATAGTTTGGGGCCCCCAAATCTATCAATGCCCGCTGCCCCAGTTGGTCATAACCGGGCACTGGTAAAGTGTCTTCATTATCGGAGTCAGTTTCACTTTACTGGTCTCCATTTTTACTATCTGTTACTCTTCCACTAAGTGGTCTGTTCAAAAATTTAAATTTTCTTCAAAACTAACAAAAAAAAAAATCAAATGTAAATCTGAAATATTCACTATGGGAAGATAAGCTCTTCGTTATATGAAGATTATTTATAGTGTCATTTAAGCCTTAAAGTTACGTTTCCATGAAAAATTTCGTTATAGGGAGATTCTGTTGTATATATAGGCTTTTGATATTGTTGGAGAATGTCTAGCTCTTGATACAGATTTCACGCTTAAGAGACATGTTTTAAATTTTTATTTTAAGAAATTGGTGCAAGGACATCTGATTCGGCTTGGGTATGATATAGAATTGATGGGGTAGACGGTCCCTGACATCGTTTAATATTTCAGGGGATGACCCCCTTTAAATTGTTAAAGCAGGTATGGGCAACCTTTGAAAAGTTGTGGGCCAAACTTTAGGATATTAGAAAAGTCGCGGGCCAAACTTGCGGATTTTAGTGAAGTGGCGGGCCGTATAATTGATATTTATATGAGATATTGAATCGTTTATACGGAGTTTTCAAATGTTCCGCGGGCCGGCGGTTGCCCATATGTGTGTTAAAGTGTAATATTTCAGCCTTCGAAATACGTTTGAGGATTTGTTTCTATTTAGCTTATAGAACTTCAGATACAGACATTTTAATATTAGTCAGCCGAAAATATTTGAAACCGAAAGTAGCATTCTACTATCCGAAGTGAATCGTATTTCTGCGCATGCAAACGGGGATAGGGTTTGAACCGAATGACGTTTGTCGGACATACCCCCCCCCATGGTGCCCCTCTGCAAACGTAAAAAAAAGGCTCTAGATCAGTGTTCTAGATCAGTGGTTCCCAAACTATGGGCCGCGACCCATTGTTGGGTCACGGGATCAATTTCGATGGATCGAAAAGGGTGGGAAAAATTAAATTTTAGTATTTTATATATATAGTAAACTATACTATTTTATATAGCCTATATTAGTTATCGTTATGTAGTAGTGGGTCGAAAAAAAAAAAACTAGTTGAAGAATTTTTGAAGAGAAGGACAAAAAAGTTTGGGAACCACTGTTCTAGATCAATATTTTCTCAGTTTTTGTTCGAAATGGCCCCCCTTTCGACGATGGCACCCAGACCTTGCTTACCGTGCCACGCCGCCCCTGCTCAGAGCTTAGAATTAAAACAGATAAAATTTGTTCATAGCAATCACAGAAAAACATGTTAACAATGATCATAAAAACAAAAACACTGAAGATCAATTTCATTAAATATGGATACTTTAAGTAGCAACTTTTTTTTTAAGACTTGAAAATTGAATTTAGTTTATTATTTTTGGATTTTTCTTCAACCTTCATTTAATCTCGTAATTTTTAAGCATCTTTTATTTAGACCCTCCAAGGCGTAGCTTGAAAACGAACAAAAATATTTTTCTTCATATTGTAGCTGTTTCAATGACAAAATTAATGATACTAAAATTATAAACGAAACCTATATGTAAAAACAATTTATTCCTTTTTTGTGTCGCAAAGAAGTTAACTTTTTGGCAGTGACTTGAAAACTGGCGACACACGTGAACATTAATTATGTTGGTCCAGAAGTTAAATGATTCATTTTACAAACTATCAAAAGTACGAATTATCAAACATTTAATGATCTATCAGATTAATGAGAGAGCGCAGGATTTGTGTATCATTCTGTTTTGAGAAGTGTAATAATTATCAATATCATCTAATAATTATTTGTATTGTTAATTAAAAAAGTTAAAGCTATATTAGTATAATAAGGAATACTAATTATTATTTAGTTTATTTCAAATTTTGGGGAAAAAAACATATTTCTTGTGAATAGTATTTAGTTTATATGTAAGGAAAACAGAGGAATAATCGGTGTGTACCTGTTCTTCGTACGGAAAAGATCAAATACATGAATCATCCGGATTAAATATGACTTAACCCTGTCCGGAGAATCAAAATATTCGGAGTTTCAAAAAGAACTTAAAAATTATCATATGAGTTCATATTAAACAGAAATCTTGCTAAAACATTTAATAATTCACTTAGTTGTTAAATAATTGGAGCAGATAAATAAAACCAACAATTAATGTGAACTTATTATGCATTTTAAGGGAAGAATTTACATACGTATTTAATGAACAATATCTAAATACATATGTACTTACATAATACTGTACAGTTTATACATTATCACAATTTAATGCAGTTTAAGTAATCTAAAAAATATTTTCATTTGTGAAATTAAAGACAAAATAAAGACAAAACATAATTAAATTAAAGACAAAACATAATTAAAGACAAATAATAATTAAATTAAAGACAAAACATAATTAAAGACAAAAAACCCGTGATTGAAAGAAATAGCACTCTCAAGTGCTAAAAAAGTGACTCGATGCGCTCGCGTAGACAAAAAACCAGTGATTGAAAGAAATCTCAAGTGCTAAAAATCTAAATAAAAATTGCAAGCTTTGAAGTTGAATAAATTTCATGTGTTTAATTTTGTAAGCACAAAATCGAGGCATGAGCCGAACCATAAACAAAGACACATATAGTAAGAGCAAGCATGAAGTTGTTTTGGGCCTAATATGGAAACCTTTTATCTGGCTTATGGCAACAATTAGGCGACAAAATAGAGGCTGAGAAAACTGATTTAAATATTTGCACCAGTCGGCACTGGAAATGAAATGGATTATCTTATTAATATACCCTTTAACCCTCCCCCGTGTTTGTGTTCTGTCAAGCCTAAATGAGGGGCATCTACCTATAAGGGGGGGCTTGGGCGGAGGACTTTTTAAGGGACTCTAACGCATATTCACGTAACATCTGGAGAAAATCGCCCAAAACTCTAGACCACTACATCGACAGACACGCGATGAGAAAGAATTCCGAATCTGCACACTAAGACGCTTCCCAGAGCTCAACTTTTTATAAATTCGCCCATTCGTCGGCATGATTGAATAGAAAAGAAAGACTAGAACTACTGTAAATTCACATTTCAATGTATCCACTGCTTTTTTATTAATGCTTTCTACTGGGATCAAATTTCATCATTCTGTTATTCATTTTAACGAGAACTACACTCTCGTACAAAAACTGCTTAACAGACGTAGGTTTAAATGACATTAAATTATGTAAAGTATCGGTATCGGTTAAGTATCGGTATCGGCCGATACCATAACTTAAAAGTATCGGTATCAGCTATTTCTGAAAATGAATTTATAGGTAAAGTATCGGTATCGGTCATCGGCGAAAATGTGGTATCGGTCGATCCCTAATATCTAGACTCAGCTCCTCAATTTTAGCTGAGGATTCTGTCACAAATTTTACACATTTTCAAGCACTCTGTGTGTAAACTGAAAATGTCTTGACGTTACATTCCGCACAGTTTGAGTCACTTTGGATTTGTAAACATAACATTTGAAATTATTTGTCAGAAACACACATTAAGTTGAAAAACAGGAAAGAATCACGTTTCGTGTTGTACAAGAAGTCCACCCTTCATCGGCTGCAAGAATGCCAACCTACACACAAGTAGAAAGGCTGGGAAATGAAAAAATAAAACAGAAGATAGGTAGGATGCATAGAAATGATAGTGCGCAAAATTTTCCTTAGAATGTGAGCCCGGAGGTTTCAGATAAGATTTAAATTTATCATTGAATGTCAAATGATTGTCATGTGATCTCCTTTCCAATGATGAAGTTCCTTTGTTTCATTAACAAGAAACAAACCTTAGCTCAATAGCAGGTATTTAATTTGATTTTTCAAAATCACAGCTGACAGTTATACCGCACTTAATAAATCAGAGGTTTTGCACAGTTAATAACAATAAAACATTTGCAAGCAGCTACGTCAAAAAGTAATGAACATTCTCGTTAAACTCGTCAATTTTTTGACTCATGGTGTGTGGGATATAACATTCAAGACATTCTCGGTTTACGCACAGGATGTTGAAAGCAGTGGCATATGCAAGGAGGGGTTTTGGGTTCAACCCCCCCCCCCCTTGTCAAAATGTTTTTAACAAAATGTCCATAAATTTTTAATTTTTAGCTTAAATTTTAAGCATTTTAACACAAAGTTATGTCTATAACCCCTCCCCCCCCCTTGAAGGAAGTCTGCATACGCCACTGGCTGAAAGATGCGTAAAACTCATGACAGAATCCTCAAGAAAATGTCTGATTCAAGTCAAGAAAATGTCTGTCAAAATGCCTGATTTCAACCCTAAATTAGATTTCAAAGTATCTTAAACTAAGAATAAATAAAAACGGAGATGTTAAATTGTGTACACAACATTATTATCTTGGATTTACAACTACTGTTCGCATAAAAAACTTGGTTTTATCAACTGAATAAAGTCTTTTTAGCAATATTATTTACGTTCTAAAATAATTGGATTTTAGACATATTCAATAAAGAAAAAAAATGTAAATTGGTATATTTTTTCCTTTTAACTGTAATTTACCATTGTATGTAAATCATTAAATTTGTAAGGAATGCGCGACCGAAAAATGTTGACGGATTTAAATAATATTTGAGCATTATTTCGTATGGCTCGAATAAATAAAAATTTGAGCAATTACATCCAGAAACAGGCTAATTTTAAAATATAAAAAATTATCGTAAGAACGTGAACTTTTCCCAAATTTCGGCAATTTTTAGGCAGATGCGCGATCGGAAGATATAAACCGAATTTATTTATTTTTGGACTTCTTTTTTTATTTACCCTGATTCTCAACTTTTCCCAGGCGTTAGGAATTGAAAAATAGAATTTTTAAACTTCGACCCACCCTATTGTACTAAGATTGCAATAGTGATCATTTGTACTGAATGAAATGTTGTGCAGGCTAACATTAAAACTTGTATTCTTATTCATTTTAGTTAAATAATTTTTAAAGAAACGCTAATTATTCAGTTTACAATTATGCTTGTTTCTCCATTAGTGTTTTATAATCGACGACGTTGTTGTTTTTCACCTACAAACGATCTTTTTCTTTCAACAAAGTGTGAAGTTGGATTTCTGCAAGCGTCTAAGACAGTACTATTGAGAAAACACGAAAACATTTGTTCGGTAAGACCAAGCCGGCCCAAGGGAGGGTGCGAATGTAGGCGATCGCCTAAGGCCCCGCTCCTGGGCCATTTTTTTGCTATCACATTAGACCGAGCTTGGTAGATGGTTGTGATATATCCCGAAAAAAGCTGAGAAATGAAGCTAATATGTACTAGCAATGGTAGTAGTAACTTACATAAGACATGATAGAAAAGAGACCCCGCGCTTGAGCTTCGCCTGGGCCCCGCACGCCCCTTGGGCCGGCCCTGGTAAGACAGAGCAAAGTTAATTTATCCCTTTTTTTTAAGGTGCGCAGTGGGCCAGAAGTCTGATTGGACAACAAAACAGAGAAATGCCAAGAAGGTAAAGCAGACCCAGACGAACTGAATGTAACCCAAGAGTAAGAAAAACGGTTTTGCTAATGATCTTAGAAGATTAAGTTATTTTTCTAGTGTCATTTTATAGCTATTAAATTTCACCTTTTTAGCTTTTTTTTCATGATTTCTATTTCTCCGTGCTCTGATTGTACTTATACGAAACAAGCTGAAGTACCCGTACTTTGCACGGATGGGGATTGTTAAACCAACCAATACACGCAGAAAATAAATAAATAAATGTCAATTGTATTTTGGATAGATATATTTATCTGCTAGTCTCAGCCAAATTATTGTCTCGTAAATGATTTTTATCTTCCTATCTGGATCCATGTTTCATATCCGAAAATCTTGACAGTGGCGGATTTTTTTCTTTTTGGTCAAAACTAGTTAGCATTTAACTCACTAATGGACTTGTAAATTCATGATTCAAATACTCGTTTCTCGTACCGATTTCCCACTCAACGAAATGACTGAGATGCTGTACAGCTTCACAGGGGCGTAGCCAACGGGGGGGGGGTTGTGTATCCTTCACTCCCTTATCACAGACATGTATGCATATATGTGAGTTGCAGTAGCCGTAACATCCCCCCATGAAAAATTTCTGGCTACGCCCCTGATCTTCACCATCCCCAAATAAACAATTAATGCATTTATTAGAGACACATAATTTTATGGAAGCAAATTTAAAAAAAGTATGTACACGTACAGTAAAAATAAAAATCCAAACACATCTTGGCAGAGCCATTGGGTAGTCCCCCCTCCCTCCCCCCCCGCCTACTTCTCTTTCGTTTAGTAACGACTTAAACAATTTCCTTCATAGATAGCTCGTATTCCGGAATTGTATTTCAAAGCAAATATTCTCGTATCTCAAAGCAAAAAATGGACGTAACGATGCCTCGTGTCTCAAACAATTCGTATACTGGGGCATTCGTATCTCCGAATATTCTTTGTAAAAAGTTCAATCAGAGCCGTGTTGAGAAAGAGTGTCTAATAATGTATAACGATGTAATGCTGAGGATCGTAAAAGCGTTTCACTCCCAAAATCCTGTGACCATGGCCACCACAGGATTCCAGTAAGTTTACGGAAACTTTAGTAAATAATCTTGTATGAGAAATCACAAGGTCAGGGTTAGTTTTTTCCCCTTTGTAGGACGGAAAAGTATGTCCATTTGTTGAGTGGAGAGTAGAGTCCAAGAATTCTTCAAGAATACCACCAGGCATGTTAGATTGCTTGTAGCCCCATCTTGGAGAATGGCTGTTAAAGTCTCCAACGATAATTGTGTTTTCATCAAGGGTACTCTCCATAATGGAATCAAAGGTTTATTTCCAGGAGGATTATAAAAAAAATATATATTTGGTACGTTTATTGCCTTTCCAAGTGATGAATTCGAAACACTCAAATTTGTTATCTTGCATGGAATGTAAGACTTGAAAAGTACTTGTGTGTTGGAGTATTTTTAACTCCAACAATAATGCCAGAGGCAACTTTCGTAATCTTGGTAGGGAATACAGAACAAAATTCTGACACTTGTAGTAATTAAGAGCATGAGTAGAAGCTCCAACCACAGCTATTGCAAAGACGTCGCAGTCTTCTCTAGTCAAAATAGTCTTAAACTCACAATATTTAGTACTAGACAGGCCACCGGCATTCCAAAAAAAGGGCAGAGGTGGCAGCCGCGTTCGGGCCCTGAGCCTGACAAGGGCCATTTCTTTTATTATTATAAAAAGGCATCAGAACTGGGCTGCAGTGACGAAAGTTGTTACCCGTTTAGCACTACCCAGGAGGCACGTGTAGCTTAAAGATTGCTACGGACGCGAGTAGCACCGCCTCCCAGCGCTCTATACATTAAAAGTGTATCGCAATGCATGCGCCGTTCGTATTTGTCTTCCTGATTTCATTCAGCTGAAAAGTAAATCATGATTCATGAGTGTGCCGTATTTTCTCCCTTCTTCCGTGAAACACTTCTTTGAATACGAAATCGATATCAAAATCGCCTACTCAAACTGTTTTACAATCTTCACAAGGTATATTCTAACTATACTTTACCTTTATAAACACTGTTTGGAAATAATATAATAATCCACGACTGTGTCGTTTTTCTCTTCCTTGTTCCATAAAGCACTTTGAATGACATTCTACATTCAAATTGCCTGCTAAAACCGTTCTATGATCTTCGTCTGGCATATTCTAACTATACTTTTCCTTTGTAATAACCAGACCGCGGATTATATGCAATTGCATATTTGTATATGCAATTGCATATTTCAGGTGTTTTTGATGATTTTGCATAAAAGGACGCATTTTCTCTGTTGGATGCATATTTTAATCTCTTTCGCTTTGAATTTGTAGCTTTTTTTTTTTAACCTTCCTTTCAGTATTTTTTTTTTCTTTAACTCTTTTAAGTTCCACGCTTTGAAAAATTTATACAACCGCAGTTTCCCAGCAAAATAGCATATACGCTTTCAATTTCTTTCGTGCGTATTTGCAACAATTTAAATTCGAAGTCAGCCTATATATTAAAATTTCAAAAATGGCTAGAATGAAAGCAAGCATGTCCACCCTGATGAAGACGTTGATTTCGAATTATGGACAAGACATAACTCCATAAAAGATGTAGTTAATACTTTGGACAGCGCCGATTCTTCTTCTTTTTTCATATCCGAAGGAATGCTTAGCGATATGTCTATCCGAAAAGCTCTATCTATAATCGAAAGACATTTTCCCTTCTTAACATCAAACATCACAAAATTAGAATATCAAAATCTGCTTCTGAGTGATGTAATGAGTCAAGCTGTAAAAGTACAGGAATGCTTTGGTAAGATTCCAGACTCATTAGGAGAAGAAATCAGTGAGAAACTGAGATTTATTTTAAATAAAAATTCAGGATTTTTGGCAGTGAATAAAATAAATAATTTCATTAATGGTGAGGGGAGTGAATTACCGGAAAAATTAGAACCATCCAAAGCGAAATATTCCAAGTACTGTCCAGTGACATCCGTTGATGTTGAAAGAGCATTTTCAGCATATAAAACAATTTTAGATGATAAAAGACAAAGCCTTACTATTGAAAATTTAGAAAAACACTTAGCTGTGTATTGCAACAAAAATTACTGAAAGCAGTTTTAACTCATATTTCATATCACTAAGATTGTGGATAAAAATTTCTCATTCTGTCTTTCCTGATGTTTTGACGTTTAAAAGAGAGAAAAAAGGTGTCATAATTGCAAGGTAAAGGATAGAAAATACTTTTAGAAGTAAATACGTTTTTATTTTCTGTTAATATGCGAGTATATTTTCAGTTATTTGGTGCTTATTTTTAGATTTTTAGTGCATATTTTTAGATTTTTAGTGCATATTTTTAGATTTTTTGATGCATATTTTGTCACTTTTTAAGTGCATATAATCCGCGGTCTAGTAATAACTATATCGTTTAACGAAAAACCTTCAAAAAGAAATCGGAGTTGAAAATACGAAATAATTGAAACTTTGTAAAATAACACACATAACAAGTACAGGGTGGTAAACATGATAGAAAGTATTTTAAGTTCTTGATTTCAAATGTATTGATATAATAATAAAAAACTCGGCTGTTCGAGCCTCGTCAGGGGAACCCCCCTAATTTTTTAGTTTCATTTTTGCCATATTAAAACGATATTAATTGACTATGCCATTTTATCTCTCGTGTATTTCGCCTGGTAATCCTATGTTGAAATTTTTATGATTGTAACCTATTTATAGAAAAATACATGTGATGCATATTCTACAGCTTACGAAATATTGTAACAATAGATTAAAGCTGTTGTGAACTAATTCTTCCATATTGTGATGGGTCGTATATTGACATTTCGGGTGAATTCTGGATTACCGGAAATAAAGACTAAGCAATAGGGAATCACAGACTGCGGAAGAACGATTATTTATCGTAAGAAAATTTTATGAGAACAACCGAAATAATGTCACCGTTCGACGGGCATGTCGTTCTGAGTTCGGAAAGAAACGAACACCTAGTGAGTGTTTTTAAAGCCATCAGATGGCTGATGTTCTGGTCCTAATCTCGCGCTGATTTTCATTGTTTACAGGTTGATGGCCAGATTTGAACAGGAAGCGTGTACGCGCATTCTTTGAGGATCAGCTATCCACTTCCACGTATCTGCCTACGTCTAAAAATCCATTTTTGAGAAACAAATCGACTTTTTTTTTATTGTTTTATTTGAAAGAGAATATTCTTAAGATTCCAAAACTGTTTTACTTTTGTTTCTACCATAAACATAAAGGCAGATACAGCTGTCTGAATGTCACTCCTGGTTGAACATCGATGTTAAAATAAAATCTTTAAATGCATTTTCGGGAAAATTGTTTTTTATTATCTTGCGTCACTATAACTGTAACTACTCAAAGTTTTAAAGATATCTTAATGAAATTTTACATAAATATTCTATTGATATTAAAGTGTTGTTTTGTTGCAAAAGTTGTTATTCGTATGAAATTAATAAATTTACAGGTACTTTTCGACGAAAAAATGAATTTTTTCTGAAAAATTTCAACGTTTTTGAACATTAATGGCCATATTTCAGTGAATTTTAAAAATACAATAAAATTTTTCTACACAACACAAACGTGTTATAGGAGTATTGAAGAAGAAAAAAATAAATAAAACGAAGCAAATAACAAACTTCAAGCTGGGGGTTCCGAAGTCGACGTATTTCCAAATTTCAGATCAAGAACAGTCAAAAATTCAAATAGCTTGGTACCGAGAATAAAAATGCACAAGGCGCAATAAAAACCACATTTTAAAACTGAAACGTATATATTTACAATTATTTACATCCTTTTTATACAAAAAAAGTTGATTTTACATAATTAATTATAGCGACGGCGTCGCTTCAAATCTATTCTAAAAACACGCTCAGGCGCGAATTCCGAACATAAACAAAATCATTCTTGAAAGAGGATCCTGGGAGAAAGTAGAAGTATTTTTTATTCTTTTAAAGCGCGTTGCGCCATCTATAGAAATTAATTTCTACACACTCCCCACCTGAACTCCAAGGGAGTTCACTTTCTAAATTTCTACAAATCATCTAAAATTCTACTTAATATCTAAATTGTGTCAAATATCTAAATTCTACATCAGTGGTTCAAATTCAAACAAAATGGTTCAATTAATCTAAAAAATCTATCAAATTAATCAATCATATAATTCTAATCAAACTCAAATATCAACACAGAGCAAACAATTAAAACATTTTCAAAATATGCAAGATAAAGATAATGAATTCAAAACATACCTGAAATAAAAAGGATACAATACAATATTTATGAGAAAGGTAAAAAAAGTTTAAAATATGCAAAAGGTTTTAGAGTTAGTTCAAAAGGCAAAAAAAAAAAAAAAAAAAATACAGTTTATTAATGTTCATCAGTCTGCAATTTCTAAAGGATATAAATGCTGAACAGTTCTTTTTAGGATACCATTCGCAGTCTTTATTTCATACGATCGCGCATTATTATCTCTTCCAGGAATAGCTTTTAGGATTTTGCCCAATTTCCAAAGGAACTTGTTTTTGTTGTCACCTTCAATTAAGACGACATCACCTTCTTTCAGAGGTGTGCGAGATGTGGGATTTTTCGAGAGATGGGCGGTTTTCAAATCGAGTAAATACAGTTTTTTCCACTTGGACCAAACTTGTTTCAAAAGAAGAGATTGGTATCTTTTTCTCTTCAAGAGTGAAGATCTTTTAGAACCATCTGCAATAAGAACGAAAAAATTAACAGGAAGACAAATTTCTTTTCCGAAGTTTAGAAAATGCATAGGAGTTAAAGCTTCGGGTTCTTCTTTCTCATTATAGACGTATGTCAAAGGACGCAAATTAAGGACGGTTTCTACTTCAACCAGTAGTGTTGACATTTCTTCATAGTTCAATAGGGCTTTACCAATAATTTTTCTTAAGCATTCTTTTACAGACTTTACCATGCGCTCGTAGAACCCTCCCCACCATGCAGCTCTTTCAATGATATTTTTCCATAGAATTCTTTCTTTTGCAAGAAATTTTAACACGTGATCGCTTGAAAGAATGTCGTACAGATTTTCTATTTCCTTCTTAGCCTTCTTAAAGGTTTTCGCATTATCGAAGTAAATAACTTTACAATTCAATCTTCGAGACAGAAATCGTTTAAAAGCAAGAAGAAATGAGTCAGTGGTCATGTCTGACACAAGTTCTAGATGTAATGATCTAGTGACTCCGCAGGTGATCAAAAGGATGTAAGATTTCTGAGACTTGTCTAAATTTTTAACATATATTGGACCCGCGAAGTCCAAGCCACATACTGAAATGGAGGTGATTCCGTTATTCGGTCCTTTGGTAAAGGTGCTGTGATTTGATCGGCTGGTGTTTTGGCCCTATCGATAGCTCATGGTTTTATGTGTGCTCTTTTTATACTCAAAAAAATAACTCAAATGGACTGTATACATTTATTCTCTCCTTGAGGCATGCTCGCTCACTCCTCCGCACACACACTCTCTCACAGCTCAGATACAAAGTTTTCATCGCTACACCTGCGCTGGTTACAACAGCGCCCTCTTTACACAGTGGCCAGGCGTATCTCTCAACATACCGCCCGCCTTGATAAATTTTCTTAAAAATTTTCAATACACTCATCAATTTACCAAATCTGATGACACTTGTAATGGTTGCGAACACTATACACCATAAATGAACATTAAATAAAAATTACTCAAGTTTTTCTAATGAAAAAATACACTAGACTACAAATTAACACAAATAAATTGCAATATAAACATATAGACACAAATCATAATTCAGTTAGATTCAAAGGGTAATTTAACAATTTTGTTTACAGGTCTTTTATAGACACCTTTACTCGTTTTTAATGTAACCACTCTAGTTATATTATCCTCTCCTGGGTGAATTTCAATTATTTTGGCGAGATTCCAGTTCAATAGTTTAGAATTATCTTCACCCTTGACCAAAACTACATCATTTACGTTAAATTTCTTTTCTCCTTTATACCATTTAGGTCGCGCTTGAAGACGATTTAAATAGTCGGTAGACCATTTAGTCCAAAATGTTTGAGTTAACTTTTGTACTAATTCCCACCTACTGAGCCTATTCATTGAAATCTCCTTAAACTCTGGTTCAGGTAGGGATGTTAACGAAGAGCCTGTTAAAAAATGGGCTGGAGTTAGAGCCAAGTCATCGTTGGGATCTTCAGAGAGGGGGCAAAGAGGTCGGGAGTTCAATACAGCCTCCACTTGGGTAACTAGTGTAAAAAATTCTTCGTGAGTAAGAATTGTATTTCCCACAACTTTTTTGAGGTGACCTTTCAATGATTTAACTCCAGCTTCCCACAAACCTCCAAAATGAGGAGTGGCAGGGGGATTAAAATGCCACTTTATGCCCTCGGAAGCCAGGAAATCTTCAAAATTTTCTGAGTTTTCTTTTTTAAATAATTTCGTTAAAATTTTACGAAACTCGTTATTAGCCCCTACAAAATTTGTACCGTTATCACTAAAAATTACACTAGGCCTACCTCTGCGAGAAATAAATCTTTTTAGAGCCCCAATAAATGCTTCCGTACTTAAATTACTCACAATTTCTAAATGTATAGCTCTAACTACAAAACATACAAAAATACAAATGTAACATTTATACACTTTTTTCACTCTTCCTGGGCTTAACTTGATGTTAAATGGACCACAAAAATCCAGTCCCACCTTCGTGAATACTCTTGCTATGTTGACTCTAGCACTGGGCAAATCTGCCATTCTTTGGTGTTTACCTTTAGCACTTACCTTAAGGCAGGATACACATTTTTTAATTACATTTTTAACAGTTGATCTCCCTTTAACAATCCAAAATTGGGAGCGTATGTTAGCTAAAGTAGCCTCAGTACCTGTGTGAAAATAAAAAATATGATAATAATTAATAATTAATTCACAAAATGGATTGTCATTAGGAATCAAAATGGGGTGTTTTTGTCCAGTAGGCAAATTTGAATGTCTCAATCTACCACCAACACGAAGTATATTGTTCTCATCTAAAATTGGGAACAAATTCAATAAGTTACTGGAATTAGGAAGCTGTTGTCCTTTCTCGATACACTGAATTTCCTTTGCAAAATGCACCGATTGCACATTTTTCACTAAACATAGCAAAGAGGCAGATAATTCAGATGCAGATAATCTGCCAGAAGTTGGATGCAATGGGTTTCTAGCATTTTGCATAAACCGTAAACACCATGCAATGATTCTTTTCAGTTTCGTGAAGGACGAACAGTTGTAGATGATTGGAAGTATTTCAGTATATTTTAAAAGGAAACAAACTGATTCCTTCTCTTTATCCCTTAGCTCTTTTTGATATAATTCACTATTCGGTTGGTCGTTGAAAATACTAGTGAAGCTCACAACGTGCTCTTGAAGAAAGGATGGCCCGAACCACCACAGGTCACTTTCTTGAATTTTCTCTGGATCTAGTCCTCTAGAAATTATGTCCGCAGGATTTTGTTCTGATGGAACATGATACCATTGACCAATCTCGGAGAGCTCTTGAATGATTACTACACGATTGGAGACAAACGTTTTTAAGTCTCTCGATTCCTTTCTCATCCACGCTAAGACTATGGTAGAGTCCGTCCAATAGAAGATTCGTTTAATGTCCATTTTTAATGCATTTTGTGCTTTGTGCATTAATTTGGTAAGAAGCACTGCACTGCACAACTCTAGTCTAGGTATTGTTACTTGCTTAATCGGCGACACACGAGATTTACTTGTGACTAGTTTCACTTTCACTTCACCATCTTTAGTGACTGATCTTGCGTATATCGCAGCACCGTATGCCTTCTCGGAGGCATCCGCGAAACCGTGGAGTTCAATCACTGCCGCATTTTCTATCACTATACATCGTTCAATGTTGATATTATTTACACTCATTAAGGATCTCACAAATTCTTTCCATTCGCCAGCTTCTTTTTCAGGGAGGTTTTCACTCCAATCAATTTTTTTCATCCACAATTGTTGCATGAAAATTTTTGCTTTTGTAATAACTGGACCGAGTAATCCAAGAGGATCAAAAAGTCGGGCGATTATGGATAAGACTGATCTTTTGGTTGGCCGATCATTTTTTTCCACTTCTACCTTAAAGGTAAAACAATCGGTTTTGGGTTTCCAGGCAATGCCTAACGTTTTAATTTCGTCCGAACATGAAAAGTCATACTCATTTTCTGTGGTTGGGATAAGCTCGGATGTACTCCCACACCACTTATGTAATGCCATGTGCGCAGTTTTAAGAATCTCAATTAGTTGATGTTGCAAAAATTTAGCTGCCTCTAATGTGTTTTCTCCACTTAAAATGTCATCCATGTAGAGATCATTACACAGTACTTGTGCCGCAATAGGAAAATTATTTCCCTCGTCTATGGAAATTTGTTTTAAAGTTCGCATTGCCAAATAGGGTGCCGAAACTGTTCCGTAAGTTACGGTATTGAGCTGATACACTTTAACGGGCTCATTGACATCTTCTTTCCACAAAATTCTTTGGAGATGTCTTTGACTTTCGTCTATATTAATCATTCGGTACATTTGGCGAATATCTGCTGTAAAAGCAAAGCTATGTTTTCGGAATCGCACTAACAAACTAAACAAGTCGTCTTGTATGACTCCACCATTATATTGGATGGAATTTAGTGATTTTCCACTAGATGTTAAGGTAGACGCGTTAAATACTGTTCTCAGTTTAGTTGTACTTTTCTGGGGTCTATATATGCCATGGTGAGGCATATAATATGTCACCTCAGGTTCCACAGTTTCTTTAATTTCGGTCATGTGTCCCAAGTCCTTGTATTCTTTTAGGAATTCGCGATACAATTTTAGGTACTCCTGGTCTCTAGACAATCGGGTCCACAGCGATTCAAGTCGCTTAAGAGCAATGTCTCTCGAGTTCCCTAAACATGACCAATGCTCTTTAAATGGCATGGAAACCGTATATTTTCCTGTTTCATCTCTCTTATGAGTTCGCGCATAATGTTCCTCACACAATGATGCCTCGCTATTCTTTTTAGATACAAATTCTACATTTTCTACTTCCCAGAATCTCTCTAAAGTTTTACTTAAATCCTCCTCTACAATTAACCCACAGTGAAATTTTGCACCCCTCGACTCATCTAAGATTCCGCTCGCCACATATCCAAACACCGTATTTTGTAAAACCAACTGAGATCCCTGCAAATATATTTGTCCAGATAGCATGAGCTCATAAAAAATCTCCGCGGATAACAAAATATCAATCCTACTCGGAACATAAAATGTTTCATCTGCTAAATTAATCCTCTCAGGAATATTTATATCCACCTTAGTTAATTTTGAAGGCGTATAATCAATTATTTTATTTACTACAAGCATGGTTAATTGTCTTTCGTAACTCCTATCTTTATTTGCAATACACGTTTTGACACAGCGCCTTATGGTCCTGGTTGATTCATCCAAACACGAAATTTCTACATTTACTTTTTCGCTTTTCAGCTGCAATCTATTTAAACAATTTTGAGTGATCAACGAGACCTGTGACCCCGAGTCTAATAAACACCGAACTTTCTGCCAGTTAGAATTCCTATCTCTTATGTAGCACCGTACTGTACTCAGTAAAACGCTTCTTGATTGAGTTGTTCGTATCCCTTTAGTGTGGCTGGCTTCAGCCATAAGCACTGCGCCGAGCGATGACTCATTTTTCTCTCCTAATCTTTGCTGCTTAATTTCATTGGCAGATGTCTGATTTCCAACGCTCGTCTCTCTTGTTTCTCTGGATATGTGCAAGAGACGGTTATGTGGTTTGTTACAAAAACAATTCTTACCGCGACATTTTGATGCAAAGCAGCCTTGGGCTAAACACTTAAAGCATAAATTGTTTGCCTTCACGACCTCTAACCTTTCATTAACAGATAGGTTTTTAAATTTCGGACACAAATATAATGCATGATTATTTGAACACAGAAAACATTTAGAATTTTTTACCTCAGATAAAAACACACTAGACACTCCCTTGTTATTGAAACGAGACTCTCGCGACTTATGTACATTATTTACACCAGTTTTCGTTTTTACTCTTGTGGACTGAAAAATGTCGCATTCTCTGCCTAATTCGTGCGGTTTGAAAAATGATTCCCCTTGTTTGCAACTAATATGTGTCATTAATTCGTGGTCAAGAGAGTTAAACAATCTATCCGAAACAATTAATTCACAAAGCGATTTAAAATCACTAACCTTTCGTAGTTCGCAATAGTACTCAAATGACGCACTTAAGCGCGATGCAAATTGTACATAATTTTCGTTGGGCAATTTTTGTGTTTTATTAAAACTGTTTATGCATTCTCGTGGTGTAGGTTGAAATTCTCTTAAAATTATATCTTTAAGTTTTTCATAATTGTTCATATCCTCTTCCGAAACATAAACCATTAAGTTTCTTGCTTTTTCTCCTAGAATATTTAAGAGGATTTCCGGTTTTAACTCTTTCGATACATTTTTTGTTTTAAACGCTTTCTCGAGCGAATTAAAAAATAAATTAAACGACTCTGCTCTAGTGGGTACGGGAATGGTTAAGGTCTTAATGCTTTTAATTAAATTCTCTAGATCATTGGTTGATGATTCTTGCACACTGGATACTTCCGATTTAGATTGATTTTGATCTTTCCTAACATTGGCTAACGCTATCTCCTTTTCCAACTGCGCAAGCTTAAGCCGCTCCATCTCTAATTTAAATTCATTATTTAGCTTTTCCCTTTCTAACTCATCGAACTTGTTTTTCTTTTCTTCTAAAATCCCTTCTACTACACTTTCGACCAAAGTTGGGTTATTTTTATAAATATCACTCGTCTCAATTAAATTCTTTAAGTCCACTACTTTAGCTCCCTCCGGAACCTTTAAACCCAATTCTTCAGCCGCGAGTTTAAGGTCATCTTTTCTAAGTTTTTGTAGTATTGCCATTTTCAAAAGGGAAATTGCTCTCACCGTTAAACATGAAATTACTCTCAACTCTAATAATTAATTACTAAATTTAACACAAGAGGACAAAAGCTCTTACCTCTATTTTGGGACCGATGTCGCACGAGACCAGGAACCCATTTCTCAATTACTCGACACTAAAGCTATAGTAAGCTCCGGCTCGACGGACCATGTTTTGGCCCTATCGATAGCTCATGGTTTTATGTGTGCTCTTTTTATACTCAAAAAAATAACTCAAATGGACTGTATACATTTATTCTCTCCTTGAGGCATGCTCGCTCACTCCTCCGCACACACACTCTCTCACAGCTCAGATACAAAGTTTTCATCGCTACACCTGCGCTGGTTACAACAGCGCCCTCTTTACACAGTGGCCAGGCGTATCTCTCAACAGCTGGTCTAGAAAGACATTTCTTGCAAATAAGACATCTTTTAATGATGCTTTTTACCAATTGTCTGCCCTTGGGGATCCAATATCTAGAACGAACTTTCGATAACGTCATTGCAGTTCCTGCATGCATCACTTTTTCATGATCTCTTTGTACAAGGAGTGTCGTTAACCGTGAATGTTTTGGTAAGATTATTGGGTGCTTTTCTTCCAAAGAAAGATTGCTGAATTCCAATCTGCCACCTAAGCGAAGAATTTCATTTTCATCGATGTATGGAACATAATTGAAAAGGGGTGAACATTTATCAACAGAATTTCCATTTATTAGGTTCTGAAACTCATTTTTGTAAAATTGTTGATGCGCGCTCCTTATTAGAAAATTTTCAGCTTCTGTCAACTCTTCTGCAGTTAGTGGACCATGAGCTTTACTAGATTTTTTTAACTTCGTCACAAACCTTTTAACTAAGGCAGCGATTCTTACCAGTTTTTCAAAACTACTAAATTTTTCTATATCAATTGGATTTTTAAGTTCTTCAATTACACATGCACATTGCAATATATCAGGATTCTTTTGATATTCTAACTGATCTTCATCAATGACTTCATCAGGTTCTGGCCAAAATTCTAGTGGAAGGCTAAGCCACTTTGGCACGAATAGCCATACTGGATCACTGATTAGTTTAGAAAGTTTTGTTCCTCTCGAAACAAAATCTGCGAGATTGTCCACTCCGGGGCAGTAACGCCAATTTGTAGGTGAAGTAAGCTTTTGGATCTCTTCCACTCGATTTTTCACAAAGGGTTTAAATTTTGATGGTGCCCCCCTAATCCAAAAATAAGTGATTTTTGAGTCAGTCCAAAAAACACAGGGGATATTGATGTTCAACGCCTCCAAAATGCTGCAGCTCAATCTTGCGGAGCACAATGCAGCCATCAGTTCCAATTTCGGTAAGGTGAGAGTTCTTAAGGGGGCTACTCGATTTTTAGAAGCCACAAAAACAGTTTGAATATTTTCATCTGTAGTTGTTGCCTGCAAGTAGGCAACACTGCCATAGGCTGACATACTTGAATCCGAGAAAATATGTAGTTCTAAATTAGCAATGTTGATATCAACAATTTCGGAAAAATAATAACGTGGAATGGAAATGTTATTCAATTGGGGAACTTTATCACACCAGTCATTATAAGTTTTAACTAATTCATTTGGTATGACCTCATCCCAGTCAATACCTATGGACCATAATTTTTGCGTCAAACACTTAATTCTCAAAGTGAAAGGTCCAAGGAAACCAAGCGGGTCATAAATTCGACCCAGAACTTGCAAAATAAATCTTTTGGTGTTTACCTTTTTAGAAGTAAACTCAATTAATTCTCGAGTATCAAAATATAAACAATCATTCAAAATATTCCAAGCAATGCCTAACACTTTATATGTGTTATCTTTTGTTAGAAGGGACTGTGCATATTCTTGTGAAATTACGTTACTTTCCTTCCAGGATTCTAAGAGAGACTTAGAATTCGTGTGCATTTTATGCAATTCCATGCTTGCACTTTTAAAAATTTCTATTGTTTCTAGTGTTGTGGATAAGGCTTGCTCAACAGAGCTAACACTTCCTATGATGTCATCAACATAAATGTTTTTACTAAGAAAATTTACAGTCTTCGGATACTTTGCGACATAACCCTTCAAATGATGTTTTATTGTAGCTGCCAACAGAAATGGGCTTCAATTGACACCAAATAATACTCTAGTTGTAACAATCGTAAAATGACGTCAAAGCAACGTCATCCTTTTCAGTTAAAAATCCATCCAACTAACTCCATGGCGCGGGCTCGCGATTTTCATTTTATCCAGTAGTTCGCCTATTGTTGGTGTTCTAAAGTTTTTTTTTTTTTAGTGTGAAAGATGTTTTGCAAGAAAATATGGTAATGGTTGTGAATAATAAAATGATGTTTACAGCTATAAGTGGCGCCCAACGTAAAAAATGGTACAGATAAGTGAGTGACGGTTTATTTTGTTTACTTTAAATTCAGGAAATATGGCTTATTTAGGTAAAGCGCGGAAAGAAGACTTTCTTGCCCAAGAAATTGGTGAGGAAGAGGTTAATGCAGATTTAAAGGTTATAGATCTTAGAAACTTAATTATGAAGTCTAAGAATTATGAGGAAGAGTTTGTAAAAGATGTCCTATCAAATATAATTGAAGTTCGGAAATCAAAAGAACAAGAAATAATTAATGACAAGAATCTCGAAATAGAAAGGCTTAGGTCCCAACTCGAAGCTCATAGGTTAGGCTTACCAACCGAAATTAATAGAGCTAGTGTAGAAATGAATCAGTCTATCTTGGAAGTACAAAAACTTTTACCAGTTTTCTGTCCAAAGGAAGATGATATGGGTTTATTTTTGAATTTGGTTGAAAGGCAGTTAAACTTCTTTAATGTGCCTGATTCTAAATGGATTGCTTATTTGATCGGTGTGCTACCAGCCGATATCGCCGAACTTATTGCTAGGGAGCCAAATGAGAAGACTCAGAATTATAAATACGTTAAAAACTTGTTGTTACAAAGGTTTAAGCTTACGGCAGATAAATTCAGACAGTTATTCTGTCAGCATAACAAATCGCCTGACGGTACTTGGCGAGATTTCTATTTTGAATTAAGGACATACTTTGAAGGTCGTATTTCAGAACTGGGTATCAGTGATTTCGAAAGCCTTAAAGACTTAATAATTGCCGACCAAATAAAAAGAAAAACCCCATCAGAAATGAGAGATCATTTTATGGATAAATGGGTAGACTGGAATTCTCCTAGTGAATTAGCTGAAAAGCTTGATGCTTATGTAAATATTCGAAATAATTTAGGAAAAGACTCTGTCTATTTTAGAAAGAAATTTAATGGTTATAAAACTAGTTCTCCAAAACGAGACTATCAGTCTAAATGGTCTGAAAGAACGCAAGTAAAATCAGTCTCAGAGGATAGAAATCCTTTAACATGTTACGGTTGTGGTAACCCTGGATTCATAAAGGCAAAATGTCCAATTTGTTCTAAAAATAGAGAAGAACAAACTAGATT
The DNA here is from genome assembly GCA_038373885.1 of Cheiracanthium punctorium. Lineage (NCBI taxonomy): Eukaryota > Metazoa > Arthropoda > Arachnida > Araneae > Cheiracanthiidae > Cheiracanthium > Cheiracanthium punctorium. The sequence continues at coordinate 29,596 of JAWZYV010013787.1, forward strand.
TAATTCTGTACATATGTACACTTGTTAGGGTTCACACCCTCCAACTGTTTTGTTAGACATATCCATTTTTGAAGCAACTGGAGCTGTTTGCGCGAATACTGATGCTAGCCGTTCTATTGGTGGAGAATCCGTATATAAATTTCTGATGGAAAGAGGCCAAATATTCACGGATCTAGAACTTTCTATGCAGTTAGCTGATTGTCATTGAACTACGTCTAGAGTGTTGAGTGCTGACGTGCCAATTACGGTTCAAAACCGAACATTTATAACGAATCTTATTTTCTTGCCCCATGCTAAGGGAAATCGCACTCTGTTGGGTGTAGACTTTTTACAAAAATCTGGTATTGTGTTAGATATCAAGAGCGGGTTTTGGCACTTTGATGACACACCTCGTCACAAATTCTCGTTTACAAAAGAGGATCCAAATCTGGAAGAAACTGTCGAAAATATCGAAGTAAATTCTTATTCTTTGAGAGAAAGCGAAGGTTCAAGATTAGATTCTGAAGAAAAGAAAATTTTAAATGATTTGCTCTGCAAATATGAGAGAATCTTTCAGGCAGGAGGAGAGGCCACTCCACTAGTAGAGCATCATATTAACCCATTTATGCCTAGCGTCCCTTTTTTGGGACGGCATTTTCGCTATTAGTCGAAAACGTTATTTATTTTTCCTAGCCTTTATTCATGAGTATTGAGCCTCAACTCCGCACAATATTTTAACATGACCCAGTAGGATGTTGATATTTCGATTTTTATGCAAAATGATTTTAAAATAAATCATTCCTTGTTCAAGAAGTTGACATCAGAAATTTATCTATTATTTCTGTTATCAGTAAAAATCGAAGAAAGTCGCAAAAATATCCAGGCACAAATGGGTTAATACAGGAAATCACCCGCCAGTGTCAGTTCCACCTTATCGGTTGTCCCCAGCAAAAAGAGAGTTGCTGAAAGCTAAAATAAATGACCTTCTTGTAAAAGGAATTATTGAAGAGTGTGAATCTCCGTACTCGGCACCAGTTGTCCTTGTTCCAAAACCGAATGGTGACGTACGTCTTTGTATGGATTACAGAAAGCTAAACTCTGTGACTATACCCGATTCTTATCCTTTACCGAGGATGGACGATCTTTTGCATCAAGCCAAACGTACTGAATTCATGTCTACGCTTGACTTACGTTCTGGTCACCACAAGGTAAATGTGTATGCACCTGATCGTGACAAAACAGCTTTCGTGTGTTCTCTAGGAACATTTCGCTATCGCAGAATGCCTTTTGGTCTGCGTAATGCACCAGCAACTTTTCATAGACTTATGGATAACTTTCGAAAGGGACTTCCTGGAATAAATATACTTACTTATTTGGATGATATTATAGTTTTGTCATCCACTTTTGAACAGCACATGTCAGATCTTGAAGCTGTTTTTCAGAGACTTGAAAAATGGAAACTTTTTGTAAATAGAGAAAAGTGTAATTTTGCATGTAACAAAGTAAAGTACTTAGGTCACTGGATTACCCCTAATGGCTTTGAAGTGAACATGACTCTTGGGAAGAAAAGCTTCCAACAATTCGCTTTGCTATGAACACTGCCAAATGTGATACCACCGGACAAAGTGCAGCATATTTGCAATTCGACAGAGAACTACGGACAGTCGATGACGTACAGCATGACATACGTGCAGTTATTTATAACGACAATTTTGTGCCAGAAATTACACCGTATTTGAAGAGATTTGCTAATATTTCTAAGGAAATTAAGGAAAGTGTGGAAATAAAACAAGACCAAAGGAAGAAATATGCTGATCGTAAAAGGCAGCAAGGACCTAACTTCATACCGGGAGATAAAGTATGGGTAACCTCACATCCTGTGAGTAAAGCCTCCAATCACAAAAGTGCAAAGTTCATGCCTAAGCGTGATGGACCATATGTGATATTGTCTCAAAGATCGCCTACTACATTTGAAATTGCAAGCCTGGATAATCCACATGAACCGCTGGCAACATATCATTCATCAGCATTAAAATTGTGTCAAAACTCGGACGCTACACCAGTGGCTCCAATAAGAAAACGAGGTAGACCACCAAAAAAGCCTCCTGGTTCTTTGTCGGGACGTCGGCAGAACCAGAGGGGGAGGATGTAACAATCGTAAAATGACGTCAAAGCAACGTCATCCTTTTCAGTTAAAAATCCATCCAACTAGCTCCATGGCGCGGGCTCCCGATTTTCATTTTATCCAGTAGTTCGCCTATTGTTGGTGTTCTAAAGTTTTTTTTTCTTAGTGTGAAAGATGTTTTGCAAGAAAATATGGTAATGGTTGTGAATAATAAAATGATGTTTACAGCTATATAGTTAATTTATAAGTTTGGGGTTCTTTTGACATGTCAAAGGAATTTTCACAAAACAGAAAACGAGAGACATCTCTGTCTTCTTCGTGTACTAGAATCTGCAAAAATGCTTTTTTAATATCCATAGTAAAAGTAACTGGATAAAGCCGAAAACGTAACAAGATGTTAAAAATTTCTGAATACAAATTAGGGCCAGAATACAAACAATCATTCAGGGATAAACAGCCAATATTATGAGAGAAAGCATCATAAACAATTCTTAGTTTACTGGTAGCACGATCAAATTTTAAAACTTCTCTGTGTGGCAAATATAATTTAACACAATCCTCATCTTCTGATTTAGGAACTGTTTCAATTATTCCTTCATTCAAATAGTCCCGCAACACCGTTTTATATTCAAAAAACAGCTGAGGATTTCTAATAAATCTCTTATTTAATTTAGCTAGCCTAATCTGAGCAAGTTTTCCTATTATCATTTAAACACTGTTTTCCTATCTTCCATGGCAGCTTAACTTTATACCTATTGTTTACATATTGAAGATCCGCTTCAAATTGCTCCATTACTTCATTTTCCGATGGGTCAGTGTCTCGTTTTGTGTTTATAATTCCCGAACTCTCTAAATCCCAAAACTTTTTGATATGTTCAGATATCAAATGTTCCTCAATAATTACATTAAAATTCAGTGAACAATCTTTTCCACATTTTTTGTTTTGCAGGCACCAGCCAAAAATAGTTTCTATTGCAATCAAATTTTTGTTCAGATGTTTGATATTTCCAGTTACTATATCGTAATAATAGTCCGCTCCCACAAGAAGTGTAACAGGGATTTCATTCTGAGGCGAGTCTGCAAGGGTGAAATTCTGTAAAACACCAATTTCCTTAACATCGTTGATTTCTGGGGGCGGGATATCAGAACCTGAAATATTATCCGTAACCAATGCTTCAACTTCCAATTTAGAACCTGACGAATTCTATTTTCTAATTCAAGTTTCACAACATCCTAAGTTTTCCTGATAGGCTCTTTGCTACCAAAGGTGAACACTGATAAATTTTCCTGTCGAATGACATTTAATTTCAAACTATCAGAAACAGATTTTAATACAAATGTTTTCATACTGCCCGTATCTAACAATAAGCGAATATTTACCTCTTCATTTTCGCTTTTTGCCTTTACACTACATGTTTGTAAAAGAACTTTATTCTTTTCGACACAGGAAATGGCTGTCACAACTTTCTCACTTGGATTTACATTTGTTTCTTTTAAATTTATTGGATCCAAATGTTTATCGGAGTGATTTTCATTACTCGACAAATTACTTTTAAAACAAATTGCTCTGTTATGCTTCCCACCGCAAGAACACCTTTGTTTTGATTCACAAAATTTAATTACATGTTTAGGTTTAAGGCAGAGAAAACAACGACCTTGCGATTTCAAAATCTCTCTCTTTTTTTCAACATTAAATGTATTACACAATTCCGATTTGTGACTTTGATTGCAAAAAAGGCAACAATTTGATGTTTTCTCATTTGTTACTGTAGTTATTAACTCATGCGTACTTACAAATTCCCATTTAGGGATTTTACAATTCTTTGTTTATTATTTTCAACCATTTTAGGTTTCGAGAAAGAAAAAGAACTCTCACGACTTTTAATTTCAATTTTAAGAAAATCTAACAGTTTGTTTATATCAAAGGTTAAAGATTCTTTTGTGTTCTGTCTATTATATTCTAAAGTTAAATCAGGTGGAAGTAATTTCAAAATTACTGGAATTAGCATGGAGCTATATATGACTGTGGTTCGAGTCCCAATGTTGTCAGTGATCGCACATTAATTTCAATATCATCATGTAATCGTTTCAATTTCGAAATATCAGTAGATTTGTAAACAGGATTTAAATTCAGTAGCTTATTCATGTGAAAGTTTATTATAACATCGCGGTTTCCATAGAGGCTCTCGAGAATATTCAATGCAACGTCATAGTTTGACTCTGAAATTTCTAAACCTTCTATAGAGTTCAGAGCTGAGCCACCCAGATAACTTCTCAAATAGTTAAATTTTTCAACTTTTGATAATGAAACGTTGTCATTTACAGACACTTTAAAGATATTCCAAAAATTAGTAAATTGCGTGTAATCTCCGTAAAATTTTTGTATTTGTAATTTAGGTAATTTCACTATCTTATTTGTATTGGTGGGGGAGGACCCCGAACTTTCCGAGTTATCACTAACACTGTTTACAGTACTAATGTTTTTGCTTTCTTTTAATTTATTTTTAGCTCGAAAAATGGTAAGCGACACTTCATCAGAATATTCGAATGTTTTCATTATTTCAGAGTCGAACTCAGCCACAGTCAATAACGGTTGGATTTTTTCATCAATATTTTTTATTTCGTTTGATTTTAGAGTTAATTAATGTAGGGATTCTTCTAATGAATCAAAATCCACAGTATCCTTAATTAAAATAGAATCGATGTCATTTGTCAACTTCGTAATACTAGAACGTAAAATTGTTCTAGTTTTCTTTAATTTTTCAATATCACTCATTTCTAATTACTTTCAAATAAACTAAGAATCTTCCAATCAATTTTCAGAACACGAACTTGAGATAAGCATAAATCAAAACAAAGCTTACCTTGACCGTCTTCACATTAAAAAAAAATTAATCCAAAGTGATAAATAATAGAAACGAAAGTAAATCTTGAGATCAAACAAATTTGTTTTTGAATTCGAACACTCATTTTCTTCCTCGGAACAAGCAGCTTTCAAACCAAATCACAATTCCGTCGGCCAGATGCACCATGAAGAAAAAAAAATAAATAAAACGAAGCAAATAACAAACTTCAAGCTGGGGGTTCCGAAGTCGACGTATTTCCAAATTTCAGATCAAGAACAGTCAAAAATTCAAATAGCTTGGTACCGAGAATAAAAATGCACAAGACGCAATAAAAACCACATTTTAAAACTGAAACGTATATATTTACAATTATTTACATCCTTTTTATACAAAAAAGTTGATTTTACATAATTAATTATAGCGACGGCGTCGCTTCAAATCTATTCTAAAAACACGCTCAGGCGCGAATTCCGAACATAAACAAAAACATTCTTGAAAGAGGATCCTGGGAGAAAGTAGAAGTCGAAGTATTTTTTATTCTTTTAAAGCGCGTTGCGCCATCTATAGAAATTAATTTCTACACAGTATGCTGTGCGAAGGAAATTACTAAATATTGAGAAGAATGCAGTGTAAAGTAGTTGGCGTAAGTATGAAATTTTGCTAAAACTTTCTTTAAAAATGCAATTAAAAATATATTATGAAAATTTTGTAAAATAAATTCTTGTTTCTGTTATATTTTATAACCTTTCAAATAAAAATGCATGAACTACATGAAAATTTTGCATTTTTTAAAAGTGCTCCGCACGTAGGCAGATACCTTATGCATGTTCAAAACATCATTACAAAGGCTTACGAAAGCAGTGGACTTGCGTCTATACAAGATCCAAATGTGCCAGCCACTAAAGGGGGTGAGAGGAGGGGGCGGCGCAACACTGTACGGCGGAGAGTTTCGCAAACCACATTGATGAGGTTCGTCCTCACAGAACTGCTTGCGTAGCGAGAAAGGACGTTTGGGGAGCGTTTCATTGCATTGGATGCAGAGAAATTCACGGGCAAGGGAAAGAGTGACTTGCATACAGTCCGGACCTAAAGCCGTGCGACTTCTTCTTATGGGGTTATATCAAGGACAGAATCTATAGGGATTACCCTAGACCACTGGAGGACCTGAAATTAGCCGTCAGAAGTGAGATTGATGCAATTGATTCCGTCACACTCCAGTGAGTTAAGACAGAGTTTCGGAACCGGCTTTATAACACTACAATCGGGGACGGTAGACATTTCAAGCATCTTGTATATTAAATTTCATTCATATCTTTATTCAAGAAAATGGGTTTCATGATCTTGCATGCTGTCCTTTTCCCACAACTATAGCTTACTTTCTATTATGTTTTTTTGACCCCCCTGTACTTATCAGACTGTACCGTTTGCGAGTGTCGCTCCCAATATGGAAGATATTGCCAAACTGGGTTCAGTTTTGGGGACTTATTTTTGGACGCCAAACATGGCGATACATCATCCAAACTCGGCGTTTTCTAACACTTTATTTTTCGGTTACTTCCCACACATCGGCACGCCAAGAGATCGCCAACAATTTCACCCCCTTTTCAAGAAGGATCAGTGCGTGACCCTGCAGATCTAGACACACGGAAAATATCGAGGATGGCCCCCGTTCTAAAGAGGGGGTGGCAAAAGCGGGAAGATAATAACCCATAAATTACTCCAGCCAGTGTCATTGTGAAATCCGTGTGTGGTACATGCAACGCTTTGAAGTACAGTATTTTGCAATGAATTTCGTGTATTGATATCTGAGATGTCTAGCAAGGGTGTAATAAGAGTTCCTTTATCAGCAGCAATAATTAAAACTTGTCTTTAGAAAAATATTTTAAAACGCTAGAAGCATCGCACTTACTATCGGTTGTTTTGAAAAAAATTTTTTTTAAATATTTTATTCTTTTTTTTTCACGATTTTAAAATTCGCTAATTTTAATTTAAAATGCGTGCGCTCGCTGTCTCAGGAAGGAAGGAAAAAAAGAGAAGAAAGGAAATTTGGAGGAAGAAAATTGCGTTAACTATTTACATATATTTACCTCCAAATTTACTTATTCGTTTTAGTTGTGGACGCAGGATCTTATTTTAGGCTGGGTATTCGGAGCACGTGACATGGCTCTTCCATTTTATAGTTGTCCTAGAAACTGCACAGATAGTATCAAAACACGTACTAAAATAATCTTTCACACATTATGAAGGTTTAATTTCTACCCGAAAATCAAAGTAAATTATCTGAATATTTTAATTGAATCCAACAAATTATTCAAAGAGTTTAGTTTCATAAATTGACATTTATTTTCTTATTTTATAAAGATAGTTGCAAGTTATGCATAAATGTATAAATTTTATAATATCTGATGCTGATAACTAATAAGTAGTTCGACAAAATCCTCTAAAGTTTTAGACATTCTAAAATTTAAACTTTTGGTCAGAGAAAAGAGAAAATCAGATTTTTTTTTTTTCCGAAACATATATCGTAATTTAATGTGTTCTCTTGAGTATTTTTAGAGCCTGAAATATTTGACCCATTAATCGTATATAGAACATTGTAAAACTAAAATTAAAAAAAAAAAAAAAACTGTTAAATTTTTTTAAAGCATTTTCTTACATTCATGTTAAATATTTTTTGCTATTCCCCTAAAGAACTCTTGAGCAATGTGACAGAGGCGTTTAAAAGTTTAATGTTAAGAAAATCTTCATGCACGGGTGATTTGTGAAACGTAAATTAATTTCATTTAAGTAATATTCCGCAATAATTTTTTTTTTTCAGGGTTTGCCGCAAGTACCCTACAGAGGGTGTTCACACATTTTTGTAACGATTTTGCAAAGATATATATAGAAATAAATATAAGAATTTTATTTTCTAATGTGTTCAGTCTGATAGCCCTTTCTTTGAACCATTATATTACATCTTGATTTCAAAGATGAAAGTCCTTTTCTTAAAACATCAAGGCTGATATTGTTCCACTCCTCCATCCCAATCTTGTAGTAATATAATCTTTTGTAGTAATATATGAATGCATCTTGTGTTCGCGTGATTATGGGAACGCTCTACTAGGGCAATCTGCCAAGGATGGGGGGGTGCCTAGGTAGGAGAACTTTCTAAGGGGTTCTAAAGCGTATTCACGTTACATCTGGAAAAAACCTACCAAAAATCCAGACTGTTAGATCGACAGCTGCTCAATGGGACCCGATCCCGGGACCTTCACTCTTCGGCTGTCTACCATTTTCAGTGACATAACTACTGTGCGATGGTAAGGCTATAAATGTATCTTAAAGTAGAAATATAATTCAACTCATCTTCGCTTAGAAATATATTTAATTTTATATTTCAATTCCATTCATTATCACTGAAAAATAACGTTCAATAAATACTTGTCACACAATTTTGCTTTCATGCCTTAAAAGATGCTATTTATTCCAGGAAAAATTCATGTATATGTAAAAAAAAAGTTACTATTATATTTGTTTGTTCATCTTAAAATACACTGGAATAAAATAAACTAGAAGTTTCTGTAGAAAATTTTACTTAATTGAAGTTTTAGACGTATTTCGTATTTTGTGTGTATTAAGAAAATACATGTATTTTGTATTTTTTCAATTTAGAAAGCATTTTGTATTTTGTAATTTTTTGTGTTTGAATAAATGGAATTTGTATTTTGCATCGAAAATACATTTATTTATGTATTTTGCCCAACTCTGCTTCTGTAGCTGCTTTCAAAGAGCATTGCAGAGCAAGCAGTAATTATTTTTATTTCCAACGGAGGGGAGTCTCCGTTGCACTGGAGAGAGTATGAGGGAACGTTCTCTAAGTGAAACTGTACTCCCCCTCTCTAAAAAACGGGGGATGAGGGGGAGAAAAGCAATAAACTTTAGGTTTACCATTGCCGATCTCTGGGAAGATAGGTTATTTTTCCTCCCTCCCTCCCTCGCTATCTGGCAGCCCTATTGAAAAAAGGCAACGAAAGCGTGTGGACGCAAATCATGTTCACAATAACATGTGCACACACGAATATGACGACAGAGAAACCCGGCGGGAACGATATAGCACTCTAGGGCAAAAAAGAGAGAGAGTGACTCATATTTGATAACAAGCTTCGTTCAACACGTCGTACCCCCCCCCCCCCCCTTTGAAACGCTTCGGATACGCCACTGCCTCCTATTAAACTAATGGCTGCGTAAAAATATAATAAATAAACATTTAGTGTAAAAAAAAAAAAAAAAAAAAAAAAAAAACGCATAAAACGATACCTATTTGAAGGTGCGACCACTTCGACCAAAAAATTTTTCTGTCTTTTCCAGCCTTCATACTACGTCTCACAAAACCGTGGGAACTGGAAGATAAAACAAAACAAGCATGTTGCCACTTTATCTTCAGTTCCCACTGTTTGGTGAGACGTAGTTTTTGGTCGAAACGATCGCATCTTCAAATATGTATCGTTTTATGAGTGTTTTTTTACACAAAGCTTTTATTTATTTTAACACCAGTATTTTGAATGTTTTTCTGTAATTGGTGCGTGTTCAAGGAGGACATTATATTCTGAAATAGATGAAGGAAGAAAAAAAAATTAAGAAAGCAAAATTAATTCATCCAGTGGGGACAGGTCTGATTGGATAAGAAAAAACGTCCCGAAGATATTAAGAAATTAAAAGAGCCTACGATGTCAATTGAATTTACCCAAGAGTAGAAACATCGTTCGTTAATGGTCTGGAAAACGATAAAGTTATATTTTTCTATTACCATTTTAGCTATTAAATTGTTCTTTCTCTCAGTCCTTTCCTAAAGGGAGTTAACGCGTGAAAAGAAGAAAATCATCCAATTTAATTCTTCGATTTTCGAATGGAGTAAACGTTACGTCGATGTGTTATAATAGGTTGTTTCTCGCGGAGTTACGAAACAGAATCTAAGCGTGTTGGCGACGAAAGTGAAGTGTTCATCGTTTATCGGGATCATGGAATGGAAGGCTGGATAATGAGAATAAAGCATGTTGATAATGTGTGATAAATATATGTTTTTGTGTTTTTCTTTCTATGAGGATACATAAATTGACATGATAGTGTTTGGCATAAGGGTTGATTTTAAAATTTATAAAATCATATTAATTTATGAAAATTTTTATTTTCAAGCTGCATGAAATATTTTACCGTGAAAACAGCTTTACACTATTAGCCCATTTCCGAGAATGTTAACTAATCTGACAGAACTAAAATGTACTTACAATAATTTGTGTCTGTATGTCGCAATATATATGAGAGTTTTGGGATCCCTTCACAATTAACTGTACTCATGAAAACCTACACCGTTTGTGAGACGGTGATCTACAATTTGCCTAAACCAAATTTCAGTTCAGTCGCATGCAGTGTTCAGACGCTAGGGCACTCAAAGTAGTTTACATAGTAGTGTTTCTTTTTCACGTAGTTAAAATACTTTCTTTACATGTTACATATTCGAAAAGTAAAAATAATTAAAACTTTGTTTAATAACACCATTAAAAGAATAACCACAGAAAAGTTGTTTCAGGTGGCACAAAAAAGTCCATCCTTCATCAGTTGAAAAAAAAAAAATCAACCATCCACATTAGTAGAAAGGAGCGAACGAATAGAAAGGTGAACTATAACATTTCTTTTCATCATCTCTTGTTTTTTTTTTCTTCGTTTAAAATGAAATTGAAAAAATATTCGTCTTCAAGGTTATAATAAAACTAGATGAAGCACCTGCTCTTCGCACGGAGTGGATATTGTTAAACCAAAAAATACAAATGGAAAATAAGTAAATAAATATCAAATATATTTTGGTTATATATTTAGTCACCTATAAAAACTATTTTACCATATTCGTCAGAAATATTCTAACAATACTTGATTTAAAAAAAAATACGTTTGGAATGTGCATCGTATTCCGCGAGTCAGCCATATTTGTCTTCTTGTTCTTCAAAATTGAAATCTACATTAAAATCGCCTACTAAAACTGTTTTAAAATTCCCTCCAGGTATATTCTAACTATACTTCACCATTGTTTACACGAATATAGACACCAATAATCCATTTAAATAAACAGTAGAGTTAGACAATCTCTCGGCAAAGATGGTTGTGTTGTGTTGTTGTGAGATTACGGCCAATTAGCTACACGTGGGCTCTAGGCCGAAGGGTGGGGGGGGGTCTTTCTAAGGGATCCTAACCCGTATTTACGCTAAGTTTCGGAGGAAAATAGGGAAAACTCCAAGCGGTTAGGTAGGCGGATGTGATCTGGTTTTGAAACAGGCACCTTCCGTCTGTCTCCCAGTTCAGCGCGCCATGGTGGGGCACTCGACAGAGATGGAAGATATCGCTTCGGTGACTTATTTCTTTTATGCCAAACTTCACGATAAATCACCAAAAATGGTAGACCTTGGCAACTTTTCGCATTTAATCTGGCAATCCTTGAAAAATGATTCGCCCTTTCACCAGGTAGACAAAAACCTTTGTCTGAAATTAACAGCAAAGAGCTAAAAAATACGTGAAAAGCACCTTTTTTGTCAACTACCCTTTATTAAAGTCAATTTAAAAAAAAAACTTGAAAAAGATTTTTATGAATTTGCGTTTGTTAAATTTTAGTGCAAGATTTTTATGGCTATCTTCATTTTCCTTTGATATATGAAGACAAATATGACTTTAACATTTTGGCCCCTCTCAAGAGTTTGGACACGAACTCTAAAAAACCCTGAAAATGACTGTTAGGCATTCGTGTTCGCTACATTTTGAAGAAAGAATTTTATGGATATCTCTATGTCCCCTTGAGATATGATAGCAAATTCGGAAACAACGTTTAGACCCCCTTATCCTCTTTTTGTTGCGAATTGTAAAAAATCCTCAAAATTATTTTAAGGCATTTGTGTTCACTATAATTTTAAACATGAATTTTAGGCTATCCCTTGTTTCTGTGATATTTGAAGGGAAATGTGAAAAGAAAGTTTTGGCCCCGTACACACGTTTGGGTGTGAATTCTAAAACACCCCGAAATGATTCTTATGCATTCGTGTTCGCTGCATTCTAAAGCAAGAATTTTATGGCTATCTCCGTTGCCCTTTGAGATATGATGGCAAATTCGGAAATAGCGTTTTGGCCCCTTATGATGGGCCTTCTAAAGAACTCTGAAAATGAATTTTAAGCATTTGTGCTCACTACACATTAAACCAAGAATTTTACGGCTATCTCTTTTTTCCTCTGATATATGAAGGGAAATGTGAAAAGAAAGTTTTGGGCCCTTTCCCTCTTAGGGTACGAATTTTAAAAAATAAAGAAAATAATATTTAGGTATTTGTATTAGTTACATTTTAAAGCAAGAATTTTACGGCTATTTCTTTTTCACCCTGAGATATGAAGGGAAACGTGAAAGGAACGTTTTTGGCCGCCACCCCCGTCTGGATACGAACTTTTTAAATGGCTTCTTAAATGACGCCTTGGGCACAAAAGCTATACACTCCTAAAATTTCAGGTCTGTACCTCCGGTCGATTTGGCTGGGCGATGACCGTCAGTCAGTCAGTCAGTGAGTCAGTCAGGACATCTTCCTTTATATATAGCGATATAAAAAACAAATATGACATCTTTTATTTCTTTCCCCACATTAAAACGTATTTGCTCTGAAATGCATTCACTTCTCGGCCTCCGGATTTGCTTCCGGAGGAATAAATCATTTTCCAGGGCGAAGGGTCATGGATAACGCTCCCCGCTTTATAACGTGAACATGAATTACATGCGTTCAAAAACCTATCTCATGGAAACATTATGTACTCCTACAGAAAAGCACTCAAAATACTGGTGTTAAAAAAAAAAAAAAAAATCTGAAAAATTTCGAGATTTTATTTACACACTTGAGTGTGCTTTTACTCTCTCTCTCACACACGAAACCACGAAGATTTTACAGGTCGGTTCCAAGTATGAAGTATGATTTAACATGGCACAGTGGTTATGTTCTTGGAAATAATAGGCAGGCGAAGCGTGAAGCGGGTCTTATCGCGCGTCTGTCAACCTAATAGAGATGGCAAATGAATCGATGAGTCGAATCAGTGATTCGAATCTTGGTACTGAGTGGCTCAGTCTTTACACTCACTCTCTACTGATTCGAATCTCAAGCCCTCATTTGTGGGGAAATACATTCCAAGTGCGAAGGGAAGGAAAACTTATTTTCCCTTTGCCGTTCCCAGAGATTTTCCCTTACTCTTTCAACTCTTTTCAACTCTTTTCGACTCTTTACGACTCTTTTCGACTCTTTACGACTCTGAGTCGATTGATGATTTGAAACAGCAAATGACTGGGTGTGGGTGAGTTGGTCACTGAGTTGGTGCAGCAACGAATCTTTACTGATTCAGTGTTTCGCTCTGTTACGGTGATTGTATACGATCGTTGAGAATTGTTAGTTTTTCGAATCTTCTATCGACTCAGAGTCGAAAGGAGTCGAAAAGAGTTGAAAGGATGTTTCATTTAATTGGAGTTTTTTTTTCGAATCTTCGGTGTTTCATTTCTTGGTTGGTGGTCGGATTTAAAGTTTTATCTGTCTGTGGGTGTGGAGTGGGTCGAGCATCGTTTGCTTTTGGCGGGGGGCATAGGCGTTACTTCCTAAGGGCAAGAGGGGTCAATCCCCCCCCCGAAAAAAAAATTAAGAAAATTCAAGTATCAGAGCTATTTATAATAATGATATTTTCTACAATCGGAAACATTTTGTCACCCCATCCAAATATTACATGCCAATTTACGCCAATGCTCGTGGAAGAGCGGGGGTGTCTCAAAGTTGTTTAAACCTTTTTCCCTCGGGGGGACTCCCTCCTTCCAACTTGTCTGGCTGGTTTAATATTTGTTTAAAATTTAATGAAACATTCCTTTTCTACTTTTAACTTCAATATATGTCCCCTGCCCCCACGCTCAAGAGAAAAAAAAAAAAAAAAAAACGGAACGTTAAGTTTACATGGTGGCGGGTTTTCATGTGAAGGGAAATAGAATGAAATAAAGTTAGGATTGTGTTTGTCACTTTTAATGAAGGATACAGGGGCGGTATTAAGCGCTCTCACAAAAGGACTTTGTAGTAAGCAAAATAACATTTCGCTTTATTGCTGCAGATTTCGTTTAAGATATTTTATTACCTTGTTTGTCGTTTAAGGGGAATGATTTTATTTTCTTTCGTAATTCAGAGAAATACAAAATAGGGTCTAAAGCAGTGGCGTAGTTAGTGTTATTGACAGTGGCATAGCCAGGATTTTATTTCGGGGTGGGCTGGGTATCAAATTTAAAGATAAAGTTCAATTGTAAGCTAAGTAAAGGGTCCCATTTTTTTGGGGAGGCAGCAGCCCCTCAGTAGAACTGGGCCAAAAATCGACAAATATCGACATATCGGTTTTATTTCAACATCAAATATCCGATATTCCCATTTTCATTTCAGTGAAATCTCGAATTCGATAAAGGTAAAAAATACAGGCCGGCCAGGGGCGTAGCCAGAAATTTTTCATGGGGGGGGTTATGACTACTGCAACTCATATATATGTATACGTGTGTGTGATAATGTAGTGAAGAATATACATTTTGTATGGTAAAAAATTCCTCATGGGGGGGTTATGACCCCCCTAACCCCCCCCCCTTGGCTACACCTCTGAGGCCGGCGATAAGAAAATCCTGAGATCAATACCAGCTTGTGATGCTTTTGCTACTGCTTTCTCTCCGTTGATGACGATGCCGGATCACGGAAAAAACAGCTCCATGGTTTATTAGTCTAATTACCATAATTAATTAACGTATATCTCTGAAACTATCCACCGGAGCGCGTTTTTATTGATTCTCGACCCCCCCCCCTAGTTCCAACACCCCACCGATACTTAAAATTTCGAATGCTTTGACACCAAACTTAACCTTTTAATCTAACAGGCCCAGGGGGCCATACGAAGCTCCCCTATATTTTCAATTTGGGTATTTTAAACACTAGCCTCCTCCGGCGGCATCTCCAAAGTCTGGAAACCATCCCAGAGGCTAATTTCTACATGTTTGCAGTCCTTTTAAGCCTCAATCATGGTTAATTAGTCTAATTACCATAATTAATTAACGTATATCTCGGAAACTATCCATCGGAGCGCGTTTTTATTGATTCTCGACCCCCCCTAGACGTACACCCCCATCGATACATAAAATTTCGAATACTTTGACACCAAACTTAACCTTTTAATCTTACAGGCCCAGGGGGTCATACGAAGCTCCCCTGTATTTTCATTTCTGGCAGTTTAAACACTAGTTTTACTCAAGCAAGGAGAGAGAGATGCTAGCTGCCCGAGAACTCAGCGGAGAAGAAACCCGATGAATGGGTGAAGGGTGTTTAAATAGTACAGCTTTCGGCGCAGAGAGAGGGAAAATTTCTTAAGTTGTTTTATTGATTCAAGATTCGAATCACTGATTCGAATCATCGAAGTAGTGAGTGAGTTGAGATTCGAATCAATAAAATGAGTCGAACCGCCCATCTCTACAACCTAACTGAAACCACCGCTATCGTCAGACTATCGCCAAAACTCGCCCAGAACGATGACAAATGGCGATATTTTTGGCATGGACCCAGTGACTGACTATCGCCAAATTTGGCGATATTTTGGAAAAACTCGCCAAGGTCGACGACAGAAGGCGAGATTTTGGGCATGGACTAAACAGAGATTGTCTAGAGTTAAATTGTATTGAAGATGTCCATAGACATTAAAGTATTGAAATTGTTTACAGTGGTCTTGTAAATAAACTCTCCAGTAGATTTTAACCCAAAATCCAGATGCACAACTACATGTTACAACAATCTTATGTATGAAATTTCAACATTCTGCGGCTAAACTTTTTTGAGAATTGAGAGTTAAATACATACACACGTACAACAAAAGTCGCCAAGCTTGGCGACTTTTGGCGTAGTTCTCGAGGGAGGCACATGACCGTGGTCGGACTATTACCTAACTTATATGGTAGGACGGTATTGTGCTTGAAATGGATAAATGCTCCTAAAATTGCCATTGACAGTAATGTATAGGAAATCTTTTGAGTGTTCCTGATGCAGAACTATGAATGATAAAAACACTTCTTTTAATGGAGAATTTCATTTTGTAACTCTTAACAGCATATATGACTTCTGAGCCTTTTGAAATAGCCCAATACCTCTAAAAAACACTTTGATGAATTTCGGCCCATAGAGCGTAATGTATTTCGAATCTTTTGGGCGGTCCTGTAGATAAACTACCCAGTCGAATGGAACCGAAAGGGGAGGTGCACAACTAGATGTTACAACAATCTTAAATATAAAGTTTCAACATTCTACCCTAATAGTTTTTGAGATGTGCGAGTTTAATGAGTTTCGGCCCATTGAGCGTAATGTATTTCGAATGTTTTGGGCGGTCCTGTAGATAAACTGTCCAGTTGAATGGAACCGCAAGGGGAGGTGCACAACTAGATGTTACAACAATCTTAAATATAAAGTTTCAACATTCTACCCTAATAGTTTTTGAGATATGCGAGTTTAATGAGTTTCGGCCCATTGAGCGTAATGTATTTCGAATGTTTTGGGCGGTCCTGTAGATAAACTACCCAGTCGAATGGAACCGAAAGGGGAGGTGGACAACTAGATTTTACAACAATCCTAAATATAAAGTTTCGACATTCTACGCGTAATAGTTTTTGAGATATGCGAGTTTAATGAATTGCCCATAGAGCGTACCCAGCAAACACACACAGGTTCTCTGAATGCCTATTAACGTTTAGAAAACGTCTATTAACTTTCAGAAAGCGTCTTCTGAACGTTAATAGGCGTTCAGAGAACCTGTGTGTGTTTGCTGGGTAATGTATTTCGAATCTTTTGTGCGGTCCTGTACATAAACTACCCATTCGATTGAGACCAAAAGGTGAGGTGCACAACTAAAACCACACAAAATGCAAGAATATAGAGTGAAAACTAAAGAAAATCCTACCCAAGTCCCTAAAATCAACAAAAATTGAAAAGTGACTCGACGCGCTCGCGTAGACAAAAAACCCGTGATTAAAAGAAATAGCACTCTCAAGTGCTAATAAATAAAAACTTGGTGTAAAAAACACACATAAAATGATACTTAGACAAGACAGGAAACGATCCTATCTTGTTATAAGTATCATTTTATGTGTGTTTTTTATACAAAGTTTTTATTAATTTTATTATGTACCCCTTTCGCAAAAATTGATGCGGCACAAGCGTCCACGTTTACTGGAAAACAATCTCCCTATCCTGCTACATGACAACGGTCATTGTCATGTCGCAAACAATGTCATTCTGCTTTTGCAACGGTGCCAGCGAGAAATCTTAGAACACCCTCATACTCGCCGGACCTGAGTCCTTGTGATTTCGATCGGTTTCCGAAGTTTAAGGAACCCCTCCGAGGTCGCCGATTTCATGACGTTGCATCTGCATGCTCCCCGCAGCAGGGCGCTCTATCGCTGACAAGAACAATCAGCAACTTGGTAGTGGTCTCCAATAGAGATGAGACGGGCTCAGCCCGAGCCCGGGCCCGACTCGGGCTCTGTAATTCACGAGTGCGTTCGGGCTCGGGCGGGCTCGGGCTCGTGAAAAATTTCTTCTTTGTTGAACATACTCCTTGAAACAGATTTTAAAAAGTGATTCATGGGATAAATAGACGTACTTATTTCAAAAAATAGCGGCACGGGGGACCAGAAGGTGTGTGAAGCTCCAAAATTTATTGTATCCTATTAATGAAGTAGTTAATTTTATTTATCTTTAGCTGAAATTTCGGGCTCGGGCGGGCTCGGGCTCCAACTTTAATAATATTCCTCGGGCTCGGGCGGGCTCGGATTAAAAGTCTTCGGGCTCGGGCGGGCTCGGGCTTCAAAAAATGAGCCCGAACTCATCTCTAGTCTCCAATCCGTCCCGACATTTGGCAAAAGGTTATAAACTTTTCTGGTGATTACATAGAACGAATGTAATAAAATTGCACTTGTAAGTTAATTAAAAATTTATTTATACCTAAGTTGCCATTACTCGTATTTGTAATCGAGCTCGCCCCTACAAGCAACAATTCCCAGTTTCTGCTCGGCCAACCACCGACATTCATCGCAACTCATCGCTCACCGAAATTTGGTACTCGGCCCAGACACGGAATTCCATCTAAAAACGTTGATTGTTATGTGTGCGGCAGACACTGATCGGTCCGGTACCCATAAAACGATGCTCGGAACGATATCCGGCCTGAGTTATCGGGCCATATGGCTAAATTTGATCAAAATAGGCTGAACTGAAAAGAAATTTCGGCCCGCATAACGGCCGAGCGGCATTCAACCGATGAAAATTGGCGCATGCGCTCTGTTCATGCAACATTCGAGCGATGGCAACATATCTATCGGCAGGCGCCATCTTTGTTTTCATAACAATAGGAGACGAAAAAAACGGAAGAAGTTTTTTGGTGGTGATTAGTCTATATTGGTACGTATCAGGCGCGTAGTCAGGAAAATTTTTCGGGGGGGGGATATGCGCCTGGAAAATCTTTCGGGGGGGGATATGAACTTATATGTGTATAAATAGACGGAATTTCATCACTAATCCAAACATTTCGGGGGGGGGATATATCCCGATATCCCCCCCCTGGCTACGCCCCTGGTACGTATAACTATCATTGTAACAAATTTTTGACATTTTTAATATAGTATTAGTCTAATATAAGTAAAGTATAAGTTCACATCTCTGTAATTATTTTTTTCTCTCTTGATACTGTTGCATAACACTAATGGAATAACACTATTTTATTAGTATCTATTTCCTATCTTTACACGGCGTATAGTGTGTAATTACACTATCTCATACAGTTAATCGCTTTTTAGTTTTAAAATATACGGGTAAATTCTTCATTGAATCTAATAAAAAATCATACTTCCGACCAAAACAAGCTTATTTGGTACTTATGTATTTTACAGTCAGTCAGCCAAAAAGAGCGATTTCGTGTGCGTGTGGAATACGTCAAATTCATTGTTACAATGTAGTGCATTGCAATCCTTTGGCGAAAAAACTTGTTGGCGTGAATTATCGACGGTAAAATAAGTACCGATTATTTGCATCCGTTGACCATAAAAAAAAAGAAAAAAAATCTAAACGATGCGATTACTCGCCAAGATAGTTTCCAAAGGCATAAAGCGCACATTCTTAGAGTTGTGGAAATGAGAAGCTGTACAGCATTGATTTGATATTCAAACGACTGTTTTGTTTCGCTTTATAAACTTCGAAACCCGCGTTGATGAATTTAGATTAGCTTAGAAATAGTATACGTAAATACAGTGATTTTTTTTTCTTTTTTAAAGCAGACCACGGTTTTTTTTTTTTGTTTTTTTTTTTAAGCAGAACACTGGTTAATGATGATTTCAGAACCTGTGGATAGTATAAACCAGACTGATACAGGGTGTCCCAAAAAAGTGGTAACGGGCTTTAATTCTTTATCTATTAGAGATAAGTGGACAGCGTAAATTGAGAAAAGTGTTCAAATTGAGGTCGGAAGTAAGACTTCGTTAAAAAAATTCCTCTCATTAATTCTCAAAAAGTTACACTTTCTACATTTTTATATGACCCTCGTACAAAAGCATTCCCATACACTAATGAGGTGATGAACAAAATTTGGGAATTATATTATTAAAAATTACATTTTAAGATAACCCCTCATCCTAGGATGATCGTCCACCCTTAGCGTTGCCATCACAACGCAAACAAGCAAACTGACATGAAATAAGACTTCAGAGGGTTCAAAAGTTGAAAAATGAAGGGATATGTAAAAATCCGTCTTGGGGTCATTTTCTGCATCCCGCAGTCTGAATCATGGTAAATTCTGCAAACGCAAAGCATGAAAATTGTTATTGTTGCTTCGAAACCCTCTGGCCAACTGCAGAGGGGGTCAGATGCTTTATTTAAAACGAAAATGGCCTGAATTGGGCAGCTCCCTTTTTGCTGATCTCCAGTGAGGGGAATACCGACTTATCCCGGGTCTCCCTCCTAAATTTTGAACCAATTTCAGATGACAGCTGGATGACCTAAGAGCTGGATTGGTACCCCAAAGAGAGATATGGATTGAACATGGAAAACGTTGAAGTCAAAACATACTACACATAACTACACATTAATAACATACTACTACACATAAATAAACTACACATTTTTTGTGCATTAATTCCCTACAGCATACACAGTTTACATCATCCTCAGTCGAGAAAGGAGTTTACCCTTCTAGGCACTGGCCAAGCAGGTGCTGCTTCCCTTTCGGAGTTCCAATGGGAAGAGCTTAACCAACTGTTCTACTGCCGGACACATGAAAAATTTCTTTCACCTAATGTTTTGCTGTCTTAGTGAGTGCATTGGGAAAATTTTTCGAGATATCGATGTGTTGGAGAAAACGTAGGGGGTCTATCCAGAAAAAAACGTTTTGTAGGGAGTTGGAGTAATATAAAGATTGGAAATCCCTGATATAGAAATTATGTAAAAAAACATTTGAAGCAGACTTACTCTGTATTTCCTATTATTGTGTAAATTAAGTTCTAAAAATTTTCTTTTTTTTCTCCTAGAAGCTGCTCATAAAATAAGATGTTTGAAGATGCTGCTGCAAAACTCAAAGAAAATACTTCTTTTGTAAATTATGTGTATGATATATTTTGTGTAGAATAATTTCAATAAAAATTTTTGGAATTTACTTTATTTTAAAAATTATTATAGCGATCTTATGTCTTAAGGTCTAGGCTTTAAAAAAAAAAACTATTTTACAAAACTGTAAGCTAGTTCCACAGGTTCCAGTGGTCAATAATCTTTTTTAAATTGTAAGCTAATTCAAGAAAGTTCGGAAAGTCGATTTCCTATCACAAAAAAAAAGTCCTGATGTGAACTACACAATTTTCTTGTATGGCTGTTAAACTTTACGCATTCTTGATGCACGCTATTTAAATATATTGGAAACTGAAATGCGATACTTCAGTATCTCGTTAAGCGTAAGAGATATGACCAGGGTGAGATTTCAGCATTGAAAACTTATTCCTGGCTGAAAAATTGGCATTTTTCTTTTCTTCGTCAGCTTGGCGACAAACGGCGAGGTTTTAAGCATGACCCTGCACGCTTAAACCGAAACGAGCAAAATTCAATCAGTCGGAGCGACTTTTGAGCCAGTTTTCAAACGGGCGCTTCTCCTTTAGGAGCGTTTTTCGATCACAAGAGCGGAGCGAAATATAACAATAAGCGAGGAGGGGAGTTCTCAGAAAAAAGAGGAAGCGAGCACGGGAATTCTCTGAAAAAAGACCACTCAAAGAGCACTTTCGTGGAAATATCGGTAGGTTTCCATGGAAACGGATCGCTCCGCAATATATCGTTTTTTTCGCTCTTTGGGTTTAAGGGTGTAGCCTGTGGAACGTAATCAAAAATAAAAGTGCAGAACCAAATATAACGACAGTCTTAAATACAAAATTTCAATATTCTATGTCTAATAGTTTTTATTTTTATTCGAGATACGTACTTATTTTTATGCCAAAATTTGTAATATTGCCCCTAAATTTACCAAGCTTGGGGACAGTTGGCAATATTTTGGGCATGACCTGAACAGAGATAGTTCAGGGATTTTTAATGTGAAAGGTATGTCCATCGACTTTAATGTATCGAAAGTCTTTCATATAACTCTGTAAATAAACTACTCAGCCAATTGGAATCAAAAAGGGACACGTACAACTATGTTTTAAGGCAATCCTAAATTTGAAATTTCTTCGGATATTCCTCTTTGAGTTAATCGAATTACACAAGAATATACGTGCATAAATACATGCATACGAGCAGACGTCCCTCAAATTTATTCAAACTAGATCGAAAATGCAACATGCGTACGTACAGACATTACCAAAATACTACTTACAGCGAGTTCTGGGATTAAGGCCAATTATCTACACGAAGGATCTAAGCCTGTGGATGGGGTGCCCTCCGTGGGGATCTTTCTAAGGTGTCCTAACCCGTATTTACGCTAAATTTCGGTAGAAACCACGGAAAACTCCGAACGGTTAGGTCGGCGGACGCGATCTGGTTTTGAACCAGATACCTTCTGTCTTCCAGTTCAGAGCGCTATGCGCTCGGACTAGTTAAAACAAATCGAACATGTTGTTGTTGTTGTTGTCGTGTCCATGATAGACGACGCTATCCATGGAAAGAGGGGTGCCAGTGCCCTCGAGGGGGTTGGACTTCTACTTATTGGTCCCTAATTTTGAACCGACTCCAGATGAGGGACCAACCACCACCTGAAATCGGCACCCCCAGAGGTATCGTTTAATAACTTGGAGGACATTGGAGCCACGACGGATTTTACGTGCACCAGCTCCCATGAGCGTACACGGTTCCACAGCGGACGAGCCGAGATGACCCTCCCAAGCACTGGCCAAGCCGGATGCTGCTTCACTTACCGTGTTCTTATGGGAACGGAGTTTAGCGCCCAGACCACTGCGGGACTATCGAACATGTAACATACGTATATAATTTCATACGTAGATGGAGTATACGACTATAGTACGTTAACGTATAGTATAGTTACGTATATAGTACGACTATATATGTAAATAGATGGAGTATACGACGTACCTACATGCATGCATATGCGTCGCGTAGTTAAAGTGTATTTCTTCTATATTGTATTGCTTCTGCACCGCATTACCATATAAGAAAAATGCGATTACAAATACATTTCAAATATAAAAGAAATCTGTTAAACACTTGTGAATGTTATCATTCGGATTGCATCGTAGGGACGGAAAGGGTTAAATGCATGTCAACATCACATAAGAACTTATCGAAAAGTGATACTCACCCTGGTGATTGGCCAACCTCACGCATAAAGTGAACGGGCCAGTTCCTCAAATCCGTGTTCAACCCGATGAAAACTCATCGGTTAGACTACTTCGGACGTTTCCACGTTCGAGGGGACATGAACTGCGTGTATCCGAGCACTTTCTCAGTGGACGGCCTGATTTCTTCTCATCAGCTCAAGGCTACGTGGCCGGTGAAGGCCCGAGCAAAATTGCTAGTAGGGGCAGACGTCATCCAATCAAATACATCGCGTCATGTTCGCGTTTAATACCCCACTCACGATATAAATATCACATAACGGGATCGACTGACGATTCTCCAACGTGTACTTAAAACAATAGCGTTGATGACCTCTTCTTCAAGGCGAAACTTTCTATTTGGATGGCGCTCCCAGCTATCCCAGTTAATGACGTTGTTAAACCACTATTAACCGAAAACTAATCCTCCTTCCTACGAATACTGTTAGCACGTATTTCTATTCTGATTGGATATCTGATTTTTTCGCTATTTAAAAGCCTTAAGTGGTTTCTAAATAAAATGCATGCAAGAATGAACATCGAATGAAACAAAGGCCAAATATGTAGAGAATGGATATCAGTGCCCTTTATCTGTAAAATAAATTGATTGCCTTTTAGTGCTGGCCCTGACTGTTGCACGGGCTATTGGGACTTGCGCCCTGGGC
This sequence comes from Cheiracanthium punctorium, assembly GCA_038373885.1. Lineage (NCBI taxonomy): Eukaryota > Metazoa > Arthropoda > Arachnida > Araneae > Cheiracanthiidae > Cheiracanthium > Cheiracanthium punctorium. The sequence continues at coordinate 53,107 of JAWZYV010013787.1, forward strand.
ACTACGCAGATAGAGCCAAAATATGGAGATTAAACCACATCCGTATCAACATAATGAGCAAGCCATACTTATATGTACAGGGTGTCCCAAACAGGTGGTAACAAGTTTTCATTCTTTATCGATTAGAGATAAGTGGGCAATGCGATTGGAAAAATGTTCAAAATGAGGTAGAAAAAAATACTACGTTAAAAAAAGTTCCTCACGTTAATTTTTAAAAAGTTACAATTTTTCAAATTTGTATACGACCCTCCTCAACGAAAAAATTCTCAGTAAAATGTGCCTCATACATAAAAGAGGTTGCACTTTTTGGTGGTGAAGAGGCCATCGGCAGACCAGCTGGTCGCTGTATGCGGCCGCTCACCGAAACCTGTAAAAGCGGCCCGTACATTGCATAGGCTGGACGTGAAGCGGTCGGACCAGCTGGTTGCTGAAAGCTGACAACCCGCAGATTGCAAATTTCGGTTGCAAAGAGGCCCGTGTGCCGTAGATTGCACAATCCAATCGCGAAGCGGCCAGTGTGCTCTAGGTTGCACATTTCGGCTACGAAGCGGCCATCGACGGCCAAAACTGGTCTCCGAAGGCGGCTAGTTATATTATAGTTTTATCATTTCTTGCAAATGAAATTTCAAAAGTATGAACAGGAGTGTCACATAATAGCCATCCCTGGAGACGTATGTCATATAATAGCCATCCCTGACGTAGCGTCCACAAGAGCTAATGATGCAAATGGGTTACAAATATTAAAAATAATTTTTAAATAAAGCTTGATCAAATATATGAAATTTTAAAATTCAATTTTGGACATCGAAAAAAGTTTTGCGAAACCCAACAGCTGTGAAAAATGGGTTTAAATGCTTGTTTTTGTAAAAGGGGCCCCAAAGTTAGTGTCCCTGGGCCCCATCTATATATAGTCAGGCTTTGGACTTACCGTACCGCCTTTCCTCTGCTCACTAATTATTTTTCTGTCGTCTACTCTGTTTTCTTTCTCTGTTTTCTTTCTTTTTTCCAGTTTCTTTCTTTATCCTCACCTTTGTGTGTTTTGAAAGTAGGAATTATCCCAGAAACTCGTATTCTTTCCCTCTCCTTCTTACCGTAAGCGGCCAGAGAGTGCAAACTAAAGATTAGAGTATTAATGCTGGCGCTACGAACGTACGGGGAAACGATGATCTTGTGATCACTCGTGATGTGCCGACAGCTTTTTGAGGAGAGAGGTGTGTGTGCCATGTGATGTTTTCTGTAAAGGCATTTAGCGAGTGTTGATATAGGTCTTGATGTGACGGTTTGAGTTCTGATTGATGATACAGGTTTTAATGTGACAATGGATTTTATTTGTGATCTTTTTCGATGGTGGATGTTGAAGTTTTCTTAATAAAGTTGTTGTTGATTTTAAACGTATGGTGTCTCAATCATTCCCTTGACGTCGCCACCTCATGTATATCCCTTATATGATGTCCTAATTTTAAATGTTACGTGTTTGTGTGTATTGTAGAGAGCTGATAGTATAAAAGGAACGATATCAAAGGAGACGCAAGGTAAACGGTAGATGCTTCAGGCAAAGTGTACCCTCCCATCTGAGGATGGCATACCTCCTCAAATACAGCACTGCGATTCTGATTGAAAAGTAATTCGTATCGTAAATTTATGCGGGACGAGAAATTCTAGTGGGAAATCTCGCACAAGACAAGACTCTGTCTCGTCTCGCAAAATATTTCCTTTCTCGGCTCACGTCTCGTCTCGCAAAAAATTCCTGTCTCGCATGCGAGACAATGCGAGATTTCTCGCGGCTTGCTTCCGTCCCTATAAATAATTGAGGGGGGGGGGAACTTAGCTCCTGCTAAATATTTAATGGAGGGGCTTGAGCGTCACGGGCTCATAAAAACCAACTCTACGCCTAGGAACCCCACATCACTTTTCTGCTGGAAAATGAGTTGAAGTTGGCTTCTGAGAACTCAACTTAGATAGTTCTCAGAATTCTCACCCGCGCAGAGTTGTGCAAGACACATAGATTATATACATACACGTACACGGGATGTGTATGCACATTGTTTAACCGAAACGTGCGACTGAAACGCTGAATGGCCACGTTCTGGACACGTTAGACGTTAATCTACCCGACGATATCAGATTCTTCCAACTATGTATGTCTTTATGTAGAAACTGTAATCTCCTCTTGCCACCGATTTTCCATAATTAAGCATGTTTACGAGTCGGAAACTCTGGCGGTGCTGTATAGCTTGCTCAACATTCGGTCACACGAATATTTATATGTTTAGATCTTTGATATATGGATCGATTTTCTATATGTGTTTATTGAGTTTCTTGCATTAACCTGTCGGTTATGAATTCAGGCCCTGATTATGTAAGCATGGGGTCCAGGGATTTCACACATTTTGGGGCCCCCTCTCCAGAAAGTACAGCGATAAATTAACAATTTATTTTTTAAAAATCATAATTAGTCGATTTTAGTTAAATGGGCAACACCGGGATAGGATCAGTCTGATCCTAATAGCCGGTTGCTTCGATTAGACAAAAATTCACCAAAATTTCAAGAACGGACATATTACATATATTACAAAACAAGTATCTGGCAGACACACATTACTATTGTATGTGAACTTTAATCATTGAAACAAATTTTAGCAATGAGCTCGATACTCAGCAAAATAAAAAACGGGGAGGTGCACAACTAGATGTTACAGCAATCCTAAATATGAAATATCAACATTCTACGACCAATAGTTTTTCTGATATGCGAGTTACATACGTACGTACGTACAGACGTCCGGGAAAAACTGTTCAAAATGGACTTGCTGTCCGTCAAAACGGATTGTACATGCATTAATATGAACATACATACGTGCATTCGATGAGATGTCTCGCAAAAACTCTTAAAAGTAAATTTAAAGGTAGTTAAAATCGGGATAATGAAATTTTTCGCGATCACATGACTTCCTTATACTTCATACAAGCAAGGAAGTAATAATCAGACGAGGAAGTAATAATCAAGGAAGTATTCATAATCAGACATTATTTACCAGATAAATCATGAAGTCAGAATGCAGTCAAATGTCCTCAAATGATAGATCAGTTTTTATAAATAAGAAGCGTAAATGATGGAAAGTAAGAAAAACAACAGTATTTTAGTAAATAACGAGAAAACAGAATTTCTAAATTAATTTAAAATTCGACCTAAATGTCTGAGAATAAACATTTTCAGAAAAATTCAAACTGTTTGTAGAGAAATTTTTTATGAACAGTTTTGGGGCTGTACAAATCTGGAGGCCTCGGGCAAATTCCCGAATTGTGAATGCGATAATCGGGCCCTGAATGTACTCCAACCCTCGTGGGATGATAGCTCTTTTAAAAAGTTAATAACTCATTAGAATGAGTTAATTAGTTTCAGTTCTTCTAAAATACGGAAAGTGAAGTATCACCGGCTTGGGCTCAGTTCTTGGGCGAGTGAATGCCTTTCTCGACCGAGTCTGTTGTGGACCGTGTAAGCTAAAGGTGGCTGCTGTACGAATAATATCTGTCGTGGCGACAATGTCATCCATATACCTCTCGGGGTGACAATCTGGTGGCAAGGGGGCAAGGGTGTCTAGGGTGGCAAGGTTTCTGACATGGGATGAGCTCAAAATTAGGAAATCAGTTATAGGGGCAACGTTGGTCTGCCTACTAAGCGCTCCTATAATGAAATGACCAGCATCTACAGCCCTCGTAGCGGTCAAGCGTCCAAGTTGGCCGCTAATCCGGTTTTTAGAAACAAACAAACAAAATTCAGTTCTAACTGTCCTGCTGGTGAGGAAGATGGAACTTTTTTTTTCAGTTGGAAAAGGGCGTACCCTTGGTCCCACCGAAACGACCCTGTTAGCTATATATCTTTTTTATGCGTGTTCTTGTACAAAGCTCTTAATTTATACAACCCTTTTAACACCAGTTATTGGTTGAGTTTTATTATTATCTGTGAATAGTGTTGGAAACATCACTCGTGAATGTTAATTAATGGTATTGAATCATGCGCATGACAATGATACATATGATTATGTTCTTATTTGATGGCTGTTAAATATACAGGGCTCGAAAATGAGAGGTGGTCGTCTGTCCCGAGACCATCAAACTAGATGGTGGACCACCAGAATAAAAAATTCCTTGGTCCGTCAGACCGGTGACGTTCTATTGACATTTTTCTATTGCACACGTTCCTTATTCAGTTCTACAATGCATGTCATACAGTTTGATCTATTTAATAATTTTATAATAGGTAATTCCATTTTTATTTCAGCTCTTAACAGAAATCAATATATCTTTCTCATATGATTTCTTTTGTTTCGAGAATTCCTTAAAATCATGTATACGGACCAAAGAAGTCATGGAGTTACTGGCAGACTTCGTGTAATCGTAATCGATTATAATCGATTACACTCTTTTGTGTAATCGTAATTTAGTTATGATCCAGAAATTTCCCTTTACAAATAGTCTCATGTAATCGTAATCTGAAAACTTAAATTTCCGCGTCGAAATCTAATCATAATCACCTCACCATGGCTCAGTGGTTATGTCACTGAAAATGGTAGACGGCCGAAGTGTGAAGGTCTTGGGTTCGGGTCCCATCGCGTGGCTACCGACCCCTTAGAAAGTCCTCCTACCAAGGCATCCCCCCATCCTTGGCAAATCGCTCGAGCGTAGCGTTGCTATAATTATACAAACTAATCATAATCTAGAAATTTAATTTTCTAAATAATTTTAGTATAGTCGTAATAAGCATTCCTTAATCGTAATCGTTTGAGACGATTACAGATTTACATTCACTCAGGTTTAGTTTTTAACTCAAATGAAGATAACAAAGAAAGAAAAAAAACCTCATTAAACTGAATTTTTAAAAAATTTCTTGAAGCTCCTGCTTTTGGCAGTCTATTCAAAATGCTGAAAAAAATTTAAAATTCGGTTTAACACGTTCATTCACACTGTTTTAAAGACGTAAAGCCAAAGTTTTCCTTTCTGTAGCCAGCGTTACTTCCTCTCATCGATCCTGTTTGGTCCTAGCAAGGCATTCCAAGATAATTAAACAAGTTAAACCTGTAGTCAAGGATCCTTTTATGTGTGTTATTTTACAAAGTTTTAACTATTTTATCTTTTAAACATCAGTTCATTTGAGTGGTTTTTTTTGTTAATTAGTTCTGTCCTCTTGCCCACAAATTATCCAATTAAAAAGCTATGTGAATGATCACAAAAAATATTTTGTATTCGTAATTTAATCGCAATAGCATCATGGACAATCGTAATCGAAAGTTTTTATTGGTTTGATTATTGTGATCTAATCGTAAACGACAAAATTAGTATTCGGGATTACCGTAATCTACTCGTAATCGACAAAATTAATATTTGGGATTACCGTAATCTAATCGTAGTCTCAGTCTGAAAAAGAAGTAATCGTAATAGATTACTCACCCGCGTAATCGTTCCGAAGTCTGTTCACTGGTACTTTGGACTAAATGCTAATTTCTAGCCCTAAATCATATAACCGTTGTCCCATACGAAGTTTCTTCAATTCAATTACAGTTATTAAATAATTCTCAGCTAAAGTATTTTTCGAAACAATAGTGTGTACTTTTCGACAGTACACTGCATTTTAAAACTGGGAATTACTTTAAATTACTTAATGTTGTACCCGACCGGATTGTATGGTGCGTAAAGTACCGTACTACGGTTTCGGGTTCAACTCCCACCGGTCGAGGTTCGATCCCCGAGTGGGCGTGGATGTCATCGTGTCCGTCCTTTCATAGGGGGCAACCTTGGTTCACCTACTAGGTGCCACCATAATAAAGTGACCAACAACTCCGGCCTTAGTTGTGGCCAATGTCTCCAGGCATGGTTAAGGCCCGCCATTTGGAAAAAAAACCTTAATGTTGTATCTACAACTCTACTTAACTAATTAATGTTTTACTAAACATTACTTGTTCTACTAAATGTACTACTTAATGTTTTTCTAAATGGATAAACTCACATTAACATGCAAATTTCTAAGAATCGTAAAAATACACGGATGATATTTCGAAAAGTATTTGTTTAAAAATACGTAAGTATACAGATCCATTTTTACAAGTATTAAACCTTTTAAAAACTCTTAAAAATAATTAAATATTTAAGCTCAAGTTATTAAATTAAATAATTTTCTCTTCAGTAATAGGAATTCGATATGTCATTATGACTGCACTAATATGCTGTCTGCAAAGAAAGTGATCGTAGAATTATTAATAAGCACGAAATCTTCGATTTGAATAGTTAAAGCTAATATAAGTATTAAGTATGGCTCTTAAAATGTTCAAATTAATAATTCCTTCACTTTTAAAAGGAAAGATAGCTTTCATGAAGTAAAAATAAATAGTAAGAACAGTTTTTTAAAGAGTGCGAAGCTTGTTACTTTTTTGATTTCCGGAAAAACGTTTAGTAAGAATTAGTAAATTGTGGGGGGGGGGATGTATATTCTATTATCAATAGGAAAAACACTTTAAAACCGTCGGAGCGTCTTGTAAACGGGCAAATAACATAAAGTTGCTTTCAACATAAAATTTAATTTTAATTTTAATTATTTTACTTTTGTGCAGATTTAAAATTACTAGATGAAAACTAAAGTAAAGTTAGCGATAAAGTAAACTAAGTTAGCGATAAGTAAACTAAGTTAGCGATAAACGCACCAGTTAAGGAATTTGAAGACACTTAATTGTTAAAACTACATTAATTGGCAATCCAAAATAAATAAAAATGTAACGGCATGCTGTACGTACATGTTGTTCCAAATCGCCATTTTAATTCTAAATTACGATTGCCCCATAAATGCAAAAAATCGTCATATTAACTGCATATGTTTAATGATCGCCACCTTGGCGGGAGTCGAGGCGTTAAAGAAGGAATCAACCCAAGAAAGACAAACACGGTATACTCATGAATTATGATGCACATTCGAAACAATATATAAAACGATGACGTACAGTTGTAATATACTTGACGAAGATTGTAAAATAGTTTTAGAAGGCGATTTTAAGATAGATTTCGGTATACAGCACAGTCATGAATAATGATACACTTTTCAACTTAATGGAATAAGGAAAAAAAATAGGGACGATGCATAAATTATGATACGATTTTAATATATAGCACTATAGTGCGTATTTAAAATTTGAAAGGGTTTCAGATCTTCATCCTTTTTTAGCACTTGAGAATGCTATTTTTAGCACTTGAGAGTGCTATTTCTTTCAATCAGGGGTTTTTGTCTACCCGAGCGCGTCGAGTCACTTTTCAATTTTTGTTTGTTGTTTTCTTTAGTTTTTAATCTATATTCTTGCATTTTGTGTGGTTTTAGTTGTGCACCTCCCCTTTTGGTCTCAATCGAATAGATAGTTTAAGTACAGGACCGCCCAAAAGATTCGAAATACATTACGCTGTATGGGCCGAAATTCATTAAACTCGCGTATCTCAAAAACTATTAGGCGTAGAATGTTGAAACTTTTTATTTAGGATTGTTGTAACATCTAGTTGTCCACATCCCCTTTCGGTTCCATTCGACTGGATATTTTATCTACAGGACCGCGAAAAACATTCGAAATACATTACGCTCAGTGGGCCGAAATTCATTAAACTCGCATATCTCAAAAACTATTAGGCGTCACTTCTGAGTCGTTTGAAATAGCCCAATACCTCTAAAAAACACTTTGATGAATTTCGGCCCATAGAGCGTAATGTATTTCGAATCTTTTGGGCGGTCCTGTAGATAAACTATCCAGGCGAATGTAACCGAAAGGAGAGGTGCACAACTAGATGTTACAACAACCCTAAATATAAAGTTTCGACATTATGCTGTTAAGAGTTACAAAATGAAATTCTCCATTAAAAGAAGTGTCTTTATAATTCATACCCTACTAGCAATTTTGCTCGGGCCTTCACCGGCCACGTAGCCTTGAGCCGATGAGAAGGAATCGGGCCGTCCATTGTGAACCTGTCGGATACACGCAGTTCATGTCCCCTTGGGCGTGGAAACGTCCGAAGTAGTCTAACCGATGAGTTTTCATCGGGTTGGACACGGATTTAGGAACTGGCCCGTTCACTTTAAGCGTGAGGTTGGCCAAACACCAGGGTGAGTATCACTTTTCGATAAGTTCTTATGTGATGTTGACATGCATTTAACCCTATGATGCAATTTGAATGATAACATCCACAAGTGTTTTACAGATTTCTTTTATCTTTGAAATGTATTTGTAATTGCATTTTTCTTATATGATAATGCAGTGCAGAAGAAATACAGTATAGAAAAAATACACTTTTACTACGCGGCGCATATGCATGCATGTAGGTGCGTCGTATACTCCATCTATTTACGTATATAGTCGTACTATATACGTAACTATACTATACGTTAACGTACTATAGTCGTATACTCCATCCACGTATGAAGTTATATACGTATGTTACATGTTCTATTTGTTTTAACTAGTCCGAGCGCATAGCGCTCTGAATTAGAAGACGGACGGTGTCTGGTTCAAAACCAGGTCGTATCCGCCGACCTAACCGTTCGGAGTTTTCCGTGTTTTCTATTGAAATTTAGCGTAAATACTGGTTAGGACACCTTAGAAAGACCCTCCACGGAGCGCACCCCATCTACAGGCCTAGATCCCCCGTGTAGATAATTGGCCTTAATCCCAGAACTCGCTTTAACTAGTATTTTGGTAATGTCTGTACGTACGCATGCTGCATTTTCGATCTAGTTTGATTAAATTTGAGGGACGTCTGCTCGTATGCATGTATTTATGCACGTATATTCTTGTGTAATTCGATTAACTCAAAGAGGAATAGCCGAAGAAATTTCAAATGAATAGTTTATTTACAGAGTTATATGAAAGACTTTCGGTGCATTAAAGTCTATGGGCATGCCTTTCACATTAAAAATCCCTGAACTATCTCTGTTTAGCTCATGCCCAAAATATTGCCAACTGTCCCCAAGCTTGGTAAATTTAGGGGCAATATTACAAATTGTGGCACTAAAAATAAGTACGTATCTCAAATAAAAATAAAAACTGTTAGCTATAGAATATTGAAATTTTGTATTTAAGACTGTCGTAACATTTGGTTCTGCACTTTCATTTTTGATTACAATCCACTGGCTAGGGTCACTATTTGGGCCATGCTTAAAATCTCGCCAAGCTGACGAATAAAAGAAAAATGGCAATTTTTCAGCCAGGAATAAGTTTTCAATGCTGAAATCTCGTCCTGGTGATATCTCTTACGCTTACGAGATACTGAAGTATCGCATTTCAGTTTCCAATATATTTAAATAGAGTGCATCAAGAATGCGTAAAGTTTAACAGCCATACAAGAAAATTGTGTACTTCACATCAGGATTTTTTTTTTGTGATAGGAAATCGACTTTCGAAGTTTCTTGAATTAGCTTACAATTTAAAAAAGATTATTGACCACTGGAACCTATGGAATTAGCTTACAGTTTTGAAAAATTTTTTTAAAGCATAGACCATTAAACATATAAGATCGCTATAATAGTGTTTAAAATAAAGTAAATTCCAAAAATTTTTATTGAAATTATTCTACACAAAATATATCATACACATAATTTACAAAAGAAGTATTTGAGTTTTGCAGCAGCATCTTCAAACATCTTATTTTATGAGCAGCTTCTAGGAGAAAAAAAGAAAATTTTTAGAACTTAATTTACACAAAGAATAGGAAATTCAGAGTAAGTGTGCTTCATATGTTTTTTTACATAATTTCTATATCAGGGATTTCCAACCTTTTTATTACTTCAACTCCCTAGAAAACGTTTTTTTCTGAATAGACTCCTACGTTTTCCCCAACACATCGGTATCTCGAAAAATTTTCCCAATGCACTCATAAAGACAGCAAAACATTAGGTGAAAGAAATTTTTCATGTGTCCGTCAGTATAAGTGTTGGTTAAGCTCGGTTCCCATTAGAACTCCGAAAGGGAAGAAGCACCTGCTTGGCCAGTGCCTAGAAGGGTAAACGCCTTTCTCGACTGAGGCTGATGTAAACCGTGTACGCTGTAGGGAATTAATGCACGAAAAATGTGTTATGACTTCAAAGTTTTCCATGTTCAATCCATATCTCTCTTTGGGGTACCAATCCAGCTCTTAGGTCATCCAGCTGTCATCTGAAATTGGTTCAAAATTTAGGAGGGAGACCCGGGATAAGTCGGTATTCCCCTGACTGGGTATTAGTAAAAAGGAAGCTGCCCAATTAAGGCCATTTTCGTTTTATATAAAGGATCTGATCCCGCTGTGCAGTTGGCCAGAGGGTTTCGAAGCAACAATAACAATTTTCATGTTCTGCGTTTGCAGAATTTACCATGATTCAGACTGCAAGATGCAGAAAATGACATCAAAGACGGATTTTTACATATCCCTATTTTTCAACTTTTGAACACTCTGAAGTCTTATTTCATGTCAGTTTGTTTGTTTGTGTTGTGATGGCAACGCTAAGGGTGGGCGATCATCCTAGGATGAGGGGTTATCTTAAAATGTAATTTTTAAAAATATGATTCCCAAATTTTGTACATCACCTCATTAGTGTATGGGAATGCTTTTGTACGAGGGTCATATAAAAATGTAGAAAGTGTAACTTTTTTAAAATTAACGAGAGGAAACGGAGTCTTACTTCCGACCTCATTTTGAATATTTTTCTCAATTTACGCTGTCCACTTATCTCTAATAGATAAAGAAATAAAGCCCGTTACCACCTTTTTGGGACACGCTGTATCAGTCTGGTTTATAGTATCCACAGGTTCTGAAATCATCATTAACCAGTGTTCTGCTTCAAAAAAAAAAAAAAAAAAACATTGGTCTGCTTTAAAAAAGAAAAAAAATCACTGTATTCACGTATACTATTTCTAAGCTAATCTAAAATCATCAACGCGGGTTTCGAAGTTTATAAAGCGAAACAAAACAGTCGTTTGAATATCAAATCAATGCTGTACAGCTTCTCATTTCCATAACCCTAAGAACCTGTGCTTTTTGCCTTTGGAAACTATCTTGGCGAGTAATCGCATCATTTGGATTTTTTTTTCTTTTTTTTTATGGTCAACGGATGCAAATAATCGGTACTTATTTTACTGTCGATAATTCACGCCAACAAGTTTTTTCGCCAAAGTATTGCAATGCACTACATTGTAACAATGAATCTGACGTATTCCGCACGCACACGAAATCGCTCTTTTTGGCTGACTGACTGTAAAATACATAAGTCCCAAATAAGCTTGTTTTGTTCGGAAGTATGATTTTTTTTATTAGATTCAATGAAGAATTTACCAGTGTATTTGAAAACTAAAAAACAATTAACTGTATGAACTAGTGTAATTACACACTGTACGCCGTGTAAAAATAGGAAATAGATACTAATAAAAAATAGTGTTATTCCATTAGTGTTATGCAACAGTATCAAAAGAGAAAAAAATAATTACAGAGATTTGAACTTATGTAAGACGACACGAACTCCCAAAATGACAGACGAGACTCGCATCTCACTTACACAAAAAACATTTTATTAAAAAAAATAAACACTGCACGGATTACACATAAAAAGAACAACAGCCCTCGCTCACTTCATCTTAGCCTCGCTACTCATCTACGAACTCAAACTATTCCCTGGCGGAAGCGTCACTGCTTTGATTTTGCCGCTGCAGTCCTGGAGTTTGGCTGCTCAGGTGGGGAACACCTGTTACAGACTCCCCCCCCCCCTCTGGCCAGGATGACATCCCGTCGAGTGGCCAGAAGAGCTGGATGGTAACTGAGTCTCTCTTTTGGCACTTCGAGGAACAGTCTTTGGAGGGCTACTCTTGGGAGGTCGTCCCCTCTTCCTTAGGGGGGCGACAGGCACAACATCAGAAAGAGGAGTTTCATTGAAAGGGGTGAGAGCAGAAGTGTGGTATGTGCCAAGCAGGATATCTGTCGTTTCCGGGTTAGCAACTTCATAGGTTGTAAGGGAGCGTTGGGTAATCACAATATAGGGGCCATCCCTACAGGGTTGAAACTTAGCTGTTTTCTTTTTCGCTTTATTGCTTAAACGATGTAAATTTACCCATACTTTATCACCTGGCTCATACCTATGTGTCCTTCTTCTGTTCTCATCGGCATACTTTTTGTGCTGATCTTGCTTCTTTTCTACAAGATCTTTGATCTCGGTTGAGATCTGGGCGAATTTCTTCAGATAAGGTGTAATTTCAGCGATGAAATTATCGTTGTCAATCACCGCTCTTACATCATGTTGCACGTGATCAATTGTTCGTAATTCTCTTCCGAATTGGAGAAATGCAGCTGTGTGATTTGTTGTATCACACTTCGACGTATTCATTGCAAAACGGATGGTCGCAAGTTTATCTGACCATGACGTATGGTCCTCACCAAGAAGTATTGCTAGTTTTAGTTTTAGATCCCGATTCTTTCTTTCAACTGGATTGGCCTGGGGACAATATACGGGTGTAAAGACTTGGGACACTTCGAGTAGGTAACACAGTTGCTGTAGGATAGCACTTGTGAATTGTGGGCCATTATCACTTATGACACGTCTGGCTAATCCATACCTCAGGAAAATCTCTTCAAACAAAGTTATGGCACACTCTTTCGCCGTCGCCTCTTTCAGAGCAAAAAGTTCTACCCATTTTGTCGACGTATCTTCAACGATGAAAATCCACTTCTTTCCATCTGCAGTCTCTGGTAAGGGACCAAAGAGATCTATGGCGAGTGTTTCGAAGCGTTGGGCATAAGCGGGAGTTCTCAATAAACCTGCAGGTTTCTGATTGCTTGGCTTAAATCTGCTACATTCGGCACAATTTTTGACGTAATCGGTAATAAACTTCCGCATTCCAGGGAAGTAATATCGCAAGGCCACTTTGTAGAAGGTGCCCTCGGCTCCGTAGTGGCCGGCAGTTGGGGAATCGTGGTACTCCTTTAGCACTCTCGTTCGTTCATGGATAGGGACGACTAGTTGAGCCTCCTCGGCTTCCGAGTCTGGTGCATACCTTTAAAGGATTCCCTGGGACATCAAATATCCCCGCTGTGTCCAGTTGGCATAATTTTCATCTGTGGTGTTATTCTCGAAACAGTCTATTATCTTTTTTAGGTCTGGATCCCTGAGTTGCTGCTCCCGGATGTCGCTTAGCTTCCGGACTGGGAGGTCAATGGCAACCGCAAATATCTCACCCGATGGCTCCTTGTGTTTACATACAGGACGTGATAGCAAGTCTGCAATAACGTTGGCTTTTCCTGGCAAGTAGTCGACTTTCAAGTTGTACGACTGAATCTGTAGGGCCCATCTTGCTAATCGGCCGGTTGGCGATTTTAGACTTAATAACCATTTCAAGGGCTGGTGGTCAGTAATCACCGTGATCTCTGCTCCTTCATCGTATCCCCTGAATTTCTCTAATGCCCAAACAACTGCTAGGGCCTCTCTTTCCGTTGTGGCATAGTTCTTTTCAGCTGGTAGTAGAAGTCGGCTGGCATATTCGAGCGGGTATTCCTATGGACCTTGTCCTTGGGTAAGGACAGCTCCCAGAGCGTAGGAAGATGCATCCGCCCTTATGACAAAACTCTTTGATTCGTCCACTTGACTCAACACTGGCGGTGAGATCAACTTCCTTTTCAGGGTTTCAAAGGCCTTTTGTTCATCCTCCCCCCACTTCCACGTGGCTCGAATTGACACAAAGGTCTCGAGAGGTCTGCGAATTGGGGAATGAATCTGCGGTACCAACTACAGGTCTGTAGGAAACTTTGAACCTGCTTTACGGACTTCGGGAGAGGAATTCGGGCAATTGCCTCCACTTTAGCCGGGTCCACTTCTATTCCTTTGCTTATAATGAAATGTCCTAAATACTTAACTTTATGGCAAGCAAAGTGGCACTTAGCACGGTTTGCATGTAACTTAAACTTTTGGAGTCTCTCAAAAATTTGCCGTAAGTCCTCTATGTGTTCCTCGAAGGTCGAAGACAACACAATGATGTCATCTAGGTATACAAGCGTATTGACCTTCAGACCATTTCTGAAAAGATCCATTAACCGCTGGAAGGTCGCTGGCGCTGTCTTCAAGCCAAAAGGCATCCTGGTGAACCGGTAGACCCCATACTGGCAGACAAAAGCCGTTTTATCCTTGTCCGGAGGATACATTTGTACTTGATGGTACCCCGACTTCAAATCTATAGTTGACATATAGGCAGTCTGTTTGGCTTTATGCAACAAATCATCCATGCGTGGCAATGGATATGGGTCAGGCTTCGTGTTAACTTGCGATAGTCTACACATAATCTAAACTCTCCATTTGGTTTCGGGATCAAGACTACAGGTGCTGCGTATGGAGAATCGCACTCTTCTATGGTTCCTGCCGCAAGCAAGGCATCGATTTCCTTCTTAAGAACTTCTCTCCTAGCAGGAGATAGTCGGTAAGGAATAGTAGCCACGGGAGGGCCATTTCCTGTCTCGATCCTATGTTCTATAAAGGGAGTCGGCTCTCCCCCCGGCCGGAACGTATCTTCATGTTCTATCAATAGAGCATCAAGTTGTTCCTTTTGACCCTCTGTCAGTTGTTCACCTTCATCTGCACGGAGTTTGAAGTCACACTTTGGGGTATGGGTGACGTCTTCTTCTGCAACCGCAATGACCTCTTGTTTTGGGGCCATATTGACTTTTTCTTTGAGACCAGTATCGTCTCGTTCCTCTGGTAAAGGAGGTAATTTGTAGCCTTCAACGAAGGGAAACCGCTTTCTTGGGTTGTCCCTGTAATACCAATTTTGGTCTCCTAAGTTTAAAAACACTTTAGCTTTCTTCAAGAAGTCTGTCCCGAGTAGGGTACGATTTCCTTTAGCCTCTGGGAGAGCAATAAGATTCATCTTGAAAGTACGTCCTTCCAGTTGTATTGTCACTCTTGTAGTGTATACGTCTTTGTCAGTCTGGCTACCATCAGCAAGAGTCATCCGTAGATTGGACTTTTGAAACTGGACCCCTTGATTCCTCAGGATCTTGTATAGTCCTTCACTAGCAACTGTGTGGCTTGCTCTACTGTCTGGGCAGGCGGTGCCTACTATTCCATTTATGGTAACCGTGGACAGGCTCTGGAGGTTGAAGTGTCCAAAGTTGGCGGAGGCAATGTTTGGCGTTGGAGTGCAAACTGGACACTTAGCTCTGACAACTCCAGGCTTACCGCAACCATAACAAGTCAGGGCTGGACGCTCCTGTTTCTCACCAGCGTTGAGTTTTACGGATTTAGGCAGTTAGCTGCCTGGTTTCTTGTTTAGAGCATTTCTTGAAGTTTCCTCTTTGACGGGGTAAGGTTTCTTTTGCATTGGTGGGGCGTTGTATTTTTCGTAGCTTAGTCTGATGTTATTGTAAGCATCATTGTAAGCATTAATTTTCAGGCTTTCTCAGGAGTGAGCAGAAGCAAAACCTAACCTGAGCAACATTCACACCGATGCCATTAGACCTGAACTTCGCTTAAACAAGAATTATCCATAACTTTCAAAATAGTAACTAAAATGCAACTATTTAAATGATTAGGGCCACCAATACAACTACTTACTACTAAGCAACAACAAACCAAACATACAATTCTGCCAATTTCAAATTTTCATCAAATTAGAATTAAACCAAAATTAACCATAAGCAAATCCAAAACAATACCATTTTCTGAACAAAATGAAACAAAACTATTTTTTCAAAATCAAAACTAATCTTACTCATCAAACCAAATTAATGCTATTCATCACTACTAAAACAAAACATCAAACTGCAAAAAAAAATCCGATATATACATATAAAAGAACATAACTAGCTATCACAATCAATAGAACATATATTTCAGTTTAACCAGCATAAATTTCCACTTTTATGGGCATTCCAACAATTTTAGTGCACACAACTCTACACAGAGTTTCGTTTCAGAAATCAATATTCTATCAAAAGTCAGGGTCTCTATTCACAGTCAGTTAGGACCATTTTTGTTTGTTTTAAAACTTTTCAAGCAAGCAGATTTGTCAACTATATCCACCAGGCAACGGTTTTGCCAAAATATGATTTAGAATATTTGTTGCGTCGTTGCTTAGTGGTGTGGTTTATCAATAAAAAGAATATGCGAACTTTGTATAAAGGCAAAAATCTATAATTGAATCTTGGTTACAATAAGTAAATATTTACAAATATTACAATACATGAAGAAAATAATTCTGCGAAGTGCATATTGGCTAAGGAGCCAAAAGTTGTAAACCGTCAGGTCGTGCGGTTGTAGTGCGAATGTCAAGTGTCTATGCAGTTCAGATTGTCTGTGAGTCCAAGTGACTGGAGCGCCACTCAAAGGGCGTCACTGGGTGCGTATGTGCGGGAACATATACTCCCACCCTATCAGGGCCTTAGTCCTGATATAAAG
Organism: Cheiracanthium punctorium; assembly: GCA_038373885.1. Taxonomy (NCBI): domain Eukaryota; kingdom Metazoa; phylum Arthropoda; class Arachnida; order Araneae; family Cheiracanthiidae; genus Cheiracanthium; species Cheiracanthium punctorium. Next base: position 69,533 of record JAWZYV010013787.1, read on the forward strand.
GAAGAGGTGAGAGCTTTGCGATAGTGCGCTTCAGAACACTGTTTTTGGTCTGTACTGAGGCAACTCACACAAGACCATCTTTGCCTGGATGCGTCTCAATGACGCGACCGAGCTGCCAAATGCCAGGAGGAACCCCATCTTCGTGAATTAAGACGATGTCGTCCTTCTTGATGTTTGGTTGTGGAGTCTGCCATTTTTTACGTTCTTGAAGGGAGCTGATGAAATCTCTCCTCCACCGCTTCCAGAAGCCTCGCTTGAGGTTCTGCAGGAGCTGCCATCGGTTAGTTGTCGTAATAGATAGATGATTGTCTGTGGGAGAAAAGAGAGTGTATCCTGAAAGGAAATGAGAAGGGGTGAGTACATCGATACAGTCAGGATCAGAATTTTTTACGTGGGTAAGAGGACGCGTGTTAAGCAATGCTTCTATTTGGCAAAGTAAAGTAGACAGTTCTTCGTAGGTCAGGAGTGTTTCGCCCATAACTCGTTTGAGATGAAATTTCACACTACGAATTCCTGCTTCCCAAATACCGCCAAACTGAGGTGAGGCAGGCGGTATGAAGTGCCATTCAATAGATGAGCTTGAAAGATAATGAGCAGTCACTTCATTTTCTGGCAAAGAAAGCCAAAACTGCTGTATTTTGTTCAGTTTTCGTCGAGCACCTACGAAATTTGTAGCATTATCACTATAAATGTGATGTGGAGCACCTCAACGAGCACTAAAACGACGAAGAGCTGCTATGAACGCGTCAGCTGTTAAGTCACTGACAGCTTCAATGTGTACTGCTTTTGTGGATAAGCATATGAAGAAGGCTATGTAACCCTTTGTAGTCTTTGAGCCACGACCTGGACTGAATTTCAACGGTATTGGTCCGGCGTAATCAGTTCCACAGTAGAAAAAGGGTCTCTCGAGAGTTACTCGACACTTGGGTAAGTTACCCATTAGTTGGGTTTTGGTGGAGGCCTTAAATCTGTGGCACTTCAGGCATTTATTAATGTGCTTGTTTATGAGTCTCCTACCACCAATGATCCAATAAGATTGTCGGATGATATGAACTAATAAGGTAGGACCTGCATGCAGATAAGCTACATGACGTTCTTTGATCAGCAGTTCACTGAATTTGTGTTCATATGGCAAAATGATGGGATTTTTTTTATTAAATTGCAACTCAGAGTTCTGCAATCGACCTCCCACCCGTAAGAGACCGGTTTCGTCCAAAAATGGGTGAAGAGAGCGCAATTTGCTTTTGTTTGAGAGGGATTCTTCATCTTTGATGCGTTTTATGTCGTCAAAAAAATGACTATTCTGAATCCATCGAATGATTGTTTCTTCGGCAAACTTGATTTCTGGAAATGTGAGAGGATTGGAGTGTATTGCCAAGTTTTTGTCTGGATCTTTGCTATTTTCAACAGATATTTTGCAGTTTTTTATGAATCTCTGGCAGAATGCTAAAACGCGAATTATTCTAGATAACAAGGAGAATTTTCGAAATAAATTATCAATTAAATCATTTGATGTACTAATATGAAGATTGAAGATTGGATCAGACCTTTGTTCTGTTTTTACAACGTCATCTATCTCTTTATTGTTTACTTCACTCTTAGGCCAATTAGTTTCGTCTAGTCGGAGCCATTGTGGACCACTGAACCACAAATTGCAATTTGGAAGATATTTCGGATCAATACCGCGGGATGCGATTTCTGCGGGATTTTCCTTTGTAGGTACATGTCTCCAATGTTTAATGGGAAGAACGTCCAAAATTTGGGAAGTCCTGTTAGCTACGAAAGTTTTCCACTTACGTGGATGAGCCGATAACCACGAAAGAACAACCTTGGAATCAGTCCACGCGAAAACCGAAACGTTGTTGTCTTTGAGCATGTTTAATACTGACACAAACAGTTTTGATAGTAAATGGGCTGCACAGAGCTCCAACTTTGGAATGGATATCTGCTTGATGGGAGCAACTTTTGTTTTTGCGACTAGAAGTGTAGCTTTAGTAACTCCATTGTATGTTTGTCGACAGTAGATTACTGCCGCGAAAGCAAGCGATGACGCATCGGCAAAGCCAAGGAGTTGTACTTCGGAATCTGATGCCAGAGTGACATATCTAGGAATGGAGATGTGATTGATTTCATTGAATGCTTCCTGAAATTTGTACCAATCATCAATTAGATGCTGCGGAATAGTTGTTCCCAATCTCCTTTGGTGAGCCATAATTTCTGATAGAATATTTTAATCGAAACAGTGCAAGGAGAAAGTAACCCCAAAGGGTCAAATATGCGTGCGGATTCCGATAATATTCGTCGTTTTGTTATAGGCGGTGTAAGTGCTAATGTTGCCTTAAAAACAAAAGTATCAGTGCTTGGATTCCAAAATAACCCTAAAACCTTCGAACTGACGTTAGAATCAGGAGTTATTTCAAAGTTTGCATTGTTGGAAGATTGACCTTGAAATTCGGCAAGGAATTCTGGTGAATTTGAATTCCATTTTCTAAGGTTGAATCCGTGTGATTCAAGAAGAGAAGCAATTTTTTTGCACGTGGATATTGCTTCTTGTGTTGTGTGGGATCCCGCTAAAAGGTCATCCATGTATATGTTTTCTTGTAAAATTCGAGAAATGTTGGGATCTTCTGTGTAATCAAGAGCGATTTGTTTGATACAACGAGTGGCTAAAAAAGATGCTGGTGCTAAACCTTAAGTTACAGTTTTTAATTTGTAAGTGCCCATTTCATATGTAGAATTGTACCTCCATAAAATTTGCTTATAATTTTGGTCTTCTTCTGATACTAAAATTTGCCTGTACATTTTTTCCACGTCAGCGGTGAAAACTATTTTGGGAAATCTAAAATTTATTAGAATATCAAAAATATCCCGTTGTATTTTAGGACCGACCCCCTAAGATTGAATTCAAAGATAAACCGCTCGAGGTTTTGCACGAACCGTCAAATACTACCCTTAGCTTGTTAGTAGTAGTACTGGATGGCTTGATTACTGCGTGATGCGGGAGAAAGTAATGTTGTAATTCGGAGTTATGGCATGCATTGCCATCTAGCTCCATGTGACCCAAAAGTTGATATTCACGCATGAAATCCTTGTATTGAGATTCAAACTCTGGTTTATCTTTAAATTTTCTTTCCATTGCAAAAAGTCGAGAAATTGCTGCTGGCTTTGAACTGCCAAGCTCCGATTTAGATTTATAAAACGGTAGTTTTACGACAAACTGATTTTGTGTATTTGTTGTATATGTCTGTTGAAAATGTGTTTCCACAAATTCTTCTTCCGGTGTGAGCATTTTATTTTTGGACTGAGGAATGTCCTCCAGTTCCCAAAATCTTTTCACTTCTTTGTCAATATTTATTTCGTAGATGTGGAGACTAGATACTGAATCAGTTTGCGTGCATTCGCTAGGCAATTTTCCCGAAACCATAAACCCGAAGATTGAATTCTGTGCGATCAGATTACCTTGAACACAATTTACTTGACCGGGAAGCAACAGTGAAAAAAACACATCTGATCCCAAAATACAATCAATTCTGTTTGGCATATTGAATGTAGTGTCTGCTAACTGAATGTTTTTAAAATGCAATAAATGCTCTTCATTTATTTTCGAGCTCGGTAATGGAGCTGTCAATTTATCTAAAATATATGCGTTCACTCTGATCTTAACCTGTGAGTCATATGGAGAAAATAATTCCATGTTTACACATCCTTTTGCGACCGAAATATTCCGGTCAGCTAGACCTTTTATTGGAAATCTTGCGTTTTTCCTCGCGATTCCTAATGAGTTAACTACACTCTCAGTGATAAAGGATGATTCACTGCCGGAATCGCACAAGACTGGAAGTTTATGGGCCTGGCCCGATGATAGTGCTGTAAAAGTAACGACAAAATGAGTATCCGTATGTATTTGTTATTTAGATGTTCGCTATTCGTTACTCGTTACTACTAATAGAATCGGTAATAGGGTGTTATATGTGCCCCATAACAACACATCCGGGACAGTGTTGTTATGGGTATATGCCGCCTATACATAAACCCATAACAAAACCTAACCAAAAATAATTTTTTTTAGCGAAGTTGTACAAAGTTCTATTTAGAGCTTATTTTCTCTGATTTACAGATTGTTTTTATACACATTTATGGTTTTATACAATGCTAAATTATCCGAATTACGGAGTGCACATAGAAATCTTCCAAAGACATATGCCATTCTTTTTTTTTCTCAACCCCCCCCTTTTTAAAATTCTGAACGCTGGTTTAACCTGTTCATTCTTATCATAAAAAGTGTAAAGGAAAGCTTGTGACTCGTGTTTTTTCTGGGAGCGGGTTTTCGAATACTGAGATCCAGGGATTGGGCCACATATATTAAATTCACAGGGCAGGGGATCTCAGTATGATATCAACTACTTTGCGTCTCTACAAGCATAATATCTTTATTATTTGTGAGTTCTTATTTCATATCAAAAACTTCTTTTGCTGGACGATTTTTCGAAGTAAATTAAAAATTACCATATTTTAAATTAAAATTGTTTAATTCAGTGAGAATGATCTATTTTTAAGATATTTCGAGTTCTATTTCTGCACTTTTGGGATGAAAGGGGTTAGCCCCTTCTGTGGGTGCATATATGAGAGCATTCTTTAAACAAAAATTATCACTCCTTTCATACAGAAAGAATGGTTGCACCGGACTATGCGTATTCCATGAGTTCATGGAATAAAATGTACCATAAAATAGGGCAGATGGCCCCCTAAACACCGACATTTTAGAAACATACTGAACTTTATTGAATTATTTTAATACCAGTGGCTTACGCAGGAGTGGGCATAGAAATCCCGGGTAGCTCCCAATTTTTTATATATTTTTTAAACAGTTACTTAAAAAATGTGTTTAGGTTTCCATGCTAAATATTTTTTTTAGTTCCAAATAATATTTCAAATAATAAAAATGTGTGAATTCGTTTACTTTATAAAAACATTTTATAAAGTAAATGTTTTTTTAAAAGGTGTATATTTTTTTATATTTTTTATTACATTTTATATATTTTTTAAAAGGTGTATTTAAATAATTTGTTATTTATTACTCATAATTCGATTCTAGCTAAAAAAAAAGAAAAAGTTAAGTTCGCAATCCTGCTTCGGAACCACCCTGAAAGAAAGAATTCTGATTGCACCACTATTTAGTACTAAAATGTTAGAAAGCACGAAATTAGCACCCCTTACTAACATGCTTCTCTTATATGTATTGCTCCTCTACAATTATAAGAACCCCCCCCCTCCCCCCCCCCCGCAAAAAAAAGTTCAACTGCGCATAAGAACATACTATACACCGGATCCTATCCCCCCATTGTACGACCCATATCAATAGAGCAGCAGATAGTATATCCATCTCCATAACTGTAACGAAACATACGGATTCTTCCAAAACTCATCAAAACGATACCATTCGGCTCGGCACAAACGAATTGCAACTAGAACATACTACTACTCAAATACTGAAACTGATTTTTCCCTTCAAACAGCGAGAATCCATAATACTTCCGGTATCTAGTAACGGAACGGAACATACTATTACTCAAATACCGAAATTCATTTTCTCCCTCCGGCAGTCTTGTATTCGAAGTTCGAACCTGGTCGATCCGAAATGCACACTCAAAAGTCATTTCCCCCCTTGAAACCGCGATCCGATATCCAGTAACAAATAACATAAGATATTAGTACCCGATTACTGGAACCCGTTTCCCTCCTAGTTCGCCTCGCCTGGCAGTCTGTATTCGAAGTTCGAAGCTGCTCGATCCGAAACAGCTTCGGATCGAGTAACGAGTAACGATATCAACCGCAAAGTAGCAATTCGTTACTTCGAGTCTGAGTGATTATCCGTATCTTAGTACCGAATACATGCGGTTTGCTTCAGCTCTACCCGATGAATCATTTATTAATACGCAGGCTGTTGGTAGGAGCGAATATTCTTTTCGATCCGTATTAATGAGTGAGTTATTTGCTTGTAGTATGTTTTGACTAGCCGCTTCTTCAGCTGGGCTGACGCCAGAAGCTGATGATGGCTGAGAGGCCTTTAAAGGGGTTGAAACTGAAGTGCGGAAAGTTCGGAAATTCTCATGTAAGCTTGAGTGATATTTTTTATCACAGTAATGACATGAATAAGGGGACTGGTAGGAGGCATTAGAATGTTTATCAGACAAGCAGTTGGTACATAACTTATTTTGGCGTAAGAATTGATTGCGTTCTTTGATCGTCATTTCTTTAAATGGCTACATTTAAAGAGCAAGTGAAAGGGCATTTTTTTACACAACAAACATTTCGCTGCGTGATACACTGGTTTCGAAGCGTTAACCTTCGGGTTTTTATTTTGTGACTCATTATCACAGTACAATTCTAGAGAAGCGCATTTATCGTTAATAAATTCAATGAATTCTTCGAATGTGGGATAATCGTTGTTAACTGTATGTCGTGCCCATTCTTCGCGAGTTTTTGGGTCAACTTTCTGTAATAATATATAAATGAGCCAAATGTCTCTAGAATTAGCTTGTGTGTCTATTGATTTAAGCCCGCGAATTACCTCGTCGGAAACATCGGCAAGGCTTCGCAGATTAATAGCATTTGCCTGATTGAAAGCTGGTTGATCAAAAAATGTTTGAACTAAAGAAGAAATTATTTGTTTTTTCCGATCGTATCTATTCAAAAGCTTATCCCAGGCTTCTTTGTAACTAGCCTCGGAAATTGGAATGTGTTTGATTATAGCTGCAGGTTCGTCAAGAAATAGGCCTCTTAAATATGAAAATTTCTGAATGGTTGACAAACTATCATTATTATGAACTAATGATGTATATAAATCTTTAAATGAAGGCCAGTCTTTGTAATTGCCATTAAATGACTGAATATTGACTCTCGGTAGTTTAAAATTGTTGATTTGGGCGTTAGTATTAGAATTACTAGATGCAAAATTTGTAGTACTGATATTATTAATGCATAATTTTTCAAGAGCGTCTTGTAGTTTGGCTTTGGTTTCATAATATTTATCTTCAAATTCTTCCATTTCTGACTGTTCTAGAGGAAGATTTGCGTCCGCTTTGTCAAAATCATTATATATTGATTCAAGTTTTTCGATCTTGTTGTTAAGATCATTTTTTTTTGAATGTCTGATTTTCATTCTTGATGTAATTGTAAATGCGGGTCAGAGCTGCTTTCGCTCTGCCTCGGAGAATAACTGCGTTTTTTTCGGCATCTTCCGCTGAATTTATTGTTTTGTTTTTGTCATCCATTACGCGTGTAATGGAAAGAATGCGAAATTACTTGCGATCAAAACCAAAGACAAACTATTGCAAAAGGAAAGAGTACTTATCTTTTTTGCAGTCCGTTCATCCGTTAATCTCGCCGGTGCCTCCAAAAAATGTTGCGTCGTTGCTTAGTAGTGTAGTTTATCAATAAAAAGAATATGCAAACTTTGCATAAAGGCAAAAATCTATAATTGAATCTTGGTTACAATAAGTAAATATTTACAAATATTACAATACATAAAGAAAATAATTCTGCGAAGTGCATATTGGCTAAGGAGCCAAAAGTTGTCGACCATCAGGTCGTGCGGTTGTAATGCGAATGTCAAGTGTCTATGCAGTTCAGATTGTCTGTGAGTCCAAGTGACTGGAGCGCCACTCAAAGGGCGTCACTGGGTGCGTATGTGCGGGAACAATATTATTTTCGATTTATGCACCAAATTATACCCAAAATACTAGTTAAACATTCTTTTATACGCTATTTACCTCTACAGCCTGTTTGGGCGGGAAACCGCCAACAAATTTCTGTGCACATACAAAACACAAAATCCAAACGAAATTGTTCTTAAAAACATAATCAGGCAAAAGGATTGCCAAAACATATTAAAATATACAAATAGATACTATTTACAAAATAACTTTAGAGTACTTAACTCATTTAACAGCAGACGAAAATGAAAACAACGTTCTGCCTCATCCAGCTAAATCCAAACGTTTTATCTCATTCCACGACCTTTTACGTTGGGCGCCAAATTGTAAGACGACACGAACTCCCAAAATGACAGACGAGACTCACATCTCACTTACACAAAAAACATTTTATTAAAAAAAATAAACACTGCACGGATTACACATAAAAAGAACAACAGCCCTCGCTCACTCCATCTTAGCCTCGCTACTCATCTACGAACTCAAACAATTCCATCGCGGAAGCGTCACTGCTTTGATTTTGCCGCTGCAGTCCTGGAGTTTGGCTGCTCAGATGGGGAACACCTGTTACACTTATACTTTACTTATATTAGACTAATACTATATTAAAAATGTCAAAAATTTGTTACAAATGAAAGTTATACGTACCAATATAGACTAATCACTACCAAAAAACTTCTTCAGTTTTTTTTCGTCTCCTATTCTTATGAAAACAAACATGGCGCCTGCCGGTAGATACTCTGATTGTCTGCATGAACAGAGCGCATGCGCCAATTTTCATCGGCTGAATGCCGCTCGGCCGTTATGCGGGCCAAAATTTCTTCTCAGTTCAGTGTATTTTCATCAAATTTAGGCATATGGCCGGATAACTCAGGCCGGATATCGTTCCGAGCATCGTTTCATGGGTACCGGACCGATCAGTGTCTGCCGCACACATAACAATCATCGTTTTTAGATGGAATTCCGTGTCTGGGCCGAGTACCGAATTTCGGTGAGCGATAAGTTGCGATGAATGCCGGTGGTCGGCCGAGCAGAAACTGGGAATTGTTGCTTGTAGGGTAGCTCTGCTTCAGGAACACTCAAAAGATTTTCGATACATTACGGTCAATATAACCTCTGAGAGCAGCCTACCTATTAAGTTTAAGGCATTAAATATTACTCTCAAAGGATGGATTTTACTACCCAGCTACGCCACCATTCCGGCAACGAACTGGGTAGAACCATTAACATTTTTTTAAACAGATATTTTTCTTTTTTTACAATTTTTACAGTTACTATAACAGAAATAACAGAAAATTTTGATAAGGAACCAAACAGAAGAAATAAAATGTGGATTTAAATATATATACACATAAATTTTGGAGCAGAGAAAAATTAAAAAGATAAAAACCTTTTCTTTTACGAGTAATTTAGATAAATTAGATAGATTAATAAATTTGAAGTTGAGAAAAATGGAACCCTTCTTTACGTTTGGAATAAAGTATTTATAAATTTAGAATAGAAGAAAAAATGCATTAAATAGAATTCGTTTTTACAATAATTTATATGCATATATATTAGAATGAATGGAAAAATATAAAATTTTGAGGAGATGCTGAATTTTTGTAGTATGGAGCTAAATCTTTTATTTTGAAGTGTAGTATAAACTCAAGGGTAAAAAAACATTACGGTCAATGGCAATTTTAGGGGCATTTATCCATTTCAAGCACAATACCGCCCTACCATATAAGTTAGGTAATGGTCCAACCACGGTCACGTGCCTCCCTCAAGAACTACGCCAAGTACGTGTGTATGTATTTAACTCTCAAATCTGAAAAAAAAGTGTGTGCGTGTAATCTTTACGTGCGATTGAAGTAAAACTTCTTTGACGTTTACGATAAGTATCGCTGAAATTATTAAACTTTAACTTAAAATAAATATCATATTATAATTTAATTATATTTATTATTCATGTACTTTACAAAGATTATATAAATGTTATATTCATATTATTCATTGGAAATAGGAACTTGAATGTCATCATAATATTTTATGTATGAAATTATAGGTTTGTGTTAACTATACTGTGAAACATAAATTTTACTCTCTAAATTTGCTAACTTTCTTGAAAATACAGCATCTATCGTTATACCGAAACGCGTTGTTGATTGAAGTCGTGAAGTATTCATAGTTAGATCAAAATTTTCTTCTAAAAAATCAACTAACGACTGAGATTCTTGAGAGCGAAAATTAACATTAAAATCTCCAGAAAGAATCACCGGTAATTCATGATAATTATTTAGAATCCAGGAAGTGTTCATGTTGTAGTATTATTCTTTAACTGTTTTCTTATACCATTGTTCCGTCGGGAGTTTGGGTTTGAATGGGAAGAATGTCCATAGTCTAGTACTATACTTTAACTCTGTTCTTTAACTGATGTTTTCCTCTGATTGTTGGGTTCGAATGCAGGTAGTGTAAATTATTTTTTTAGTGTTTTTCTATCACAGTATTCTTAAGCGTTGATTTCGTCTGCTGGTAGGTTTCGAATTATTTATCTGTATCCGTGTTTTTAAATTGCAGGTTCTATCGATTGTTTGGGAATGATTGCAGCCAGGGTCCGTTTCGTTGTGATGTTCCATCCCCGTGTTAAAGCGTTGCTCCGTCTTGAGGTTGGGTTAGAATTCACAGAGTGTCCATTTGTCATTCTTTTATTTTGATCTTAAACCATTTGCAGCCAGTGTTTGTTTCTTTGTGGTGTTACATACCCATGTTCTTAAACCGTTGTTCCGTCTGGATATCGGGTTAGCATCCAGGAAGTGTCCGTGTTGAACTATTATTCTTTCACTGTTTTCTTAAAATGTTTTCCCGTAGGGTTTGAATCGAGAGAATGTCTTTGTTGTGGTATTTTTCTTTAGCTGTGTTCCTAAACTGGTGTTTTCTTCTGTCGGTTGGTATCGAATGCACGTAGGGTCTATTATTGCGCTTTTCTATGGTAGTGTTCTTAAACCTTTGTTTTCCTCTGCTGCTTTTCCTGGAAGTATTATTCTGTTTAAAAATTTACATTTGGCTCATTATTATAAATAACTCAAAAACACATGAGCAATATTAAAAGATTATATATTATTTAAGTACAGACAAACAATATTTATGTATCATGGCAACCAATCGTCAAGTTTTTACTCATAATTCCATTAAATATTGTATTAATGCCATTGAAAAAATGTGAGTAAAGCAACGGAATGCACCATAGTGCCACTTTCTGTATTCGGTGCGTAGGCGTTTTTTATCGGAGGTGACGGTTTGGGTCGCCCCCTGTAACGTCAATGAGAGACAGTCAGCAGGATCGCCGCCTGTTCAGCGAAAGACTTCACACAGTGGCTCTGACAAGAGCCGGTCCACTTATCCACTGAACAGGGTCATCAGACAAGATCTTGCTTCAAAACAGGTAGGGAGTAATGTCGACGCGCAGGGAGCACAGTCGACGTTCTCAGGAACGAACGCCCGAGAGCTGTTCCGCAAATTATTAAACTTATAAATCTAGAAAAAGCTTGTTAATTGTGACGTCAATATGAAGTAAAAATCACTTGCAATAGCTAATTTTGTCACGCAAATGATTAACTTTTTTGACTCTCGGATATGAAATGTTGCTGAAAATAGCGAAAAATCGCTTAAAAAGGAGGGAACGGGTGGATTTTCAGATTTTTAAAGAAGCGCAGATTGTTTTCTATATTTTATACATGATCATGAAAATACTCAAGCGGATCGTGAAAATTGTGAAGAAGTTATTAGGCTTTTTGTGTTAACTTTGTAAATTTCACGTGATTCTAGATACTTGGAATGGAAAACGCTTTGTTGCAAAGGAATGAATGATTTTATGCCAAATCTGGCAACCATTCTGTTTATTTTTTCAGTTTTTCATTAATATCTTCTAAAATAATTCGATTTTCGAAATTTAAGTCAGCTTAGCAGGTTCCTCGGAATTTTTCGAATCTATGGGCACCTTAGTCGAAACTTAAATCCTCACGGTTTAGGAGGAGATAGGTCCAGAAGCTATTGACAGCGCCAGCGGCCTTTACTTTTTTTTTAGAATAGAGAGATACGTATATATATATATATATATATATATATATATATCTTATAAATAAAAATGAAATTCTGTTTGTTTGTTTGTGGATTTGATTCGTATACAAATCCACAAAAATGGACCTATCGGCCTGAAATTTAGCACAGATATGTAAAATAATATAGAATAATTCATAGTCCACTTTAAAACTTTGAAAGTCCACCCGTTCCCGGAATTTAAGAGATTTTTTTATGCTCTTCACGCAAAAATCTTTCCGTAATTGTAACCCCTGTAGTGAAAAAAGTGTGAAATAAGGATCGTGGTTGCCATGTGTGGCGATTTTGCAGAATAAAATGTCGTTCGTATACAAATCCACAAAAATGAACCTATCGGCCTGAAATTTAGCACAGATATGTAAAATAATATAGAATAAATCGTAGTCCACTTTAAAACTTTGAAAGTCCACCCGTTCCCGGAATTTAAGAGATTTTTTATGCTCTTCACGCAAAAAGCTTTCCGTAATTGTAACCCCTGTAGTGAAAAAGTGTGAAATAAGGATCGTGGTTGCCATGTGTGGCGATTTTGCCGAATAAAATGTTTTAAATTCTCAAAGTAAAAATAAAAGAATAATAATGATTTCTTTTTTGTTAGTTTATATTCGTAAGGTTACTTTTTAAATTATAATATCGTGTGCATGGGAAATCAGAGCAGGAATGTAATGCTTTACACGCAAAACAATAAGAATTGAAGATTTCCGAGGCTAATGTGTAAATTTTTTTAATTTGGCGAAAAAATAAAATGGCTGAAATATGGATTTTGAGTAAGTGAGTTCTAGCGGTTTGCACAGTTTTCGGCTTGGCGCAATTTATTGAGAGCTTAAGGAAATAGATTTTTGAAAACAAGTGCAAAGGTTTTATTAGAATACAGCGTTACATTTTAATGATCCGTGAAGAAATAATGCAGTTATTAAGGGATTTCAAGCGATCTAGCTTCAGAATTCTCGCCAATTGAGTACATTGATTTAAGTTGGGGGAATTCCGCCAAATTTCAAAAAATTGAAATCTTCTCATTTAGTACATCGGAGTAACGATGAATAAAACACATTATAGTTAATAATTAAAAAAAAATCGGCTGTATTAAGGGATTCCAATTTTCAAATAAATGTGTGCTACTCTTTGGCGGTCGAACCATTTCCCATATTGATTGCTGCTAAGTCAATGCTTCGAATGATTCCCTGAAAAAACTCTTGCAAAATGGCGTATGTTGGCACTTTGGCGAGGCTTAGATTTCAAACTGGATTTTATTTGAGACTGGTATATATAATAACACTGGTTATAGATAAAAATGAATGTTGGTATGTGTTTATGAGGTTGAAAAAATCCAGCACCGTTGCACCATGAAATTTGGTTCACCTAAGTCTTTTATGATGGAGAAGGTTTTTATGCTATCCGTTTTCCTTAACTTGCCACTTGGTGCCGCAGCACAACGTCGAATTCTATTCCGTTTAGCCGTTTGCTATGCTAATATCGTCCAACCGATTTCGATGAAATTTGGTACACGCGAATATTAGAACACGGAGAATATTTTTCACTATCCATTTTGCTGTAACTTGCCGCTAAATGGCGCTGCAAAGCATCAACTTCTATACCGTTCGACCGATCGGCATAAAATTTTTTATACTTACACATTTGAGCACGAAGAATATATTCTAACTGCGTTCCTTTTGATGTTACTCACCACTAGATGACACTGCAATGCATTATTATTTTAACTCGCCACTAGATGACGCTGCAGCAGGCCAAATTCTTGACCATTCAAACGGTCGCTATGAAAATCAGTATACATAGCTATTTGAACAATGAGAATATTTTGGCGTTATCCATTTTGCTATAACTCGCCACTTGACGGAGCTGTAGCAAATCATTACTTTAATTAACTACTAGATGGCCCTGCAGTGTATCACTTCTTGACTGTGCAAATGATCGTTATGAAAATTGGTATACATAGATAGTTGAACACGGTCGCTATGAAAATCAGTATACATAGCTATTTGAACAATGAGAATATTTTGGCGTTATCCATTTTGCTATAACTCGCCACTTGACGGCGCTGTAGCAAATCATTACTTTAATTAACCACTAGATGGCCCTGCAGTGTATCACTTCTTGACTGTGGAAATGATCGCTATGAAAATAGATATACATAGATATTTGAACACGGGGAAGAGTTTGGCGCTATCCATTTTCCTATAACTTACCACTAGATGTCGCGTCAACACATGAACTTCAGGACTGTCCAGCCGATAGTCTTGAAAATTCGTATACATCGATATCTGAATGCGAAGAATATTCGCATATCCGGATTTCGCCGTATCCGTTTTGCTAAAACTCGCCACTAGATTGCGCTACGCCGCATGGCCTTCTGCACCGTACAAACGATTGCCTTGCAATTCGGTATGCATGATTATTGGACACAATATAACGCGATATCCATTTTGCTCTATCTGTTTATTACAATGAATAGTAATCATCACAAATCGTAATATCAAAAAGTCCATTCATTCCCGTGCGAAGAACGGGTACTTCAGCTAGTAAGTAATAAACACGACGCTGGAGGGGTAGTCGGGCCCCGGGTAGGACGATGTTGGGCAGAGCAGGTAAGGCGTAATATCGTGGTAGGGTTCAGGAGGAGAGGCGGAGCGGTTCGATTGGGGCCAGGCATAGAGCCTTCCACGGCTGCCAGCTGCTGCTAGAACTTGTAGTCGGGGCAAGAAAAAGGAAGTCTTGCGGGTTTACATAATTTTGTTATGGATGTTTCTAACAGACTTCACTAGGCAGGAGATGCCACGCAATCATCCCTCGCTCCAGATGCGTCAAGCTTTTTATCACTCTGGAGAGGTCTTGTCACGTGACCTTGCAACCTGCAATGATTGGGCGAACAAATATCAGCAAAGCATCCGGACAGCAAGAGGTTTTAATTCGAAAATGCAAATGCAACTAAAGAGCGGGGACTGACCACAAATTTAGAGCGAAACTGCTAGGGACTGTGTAGTAGTTGCGGTTTTCGAAAGCGAATTTCCTTTGTTCTCAACTACGCAGTTTAGCAGTTTGAGATTTTAGCGGGCTTTTGATTTAGTATGTTATATATATATATATATATATATAATCAAAAGCCCGCTAAAATCCCGCATTTCTAGAACTACGCAGTTTTAATTCAGTTGGAACAAAGGAGTCCGCTTTCAAAAACTGCAATTAGTGCACGGTCCCTTGAAATTCTTTTGTAATCTTGTAGACAGTCCCCGCGTCCACTCAATCTGGCGTCTTAAAAGCCATTGAAAAACCGCTGCCCAGGTTTTGGAATCTGCCAATAATTGCAACGTGCATGGATCATGTGACACGACCTCAAAAGTTAATAAAAGGGGCTGATGTAGCCCAGCAGCGACGATGATAGACAACTTAATTTTACTATATACAATAAGAGAGATGAAAAATTTAAACTTTAAATCTAATTAGTTTCACAGATTTCACATCATGTATGCATATATCCATGGGCGCCGGCAGCATAGGGCAAGAGGAGGCAATGTCCCCCCCTGGATTTTTGTATGCAGTGTTTTCCCTTGCTTTTTTGCTCTTTCCAACATGGTAACCATACGTTGAAGTAGTCTTTGCCCCCCCCGGGAAATATTCTGCCGGCGACCATGCATATATCTGTATTTAGAAATATTATAGCCAGGGCCGTTCCCAGAAAAAAATTTCGGGGAGGGTCCAAAAATTTCGGAGGGGGACCAAAAGGTGTAAAAGGCTCAATTTTTCACAAAAAGACTTCATTATTATTGTTTTGTTAAGAAAATTTTAAGTTTTCGGGGGGACCGGACCCCATGCAGGGCCGGCCTAAGGGGGGTGCGAATGTAAGCGATCGCCTCTGGCCCCACGCTTATAGAGGCCCCGCTCCTGGGCCATTTTATTGTTATCTCATAAGACATGATACAGAAGAGGCTCCGCTCTTGCGCTTCGCCTGGGGCCCCGCACGTCCCTCGGGCCGTCTCTGCCCCATGATCCCCCCCCTCTGGGTGCGGCCTTTATTATAGCTAATCATCTACATAGAGTAAAGTCTCTTTGTAGCAGTAGCTATAAGTCAGATAATATATCTTCTTTGTATAATACTGCATCCTAGACTAATATTATAAATGCGAAAGTGAGTTTGTTTGTTTGTTTATGACGCCTTCACGCCTAAACCACTGAATCGATTAGGATGCATTTTGGTTTAGATATAGAAGGGACTCTGGAGAAGGTTATAGGGTACTCAGAATTTTAGATTTTTAATTACTTTTTTAATTATTAATTAAAAACCGTTTTTACGTTGCCATGCTTGGCGAGTTTCGCCCGTATCAATCAAATGATTCATGTTTTGAGCTAACAAGAATGCTATTGCTTCAATAAAGAAGCGCGTGCGCGCATCTGAAAAACATTAAATTCCACGGAAATTATGCCAGTTTTATGCCAAATCTATCTATCAATAATAATAAAAATGAATGTTCTCCAGACGAATCTACAGAAAGCAGAGCTTTGAAAATTTGAGCATAGAAGTCCATGACTGTGCACCTGAGGCTCAGAATGTTGAAATTTTAAATACTTTTCTAATTATTAATTGAAAACCGTTTTATCGCCCGCACAAAATGATTTATGCTTTTGAAATAAAGCTGAAATTCTGTTTTCAGATAAACATGCATTTGAAAAACATGAAATGGTATGGAAATTATGTTGATTTTACGCTAAATTAAAAAGCATTAGAAAGAAAAGTCCAAATGTGTTTCTTAAACTTCATAAATTTCCAAATACTACCAATAATATAAAAACTCGGCTGTTCGAGCCTCGTCAGGGGGAGATCCCCCTGAACCCCCCTAATTTTTTAGTTTTATTATTGCCATACTAAAACTATATTAATTAACTTGGCATTTTATCGCTCATCTTTCGCGTATTTCGCCTGGTAACCCTATGTTGAAATTTTTATGAGTGTAACCTATTTATAGAAAAATACATGTGGTGCATATTCTACAGCTTACGAAATATTGTAACAATAGATTAAAGCTGTTGTGAACTAATAATATTTGAATATATGTGAAAAATACATGTGGAGCATATTCTACAGCTTACGAAATAGTTTAACAATATCGAGACTAAAGATTGCTTTAATCTCGATATTAAAGCTGTTGTGAACTAATAGTATTTAAATACATGTAAAATTATGTCGCTTTTTTATGTCGCTTTATTATGTCGCATTTTTGGGACACATTTTTCAATAAGGGTATTGAGACATAAATTGACATAGATCATTAAAAAATGTGTACGTTTGTGTGTTTAGATGTTTTTGACTGAATCACGCACAAATTGCTGAACGGATTTGGAAAAAATCGTAATGAAGATAGCTTATGCCCTGGATTAACATACAGGCAACCTTTCAAGCATATAGCATAAATAATTCTTTTACAAAAACATACAAAATAATTCTAATGTATTGCGCTCTATGGAAATTTTATAGCTACTAAACCGATTCTAAAACTTAGTTACACTATTCCTGAGTATTATTGTTTGTTTGTTTGTGGATTAAGACCGATTGACTGCACTAGGGTCCTAGGCCTATATGGGTTATTCCTCTGTGGGGAACTTTCTAAGGGATCCTAGCCAGTATTTACGCTAGGTTTTGGAGAAAACCGCGAAAATCTGCGAGCGGCTAGGTCGACAGGCTCGACCAGGGGTTGAACCTGTCACTTCCAGCCTTCCAGTTTTGAGAGTAGAACTTCTTAGATACTAGTGGGACCC
Organism: Cheiracanthium punctorium; assembly: GCA_038373885.1. Classification (NCBI taxonomy): domain Eukaryota; kingdom Metazoa; phylum Arthropoda; class Arachnida; order Araneae; family Cheiracanthiidae; genus Cheiracanthium; species Cheiracanthium punctorium. Next base: position 87,109 of record JAWZYV010013787.1, read on the forward strand.
TGAGTGTTATAGGCTACCTTTTATGCATATATCACAAATAGTTCTTTTACAGGGATACTCATAAGAATTACATTATGATACTAGTGGGACCCTGAGTGTTATAGGCTACCTTTTATGCATATATTACAAATAGTTCTTTTACAGGGATACTCATAAGAATTACATTACACTCTATGTGTATCTCTGTAAGTACTGAACCGATTCCAAAACTTTTTTCACTGTTAGTAAGCTACACTATTCTTGAATATTATAGGCTAAAATTCATACATGTAGTGCAAATAGTTCCTTTACAGGAACACTCAAAATAATTCTAATACATTACTCTCTCTGGGTATCTCTGTAACTATAGAACCGATTCTAAAACTTTTTCGCTAAGAAAAAGCTGCACTATTCCTGATTAGCGTAGGCTAAAATTCATGCTATAGCATAAATATTTCTTTCACAAGAACAACAAAAACAGTTAGCAAATACTGTCGTAAATGTATTCGCCAAATGCCTGAAAAAAATCTAAATTTAGTAACTCTGCTTACTCTCTTATTTTAAATGAAGTATACTACAACGCATTATACTTCATATAAAATAAGTAAAAAGCAAATAATATTTAAATGCAGTTTCTTTTGCCGCAAACATATGTGTTATTCACACATGCTTCATTTCTTTTGGGACCTAACTCTAAAGCTGACGCGGACGAAGTCGCGGGTAGCAGCTAGTTAAGATATAATTACCCTAGCAGATTTCTAAAACCTATTTTATGTCTTAGTTGCAATTAGAATTACCATAGACATGTGTCCTATTGAGGGAATTCTCGGTTGGAGAGGGTGGTGTTTGGTATCTGGCTTATAAAAGAATAATAATGATTTTTTTTTGTTAGTTTATATTCGTAAGGTTAATTTTTTTTAAATTAAAATATTTTGTGCATGGGAAATCAGAGCAGGAATGAAATGTTTTATACGCAAAACAATAAGAATTGTAGATTTCCGAGGCTAATGTGTAAAATTTTTTAGTTTGGCGAAAAAATAAAGTGGCTGAAATATCGATTTTGTGTAAGTGAGTTCTAGCGGTTTGCACAGTTTTCGGCTTGGCGCAATTTATTGAGAGCTTAAGGAAATAGATTTTTTAAAACAAGTGCAAAGGTTTTATTATAATACAGCGTTAAATTTTAATGATCCGTGAAGAAATAATGCAGTTATTAAGGGATTTCAAGCGATCTACTTCAGAATTCTCGCCAATTGAGTGCATTGATTTAAGTTGGGGGAATTCCGCCAAATTTCAGAAAATTGAAATCTTCTCATTTAGTACATCGGAGTAACGATGAATAAAACACATTATAGTTGATAATTTTAAAAAATTCGGCTGTATTAAGGGATTCCACTTTTCAAATAAATGCGTGCTTTACTCTTTGGCGGTCGAATCATTTCCCATATTGATTGCTGCTACGTCAATGCTTCGAATGATTCCCTGAAAAAACTCTTGCAAAATGGCGTATGTTGGCACTTTGGCGAGGCTTAGATTTGAAACTGGATTTTATTTGAGACTGGTATATATAATAACACTGGTTATAGATAAAAATGAATGTTGGTATGTGTTTATGAGGTTGAAAAAATCCAGCACCGTTGCACCATGAAATTTGGTTCACCTAAGTCTTTTATGATGGAGAAGGTTTTTATGCTATCCGTTTTCCTTAACTTGCCACTTGGTGCCGCAGCACAACGTCGAATTCTATTCCGTTTAGCCGTTTGCTATGCTAATATCGTCCAACCGATTTCGATGAAATTTGGTACACGCGAATATTAGAACACGGAGAATATTTTTCACTATCCATTTTGCTGTAACTTGCCGCTAAATGGCGCTGCAACGCATCAACTTCTATACCGTTCGACCGATCGGCATAAAATTTTTTATACTTACACATTTGAGCACGAAGAATATATTCTAACTGCGTTCCTTTTGATGTTACTCACCACTAGATGACACTGCAATGCATTATTATTTTAACTCGCCACTAGATGACGCTGCAGCAAGCCAAATTCTTGACCATTCAAACGGTCGCTATGAAAATCAGTATACATAGCTATTTGAACAATGAGAATATTTTGGCGTTATCCATTTTGCTATAACTCGCCACTTGACGGCGCTGTAGCAAATCATTACTTTAATTAACCACTAGATGGCCCTGCAGTGTATCACTTCTTGACTGTGCAAATGATCGCTATGAAAATAGATATACATAGATATTTGAACACGGGGAAGAGTTTGGCGCTATCCATTTTCCTATAACTTACCACTAGATGTCGCGTCAACACATGAACTTCAGGACTGTCCAGCCGATAGTCTTGAAAATTCGTATACATCGATATCTGAATGCGAAGAATATTCGCATATCCGGATTTCGCCGTATCCGTTTTGCTAAAACTCGCCACTAGATTGCGCTACGCCGCATGGCCTTCTGCACCGTACAAACGATTGCCTTGCAATTCGGTATGCATGATTATTGGACACAATATAACGCGATATCCATTTTGCTCTATCTGTTTATTACAATGAATAGTAATCATCACAAATCGTAATATCAAAAAGTCCATTCATTCCCGTGCGAAGAACGTGTACTTCAGCTAGTAAATAAATAAATAATTTATGGGTTCTTTCAGTACTTGTTTATTGATTACAAAAATTAAAAAAAATGAATGGATGATTATCGATACTCTTTAAATTATCACTTTTTTCTTTATAGTAATATCAGACATAACTCTTAGTTACTTAACAATAATAGCTATGTATAGGCGTAGTTAGATGTATACCTATTTAAATATTATATACGCGTAATATATCATGCAATTATATTTCTTATTTTATAACTATTACTAGCTGCGTTCCCGTTCTTCGCACGGTAGGAAAAAAATTACACATGTAACGAAAATTTTCCTTACATATGTAATTCGAATTAATTCCAGTGATGTGGAATCTCAAAAAATCAAAATGTTTTGACTCTTGACGTAAAGTTTGCGTCATGAGTACTAACCTGGCATCATTGCAATATAATGACTCAAAAGACTACGACAGTGTCATTCGCGATCAGAAAAGTGAAAAACTTGATGGTTTGCAAACTCCTGACTTTCAAAATGTCTTATTTCTTTATCATACTGATTTTTAGGTTCAAGTTGTAGCATTAAATTCCTCAGATACTATAAGAAATGGACAACCATATTTTTAAAAATAGTTGCGCACCCGCTCACTAAATACCAAGTAAAATATTCGCTTCATACGTGAAGAAGCGAATATTTTACTAAAATCATATCTGCATGTGACAAAACAGAATTTCAGTTTTAGAAACGTCCAAGTAATCTCCTCTGTTGAAATTACTGTGGGATATATTAACACTAATTAGAATTACTTATAGTTTAGTTGGTTGTAAGACAACTGTTGAAAAAGCATGAACAGAATTCTTTTAATTTCATGAAATATTTATTAACGTGGTATACTGTGATTTATTCATATTATCCTTACAAATCTACTAATACTACCTATTGCGCATATTAATACTATCTATCTTCACTTCTCCCTCTTCAAGGCTTGATTTAAAGAAATAACTTAGAATATTTGGCACAAATGGGATCTATTCTATGGCGATTCTTTGCAATTTACGCATTAGCACAAACAATAATCATTTCACATTATGGTTGTCATTAAGGAAGGTCTCCCTATATATTTTATTTATACATAGTTTTGTAAGATTGGCATATTTAGCACCTCAAAACATTTCATCTCACCGTGCGTGTGTGGGGGGAAATATACAAGCGGGGCCGATTTAATTATCCATGTATCCAGTATAGTATAGCGATATCTTATAAATCCTCCATGGTTCTGTCTCGTGAAAAACATCAAATTATGTAATCTCGAGGGGCCATTTAGACTCGCTTTGTGACAGGGCGTTAGAGTTTGAGAGTTTATAAATTTCTCGCATTTTTTTAATTTATGAAGTCACTGTTTAACTGCCGTAAAAGATACCCCGGTTGGTTGAGGGAGTTAATTTGGACATTTGGCACAGTAGTTTTCAAACGGTATCATATTAAAACTTTGCTTTATATAGGACCGCTATGAAGGAATATAATCCAACGTTAAAATAAAACTATACTCGCAACATGCATGCATGTATTAGGGAACGCCTGCACGTAATTAAATGCCAAAAATAAAAAAGTAAATAGAAATTTTTTAATATTATTGCAGAATACTCTGCTAGTTTCCATGGTCCATCGCTCTCAAGTACAGTTGGTGTAGAAAGTTCTAGAAAAGAGTCCGTTTGTCAGGATGAAACACAAACTTTAATTGCTTCTAGAACTTCGTAGAACAATCAGCTATACAAAATTCACAGGCATTAACAGCTAGTAGACGGTAAAAAATATCACCGTAAAATTTACGGCGAAACATTGGTAACTCTCGCAGCAAACAATTCGCCGTAAAATTTACGGCGAGTCAACATTTTTATCGCCGTATTTTTGACGCCATTTCGCCGTAAATTTTACAGCAAGTCAATTTTTAATGCCGTATTTAACCCATTTGTGCCTGGATATTTTTGCGACTTTCTTCGATTTTTACTGATAACAGAAATAATAGATAAATTTCTGATGTCAGTTTCTTGAACAAGGGATGGTTTCTTTTAAAATCATTATGCATAAAAATCGAAATATCAACATCCTACTTGGTCATGTTAAAATATTTTGTAGAGTTGAGGCTCAATACTCATGAATAAAGGCTAGGAAAAATAAATAACGTTTTCGACTAATAGCGAAAATGCCGTCCCAAAAAAGGGACACTAGGCATAAATGGGTTAAGACATCATATCGCCGTAATATTTACTGCGACGTGATTATATCGCCGTATTTTTGCGTAACGCAGCAAAAAAAAAAAAAAAAAAAAAGAGCGGAGGTGTTTCCCTCCTGATTTTTGTGAACGCTTACGAGGATATTTAAGTTTCAACGGGATTCGATCAAGTCAACGGGATTCGAACTCCGAATCTCTGGGTCAGGAGTTCGGCGCGCTGACCAGTATACAACTCTGAGTTATAAGGCATGCAGCTAAAGGCTGAAATTTTTCTGGAGTTGTAATATTTGGAACAGCTTTTAATGAGTTGTAGTTAATTTTATTTAATTATTAATTAATTATTTGCAATCAGCGATTAACTTAATTTAGGAAAATGAAAGACTAGTCTGTGTTCTTTTTTTTATTTTATTAATTTATTTAATAATATTTTCACTTTTTAATAATATTTTCACTTTTTCAATTTTTTTCCTTTATCATTTGCAGTGATTTTTAATTACAATTTAACAAGTCAGATGTTATTTTTCTAATTTTTTAAGATGATTTTTTTCTGATTATACGTAATCATACCTGTACTTAAATGAATATGTACAAATCATATGCATAAAAATTTTATGAACCAATACAAACGTAAACCCAGGCATATTAATGAAAGTAAAGTAAATAGGGGTGCACTTTGTACAGATACAGATATACAGTTATACTCGAAATCAAATCATGTTTATGCAGAACGCACAAAATACATATCCAAATATAATATACACACACGCATATTTGCATGTAAAAAACATAGGGACAAATACTTATGAAAATAAGGTAAATCCGGAAGCACTCACAAATACAAACAGGCATCTACACTATTTTTTCCCCCACGCCTAAATACACTTATACTAATACATTCTTATATAAATCAATGCATCCATAAAAACTTGTGCATGCGCATGCGCAGAAGATTACTCAAAGGCGTTGCCAATCCAGTTACGGCGAAATTATTGTAGACCAGGGAGTAAGCTCCGCGATGAAGCTGCTGAGCATACGCAGAAGATTCGTCAGGGTACTTATCGACAAATTACGGCGAAATAGTTGCTTTTAGGTTGTACGGCGATTTACCGTAGGTACTTAACACAGTTTCGCCGTAAATTTTACGGTCATTTTTTACAGTGTAGCTCGTTTATAACAGTCCACTCAGTACCGAAGCTTTCACAAATGCTGTAATTCTCACACAAAATGAAACACTTCCACAGGTAGAATTCAGTTGAAATATGCAAGGGATTTCGTACACAATCCCTTAAGACACAGCAATGAAGAATTTACACACAGCACTTCAAGCGCAAAAACAACGCTTCTATCACAGACCAAGGCGCCGTACACATCGGCAGCGCGATCCGTCCTCGACTAGAGCTCACTCCACACTGAACTTTTTCAGGGCAGCGCGCTGGTATTTATAAAAGAGGCAGACATTACAAGGAGCTTCCAGAAGAATCTATTTCTCGGAGATTCCACATAAAGCGGGAATTTCGATTACGTCATAGAAGAGAAACATTAGGTTATTATGTGATTTGAATGCAGCAAAAGGAACTTCACAAGCTCCATGGGAAAATCGAGCAAAATGACTAAACGTCGCCAAACTTGGCGAGTTTTGGCGAAACATCGCCAAATTTGGCGCCAAAAATAAATCTCCAAAAGTGAAGTTACCGAAGGCCTACGACCAATATTTCTCGAGATTTCCAGAACCGCCATAAAAACAATGAAGAAACCAAAACCTCCGTATCTCCGGTTCTAGTTGACCGATTTGGATGCAACAAAAAGCAAAATTTAACTATTTCAAGCATGAAATACGAATTTTGACTATTTTAAGCCCCAGAACATCGCATTGCCCCGAAAATTGGTTACAATATCGCGCTTTAAAACGAACTTTGCAACTTTTAAAATGAAGAACATTTTTAGCTGCGTTAAAACATTTCAATTTTTAAATGAGCAACGGATTAAAATACCACTTATAACAATAATAATTGTGAATTTCTTAGTATATTTCTACAGTAAGTTTTAATCAAAATATCGTCTCCCTGTGTTTAAAAAAGTAGCGGGAATAAATGCTTTAAAATTGTGCCATAATTTTTACGTATTTTAAAACAACTGACGTCATAGATCTTCACTTGCGAATAGAGAATCCGGTGCCCCATTAAAAGTTCCTATGGATAAGTGGAAAAACCTTTTTCCTAATCCTTTTTGTGGCAATCCAAGATAAATTCTCGTCCCATGATTCATTAATGTAATGGTGTAAACTCTCCACATTCATGCTATTAAATTCTAAACATTGTTGCATTAAATTTCGTAAAAAATCACCTAATTTATATAATTTTTCGTTTTTATTTTAAAAGAGGGCGAAATAAATGTTTTATCATTTGCCAAAATTTCAAAAAGTTATGACGGGTAGAATTCAAGTTGCGGCAGTTTTAAATTATTTTACGATTTTTTTTTTTTTCAAATGTCACCGTTAAATAAAAAATTCCTAAAAATCTGCAAATTATGTTACGTATTCAGAAATTTTCTCCCCTACATACGATGATGTAAATGCCGTTTTGTTGCGAGCGTAATTACCGCCGTTATTACGAATTATGTGAGAAAAAATGCGAAAAATTGCATAAAACATAAAATAAAACAATTTCTCAGTGGAATTTTGAAAAAATCGCTTGAAGGTGCACAACTTCATGTTTAGAACTTCCCGAGTACCAAATTTGGTGTTTCTAGGTGTTGCCGTTTGTCCGTAACGCCGCCGACAGACACACAGATATCTTCTTTTATAATAACAACAAGAGAAGAGGGTGAAATGAATGTTTCGTCATTTGTCAAAATATAAAAAATTATGACGGATAGAATTCAAGATGCGACAGTTTTAAAATTATTTTACGAAAATGTTTGCAAAAAATTTTTTGTAGTTAAAAAATTCTTAAAATTCTGCAAATTATGATACATATTCAGAAAAAACGGTTTTTAAAAGAAAATTTTCTCCTCTATCCGATGATGAAAATGCCGTTTTGCTGCAACCGTAATTACTGCCGTTATTACGCATTAAGTGAGAAAAAATGCGAAAATCGTATAAAACATAAAATAATTTAATAAAATCTAATTCGAATTTTGAAAAATTCGCTTCGAGGCCGCTGTCGCTGTCAAAGCTTGTTGGCCTATCTCCTCCTAAACCGTGGGGATTTAAGTTTCGACTAGGGTGCCCACAGATTCTAAAAATTCCGAGGAACCTGATAAGCTGACTTAAATTTCGAAAATCGAATTATTTTAGAAGATATTAATAAAAAACTGAAAAAAATAAACATAATGGTTGCCAGATTTGGCATAAAATCATTCATTCCTTTGCAACAAAGCGTTTCCTAGTATCTAGAATAGCGTGAAATTTACAAACATGAGATAGAATTACGCCCATTTTACGCCAAATTAAAAAGTATATGAAATAAATCTCAAAGTGTGTTACACAAAGTTGAGAATTTTCAAATAGTAAGTTCCCTTTGACAACAGGAGTTTAGAATTAGCGACTATTCGTTTTTTTAAAACAGAATAACTAATATCTTGAAAATGAAAAATAACTAAAATGCAGATTATTTTAAAGCCGGTTCGGTCCAGCTGGATTATTTTCTATAAGTAGAAATAATTGGCGGCGTTAACTATGCCATTATAGCAGTTATAGTAAGCAGGGCCCGACTAAGACATTCGCGGGCCCAAGGCCTAGTACATTTTTGGGGCCCCTATATGCCTATCGGGGGGGGGGGAATACAGGGATATATCCCCCCCCCCCGAAATTTTCGGATTAGTGGTTCAAAGACTAATGCCGTGCAGAAATTCCGTCTTTTTAAACACATAAAAGTTCATATTCCCCCCCCCCTCCCTTGAAAATTTTTCCTGGCTACGCGCCTGGTGGCTATGCTTCCTCTACCCCCATAGAAGAAGCCTGTGTAGTGTATGCGTTTTAGTTAAATTTATTTTATGTCATTAAAACCTAACAAACAGCAGATACTTATCTATTAGCACTAAACCAGGGTTAATATACCAAGGCCAGTCGCATGGTCTTTTTCTAATGTTTACACTTTAGATCCTATTTATAAAATATCATTTCACTGGAAGAAATTCTAAAAAAATTATTAATACCGAATATCAACCAGTGTTTGGAAGTAACTGGCGTTGCTGTCTTACCTTTGTATTATAATAAAAAATGAACAGTAAATCTTCATAGATAATCTATAAAAGGAATTTTAATGAGGTTTGAATATGTATATTTTTAGTGATTTTAATGTAATGCTTTATTAGTATAAAGAACAACCTTAACATATGGAATCTGATTTGGTTCAGGGTATCACTTCACATTTTATCGCTATTAAATATTAATTATATCCGTGCTTAAAATGTAAATTTGATTACCA
>JAWZYV010013788.1:0-159914 GCA_038373885.1 Cheiracanthium punctorium
AAATCACTCCCCCCCCCCCCCCCAAGCTTCGATATTATATTTTTAGTGTGCACTATATCAAAAATAACTCAGTATTTTTTGTGCACTATAACAATCACAATAAACTTGTACAAGAATATTTCACATAATGTCCGCAACGGCAAATAGATTTACGTTCTCCTTCAAAATATCGCAAACATAGAAATTGCAGACATAAACACCTTTCACGAAATATTTACACAATTGTAGAAAAAAAATACTGATTTGATGTGCAGCATATTCCTTGTTGCATCGTCATATAAACAAACAATACATATATCAATATATAAAAAACAATGTAAATGACAGTTAAATAACATAAAAGATGTACCTACATTTTAGAAGATAATTCTATATCCTTTGCCATGACGATCAGCAAAATGTATCCTGAATAAGTTCATGTTCAATGGCGACTCCGACCCTCCGACTTCCCACGTTGTTGATGTTTGGAAATTCCTTCCGTCCGACAAGAATAACGATTAGTACGCATGCGCGAGTCGAATGTTGTAAACAAAATATCATTTCTGCGATATTCCCTGATATTCACCAATGTTGTAAACAGAATATCATTTCTGCGATATTCCCTGATATTCACCAATGTTGTAAACAGAATATCATTTCTGCGATATTCCCTGATATTCACCAATGTTTAAAATAGTATATTGAAATGAGTATATCGCTAAAAAATTGGATTAAATGAAAAAAAAAAACATTAGGATGTTATTTCTGAATGATAAGGTTATAAAATAATTGAAGAAATTCTCTTAAATGTTTTTAAAAAGGATTACTTTTAATTAATATCTGCCAATATCGGCAGATGTCGTAAATTCAATGTATGACATTCAGAGACTTTCAAAATATTGCCCGATATCGGTGGACATTTGTCAATATCTTTGTGCTACCTGGGTTTGAAACATTATAAAGAAATGTATTTAATCACTCGTAACTGGAATTATCATTCACCCCTCTTGTAATTTTTAATGAAATCCAAAGCCTTAAGAGATTAACTTTTAATACAAATATATTGAAAATGAATTCATTGTATCTAAGATGCATTAGTGCTTCATTGAAATTAATATAAATTAGAGGGGGGGGGGAAATAACCTCCAATGGCAAATTACATTTTGTGGGAAACGTTTCAAGGTAAGTACAGAGTAAAAAAATCTGATGTGTCCAACACATGACTTCCTTGCACGTCTATTAAATCAAAAATGTTTTTTACGCACTTCCTCTAAACTTATTTGTTTGAAAGATATAAAATATCAATAATAGTAAGATATAGCGATTTCTAGCCAAACATTTCGATATCGCCAAGCTGAGTTCAATTTGAAAGATTTCTTTCTGACACTTTATTTGGCGATATTTCACCAAAAGCCGACAAACTTGAGATAGTTTGCGAGATTTTGGGGATAGCCAAAGTAGTCATTGACCACAGACTTTCAATGAATTGAATGCATCCATACACCTTAATGTATTTAAAGTCATTTGGCTCACCCTGTAAATAAATTCCCAGTCGATTGCTGTCAAAAATGATATTGAAAACCGTTAGATATTATAATATAGTTCTAAATACAAAAGTTCAAAATTCTACGGGTTAAAGTTTTAGAGTTATACAAAATACGAAATAATTTTTGGCGCCAAATTTGGTGATATTTCGGCGAAACTCGTCAATGTCGACGACATTTGGCGAGATATTAAGCATGGACCAACAATGACAGATTATCGCCAAATTTGGCGATATTTCGCCAAAACTCGCCAAGAACGATGACAAATGGCGATACTTTGGGCATAGACCAAATGACTGACTATCGCCAAATTTGGCGACATTTCGGCAAAACTCGCCAAGGTCGAGGACAGACGGCGAGATTTTGGGCATGTACCAAACAATGGCTGTCTACAATTGTATTATATTGAAGATGTCCATAGACATTAAAGTAATGAAATTCTTTTCGGTGGTCCTGTAAATAAACTCTCCAGTAGATTTTAACCAAAAATCGAGATGCACAACTAGATGTTACAAGAATCTTATATATGAAATTTCATAATAGTTTTTGAGATTTGAGAGTTAAATATGCACACACGTACACAAAAAAGTCGCCAAGCTTGGCGACTTTTGGCATAGTACTTGAGGGAGGCACGTGACCGTGGTCGGACCATTACCTAACTTATGTGGTAGGACGGTATTGTGCTTGAAATGGATGAATCTCCTAAAAATTGCCATTGACCGTAATGTATTGGAAATCTTTTGAGTGTTCCTGTAGCAGAACTGTAAATGATAAAGACACTTTTTTTAATGGAGAAATTCATTTTCTAACTCTTTACAGCATATATCACTTCTGAGTCGTTTGAAATAGCCCAATACCTCTAAAAAACGCTTTGATGAATTTCGGCCCATAGAGCGTAATGTATTTCGAATCTTTTAGGCGGTTCTGTAGATAAACTATCCAATCGAATAGAACCGAAAGGGGAGGTGCACAACTAGATGTTACAACAATCCAAAATATGAAGTTTCAACATTCTACGCCTAATAGTTTTTGAGATATGCGAGTTTAATTAATTTCGGCCCATTGAGCGTAATGTATTTCGAATCTTTTGGGCGGTCCTGTAGATAAACTATCCAATCGAATGGAACCAAAAGGCGAGGTGCACAACTAGATGTTACAACTATCCAAAATATGAAGTTTCAACATTCTACGCCTAATAGTTTTTGAGATATGCGAGTTTAATGAATTTCGGCCCATTGAGCGTAATGTATTTCGAATCTTTTGGGCGGTCCTGTAGATAAACTATCCAATCGAATGGAACCAAAAGGCGAGGTGCACAACTAGATGTTACAACTATCCAAAATATGAAGTTTCGACATTCTACGCCTAATAGTTTTTGAGATATGCGAGTTTAATGAATTTCGGCCCATTGAGCCTAATGTATTTCGAATCTTTTGGGCGGTCCTGTAGATAAACTATCCAATCGAATGGAACCAAAAGGGAAGGTGCACAACTAGATGTTACAACTATCCAAAATATGAAGTTTCGACATTCTACGCCTAATAGTTTTTGAGATATGCGAGTTTAATTTTTTTCGGCCCATAGAGCGTAATGTATTTCGAATCTTTTGGGCGGTCCTGTACATAAACTATTCATTCGATTGCGACCAAAAGGGGAGGTGCACAACTAGATCATAGAACAATCCTAAATATCAAATCTCAACATTCTACGACCCATAGTTTTTGAGATATGCGAGTTACATACATACGTACGTACGTACGTACGTACAGACGGCATGGAAAAACTGACCACAATAAACTCGCCGCTGGTCAAAATGAGTTGCAGACGCGTTAATATGATCGTGCATGCTAGCCTACGATGAGATGCATCGAAAAAATTTTTAAAATTCAATTTAGAGGTAGTCAAAATCGGTTTTTTTGTCGAAATTTGGCCCCCAAAATTTTTCGGGATCACATTACTTCCTTATACTACGTACAAGGAAGTAAAAAAAGAAATATGAGCATATTACTGGAATTTTTTTTTCTTTAATAGCTATTATTTTACTCGAAGAAAAGCTCTATTTATACTTCCTGCCCCCTCCCTTTTCCCTTTACACATATGGCAAACATTTATTGTATACTTTGAAATTGGTCATAACTCCCACAATCTTTCTGAAAAATTCTAGATAAACTGTGTTGACCAAAGAAAAGAGTATGCAGTTTGATTTAACACTGAGGTTGTTATAGCAGAGCTGTATTAATTAAAAGTATATTGTCTTTGTGGATTTTATGAGTAGTGGCTACTATAAAATCCAAAGTAAATTTTATATTTTATAGGTGATTATAAAATAGCTTTCTATAGTAAAAGCTTCAACTATATTTGTTCAAGCTTTTAATTGTACTCTACAATATAAATTGCTGCACAATTTCAGTATTAAAGGCCTTTACGTTCTCCAAAAGGTGAGTCAGAATCTGCGTGAAGAATGATCTTTTAGCACCATCAAATGAAAACTCATGTACAAAATTTTTTTCCCCAGTCATTTAAAAAAAAAAAAGACATGTTTCAGCTAACCTATTAAAGCATCAGCCATCAGGTCAATATTGTATGTTTGGGCTCCTACTTGTGAGGGAAAATATTGATTGTAAAAGAAATTGAGGGGGGGGGGGGAACTTGACTAATTAATATTTCACATGTAGACCTTTTTTTTTTTTTTGAAATTATAACTCAAAAGAGAATTTTTTAATGCTTTAAAATGAACAGAAAATTTTTCATTACATATTAAAGCATTAAAAAATTCTCTTTTGAGTTATAATTTCAAAAAAAAAAAAAAAAAAAAAAAAAGGTCCACATGTGAAATATTAATTAGTCAAGTCCCCCCCCTCCCCCCAATTTCTTTTACAATCGATATTTTCCCTGATGGGAGAAACATGAAAACAATATTCAGAAATGTTGGAAACCAATATTGCTCAATGTCAAAAAATAATATTTACGAATATCAGAAAAAGATATTCCTGGATATCTGAAAACAATATTCAGAAATGCTGGAAACCAATATTGCTCAATGTCAAAAAATAATATTTGCGAATATCAGAAAAAGATATTCCTGGATATCTGAAAAAAAATATTCAGAAATGTTGGAAACTGATATCTGTGAATGTCAAAAAATAATATTCAGGAATATCATTTAGGGAGGGTCCATTTAATATTGCCCAATATTGTAATTTTGATATTGGGCAATATCTCTGTGCTACCTGGGATACTAACATGGATACTTACCTTACATTGGTGTAGAATTCTATGGACCCATAGAGATCGAGTGCCTCCAATAATTTACACTTATATATAGTAAGTCATAGCTGCCAACTACTACGGAATATAACTAACCACTTTTTGTAAACAGTATATTTTTAAATTATTTTTTTATTTTTTTCAAAATAGTAACCAGCTCGTGCGAGCATCACAAAAATGTTGCTATATTTTAAGCCGAAAAATCATGTAGAAAAAGTGGTTAATTATATTCCGTAGTAGTTGGCAACTATGAGTAAGTTATATGTACGTGAATCAGTGGCGTAGCCAGAAATTTTTCATGGAGGGTGGGGGGAGTTCGACTTTTGCAACTCACATATATGTATATACGCCACTGACGTGAATATATGTGGTTGTGGGGCCCGCCCTCCCAAATAATTTTGAAAACTTTACGCTTATGCCTGGTACAGGGGCGTAGCCAAGGGGGGGTTAGGGGGGCCTTAACCCCCCATGAGGAATTTTTTGCCATACAAAATGTATATTCTTCACTACATTATCACACACTCGTATACATATATATGAGTTGTAGTAGTCGTAACCCCCCTCCCCATAAAAAATTTATGGCTACGCCCCTGGCCTGGTAGATACCCATATTATAAGTAGGGGAAAATGGCCTAGAATGATCCCCTTAAGGGAAAATCTTCTGTAAAATAACATAGCTGTTAAAATAAAACTTTGGCCCTTTACTGTTATATTTTACACTATATAAGTGAAAAGTTTCAATAATTTAAAAATGCTTAATGTATTATGAGATGGCAAACAAAATTACTTTGGAATATCTTCAACTGATGCTAATTTAAAAAAAAAAAAAGAAACATAAAATATACAGCAATAAATTAGGATAAATTGAGTATCAAAACAGGCATTTTATTATTTACATATGGTTGTTGTTAATAAAAAGTATTGAAATGACAAACAATACTTTTACTCGACATGAGGGTTTTTAGAAAAAAATTGTTATGTCAGAATTTTTTTTTAATCTAGTTGCCTCCTAGCATAACATACTAACAAATAGGGCCTTATACTGACATCTATTCAATAAATGTACTTTTTAAAATTATCTTTTAAAAATGTTTTTTCTGCGAAGAAATTAAATCTGCACAAAGGGTTAATGTCCAAGGTACGTGGATTTCAGGAGCAGAGTTGTTATATATGAAAGAAAAAAAAGCAATGGATGAGGGAAAAACTTTTTTCTTTTGTTGTTATTGGAATATGAACTTAAAGGGCAGAGAAATGAAACAAAGAAAAAAAAAATCTTGAAAAAAGGGGGGGGGATTGTAGATATAAAATAATTATTATTAGGCTTTTTCCAATCAATAAACCAATACTAACTTTTGCAATTAAATTGTTTTATTTACAAAAATACATTTCATAAGATACATTTAATGTTCAAATCACTGAATTTCAATATTACAAATCTTATTGTTGATTAAAATCATGGTTTTGTATTATATACTTCCTGCTCTGTTTGACAACATGCATCTGTCATTTTGGGATGAAAACATAAGTGACATTCTGTATGCATGCATTTGTATCAATAATATGCTTATTACTTCAAAATTTCCTGAGCTGCCCTGTAGGTTTGATTCTACAACACAGACATTCAAACAAGTGTTTTTGTTCACCTTGGGTGTAGTCCTGAAAAGGTCAGTCCTGGGAGAAAATTCTACTCTACAATATATTTTTCTTTTTTGGTTCGCTTTCAATGTAGGAGGTTTGCAATCTTTTTTGGTTCGCAATCAACTGAAGAGCAAATTCAAATACTTAATGGTGAAAAAAACACCTGGTCTAACAAAAGCATAATTCAGGGCTTAAAATTCAGATTTGCATTAGGTAAAGAAGGTTTGAATTACCTTAGGTCAACTGGCTATCCATTGCCATCATATAGCACGCTAAACAGAAGAATCCAAGATTTGAAACTTGATTTTGGAGTTATGGATAATCTTGTGACTCTTTTGAAAACAAAAGTTCATAGCATGCCTCAGAAGACAAAAATTGTTGCATTTTGTTTGATGAAATGGAAATTGATACAAATCCAGATTTTGATACAACTAATAAATGTTTTGTAGGCAACACAACTCTGGGAAATGCATGTGCTGCTAATCATTATTTGATTCTTATGCTTAGAGGCCTTAGATTGTAACTTGTAACAGATTAATATAATTTAATGATTACAACTGAATAAAAATTTCAAATATTTTAATAGATTTAGTTACAAAAAACTCAAATAAATAATTGATGTTAAAAATTAGAAACTGAATTGTTTTCTAAACAGTTTTTCTTTGTTCTGTCAAAGAAATTTTTTAAAGCTGTAAGAATTATTATTATTACATATATAGTACATACAAGTATACATCAATATGTTAAAAATGTGTGTTTATGTTACCCATCATATGTAAATTGTTTAATTTGGATTGATTTATTCCCGTTTTAATTATTTTGTAGATTATCTGCAAAATCAGCTTATCACAGGGATTGATTCAGACGAAAATTGAGGTCCACTTTGCGGCCCCTTCACAACATTACAATTGATTAAAATCGCACTTTCACAAAATTACAATCGATTAAAAAGGCCCCTTCACAAAAATACAGTCGATGAAAATGGCCCTTTTATTTAAATTTTGCCCTATATTTTGATTAGTTTTGTAAATTATTTTAACAAAAAAAGTAATTTTCACAAAAATATGCATGAAAATTCGCCAAAATACTAGTTAAAATTCACAAAAATAAACTGTTTTCACAATAATGGGACTTTGGAAAAAATTCCTGGATCGATACCTGTACGATATCCGCACCATTCAATTCCACAAATAATCGGGAATTCACTGTACTACTGGCATATATTTGCTTTATGTTTACTATTAGGAATATTAGTACATTATCAACTTTCTTTGCTTGTAAAATGGACTCTGCTCTTGGACAACCTATTCCTCTTTGATGTCTTGGAGTTATTGAGGAAGGTTTGTTTGGAACATCAAAGAGAGTAGGTATTGCATCTGGTTTTAAGCGTTTCCATCCATCTGCACGATGCTTAAACTGGGATTCCTCAAAATGGCACTATACAAAGAAAATAAACGTATTATTCAAGAAAGAATATTAAGCAATTGGAACAGTTTATATCACAGTGTTTATGATTTAATTTTCCAGTTAGATATTTTTCAGAAGGGTCTCTCTTTTCTGCCTCTTGCTCTTGCAACATCTGCTTTGTTTTGCTTGCTGCATTTCCAGTTAACATTCTAAATTTATCTACATTAAGTATAATTATTACTTTAAAACAAATAAAAAATATAATAAATCATTCCAAAAGCAAATTAAAATAGTAAATGCCTAATTTTGTTCATATTTATCTAGTTTGTTTTTAAACATATTTAATATTTCATATCATATGGTGTAAAACTTCAACCAATAAAATACTGCAAAATTTAATATCTAACTAGCTGGTACCCGTTCTCCGCACGGTGGGAAACGCATATTTTCCTTCCACATATATAATTCGAATTAAGCCCAGTAATGAGGAATCTCAAAACGTGAAAAAATACTTGAATCGTGATTAAAAGTTGACGTCATGAGTGCAAATTTTAGACGATTGCAACATGACACAAAAACTACTGTGACTGGGGATCAAAAAGAAAGAACTTTACGGTATGCAGACAAAACTTTTCTCTTTCGGAAAATGTCTGATTTCTACATCATATAATTCTCTTTGTGAGGTTTAATTTATAGCATTAATATATAGAATATACCACATAAATAACATTACATGATGTTGGCAACAATTTTATCTTGCATTTCGCAAAGCGTGGACAATGCATTAGCGCAGTTATTTTGCAGAGGACTTAATTGAATTTCACCTAAATTAACAAAACCTACATGAAACAATGGATGCATCATTTACATTTAAAAGCCAAAAATGCACCCTGCTCTGGTGAAAATCATGTCGCTTTTGTAAATGAAAACCTTCGTGATGTAACTTCTGAGAAAAAGCTTATTACCCTTATTGAACTCTTAATGCAGTTTCACACTTGTTACATAAAACTGACGTTGATCTCGCTGTCAATTCGCACTAAATAAATAACTAATTTCATTTTTCATTTTTTACAGATTACAGTTGACTCTTTATAACATGGGTCTACAACACGAATTCTTAGAACACGACGAAAACATTACGATCGTTTTCGTGTAACACGTTAAAAGAGACTAGTACAGCACGATGAAATGAGACATATGTTCTGATATTATGACGCCTTAACTCCTGTAATTAACATTCCTTTTGAATAGGGATCGACCGATAGTATCGGCGCCGATACCTCCAATTTTTTTAGGTATCGGTATCGGTTCTTCCGATTCTAAAAGTATCGGGAAAGTATCGGTTTCTGTTGCTTTCATCCATTTTCACCGATACTTTTCAACCGATACTTCGTTTTTCAGAAAAAACAACGCAGTCGCAACACCATTCTAGAATCCTTGTTTTGGTAATAAGATGAGAGGCGTCGTTTCATTGGCACATTTGTTTGTGCGAGTGTTTTCGAACTGTGTTTTTTTTTTTTTTTTTTTTTTTTTTTTTAATTGTAACCATCGCTAAATGGATGTCGTATCACCAAGTGTGGTCGAAATTATGGACGAAGAATCGTTAGATGACAGTTTAACAGGACAATCGCCTATTCTTCTAAATTATTTTGAATTCGTGCCCAACACTAAATACGCTCTCTGAAAGGATTGCAAAAAACAAATGTCGAGAGGTAGGCTATAATTTTACTTCAGTTTTATGAACGTTTATTTTCTCACTGTGTTGACTCGAAAAAGAGTTCATTCATATATATACATATATATGTGACAACTAAAAAGTTTGTAATATTTGCTGAAATAACTGCAAAAGTCTCTAATCTCTGTACAACAAAATTTTCTCTATAGCGAATTTTTCAACTGGAACCAAGTGAGTTCGTTATAGGGAGATTCAATTGTGTGTGTATATATATATATATATATACACACAATTGAATCTCCCTATAACGAACTCGCTTGGTTCCAGTTGAAAAATTCGCTATAGAGAAACTTATAGTCTCGGGCAATTACAGATTTGTGTATCATTCTGTTTTGAGAAGTGTAATAATTATCAATATCTAATAATTATTTATATAGTTAATTAAAAAAATTAAAGCTGTATTAGTATAATTAGTAATACTAATTATTATATAGTTTATTTCCAATTTTGGGGTAAAAAACATATTTCTTGTGAATAATAGTATTTGGTTTATATGTAAGGGAAACACAGGTAATCGGTGTGTACCTGCTCTTCGTACGGAAAAGATCAAATACATGGATCCTTCCGGATTAATTGTGACTTAACCCTGTCCGGAGAACCAAAATATTTGGATTTTCAAAAAGAACTTAAAAATGATCATATGAGTTCATATTAAACAGAAATCTTGCTAAAACATTTAATAATTCACTTAGTGGTTAAATAATTGGCGCAGATAAATAAAACCATTAATTAATGTGAACTTATTATGCATTTTAAGGGAAGAATTTATATACGTATTTAATGAACAATATCTAAATACATATGTACTTACATAATACTGTACAGTTGATACATTATCACAATTTAATGCAGTTTGAGTAATCTAAAAAATATTTTCATATGTGAAAGAATTCTAATTAAAGAAAATCTAAATAAAAATTGCAAGAAAGACACATATAGTAAGAGCATGCAGGAAGCTGTTTTTGGTCTAATGTGGAAACCTTTTATCTGGCTCATAGCAACAATTAGGCGACAAAATAGAGGTTGAGAAAAATTCATTTAAATATTTGCACCAGTCGGCACTGGAAATGAAATGTATTATCTTATATCCCTTTAACTCCCACCCCCCGTGTTTGTGTTCTGTCAAGCCTAAATGAGGGGCATCTACCTATAGGGTGGGGGCTTGGGCGGAGGACATTTTAAGGGAGTCTAACGCATATTCACGTAACATCTGGAGAAAATCGCCCAAAACTCTAGACTGCTAGATCGACAGCGACCACGATCGACCACGCGAGGAGAAAGAATTCCGAACCTGCACAATAAGACACTTCCCAGTGCTCAGCTTTTTTATAAATTCGGCCATTCGTTGGCATAATTTGAATAGAAAAGAAAGACTAGAACTACTATAAATTAACATTTCAACGTATCCACTGCTTTTTCTTTTTAATGCTTTCTACTGGGATCAAATTTCATCATTCTGTTATTCATTTTAACGAGAACTACACTCTCGTTACAAAAACTGCCCAATAGAGGCAGGTTTAAATGACATTAAATTATGTAAAGTATCGGTATCGGCCGATACTATAACTTAAAAGTATCGGTATCGGCTATTTCTGAAAATGAATTTATAGGTAAAGTATCGGTATCGGTCATCGGCTAAAATGTGGTATCGGTCGATCCCTACTTTTGAATGGACATGCACCAACCATCATTGCATTTTTACGGAGCGCAAATAAGTTTTGCCGCGATTATACCGCGCAGTCCACACTCCAGGTGGAGTATAGCGCAGGACCCGTACAACACGGATTCCTATAACACGGAACGTATCTACCATATATAGGGAATCTACTGTAGTTGCATAGTGCCAAATTCAATAGTTAAGAAAATTCTGGGTTTCCGTATTTAGTAATATTTCATCTTACCTTGGTGGCCGAAATGTATTAAAACCAAATATCCGAACTGTATCAAAAGTAAAATTTACTAAAAGCAAAATTTTTAATTTTGTATAACCCTCAGAACAACTTCGGAGTTTGCCATCTACGACGGTTTTTCATGACGTGACAACTGATGTTTGTGTACAGTGGCGTAGCCAAGGAGGAGATAGGGGGTCACAACCCCCTATGTAGAGTTTTTTGCCATAGAAAATGTATATTCTTCACTCCCGTAACATTCCCATGAAAAATTTTTGGCTACTTTTCAGAGCAACTTTTTGCTTGCATATAATTGATTTTTTTTTTTCATTTATCAGTGATCAATATACTTCAGGATCGGAATCTCCGCGGTAAAAAATGGTCTAAAAAATCTGACACCAGAAAAATCTGATTAACACAGTGGGGTTACACAAATACGCGCCGGACATACGCTCTTGCTTATGTCAGGAGGAGCAAATACATTAGAGGTTATGTGCTGCTCCGGATAATCTGCCAGCAAAACAGCAAAAATGACGTAAAAAATGACATCCACACGCGAAGGAAATAAAATTAAAGATATGTAGAATTGCATGAAAACTTCGATTATTTTTAAAGTGCAATTCTGTTACAGTTCTATTTATTTCACGTTTGATGCGCTTTCACTTTTTCGAGTCTTAAAAGCTGTAGAAATGAGTGGTTTCACTTAATTGTTAAATTTAACAACTTAAGTGGCAACAATAGATTCCGTTGCTACGGAAATTATAGCAATGTTAAAAATAGAACATGAAATGAGTTATTCATGTTTACTTTGCTAGAACTGCCATACTGGCGAAATTAACGCCGCCAGTCGATGGCCAATAGCTCAAACCACAAATTAAACTTGACACTAAAATCAATACGCAATACTTTGTTTGGCGGAATTTAAAAAAATATATCTATGCATACGCTAGTGACATCGGCTCATCTCAATTGGGGAATGGAATTAATAATATGTACAGAGTTGCACTACATTTGAATATTTTTCGCCAACTTTGCTAAGAAATGTACTAAAGTAGGAATCAACATACATTTCAATTCGTAAAACAAAAAATACATTAGACAGTATTAATTACGCCTTTCTAACAGCTTTTAGTAAAAGAAACTTCCGTAGCGCTGCTTTAACAAATAAGAATCAATTATTTATTACACAGTACTTCGATCGCCAAATGCCAACATACACCATTTTGCAAGATTTTTTTGTTTTCAGGGAATCATTCGAAGCATTGATTTAACAGCAATCAAAATGGGAAATAGTTATCTATCATTTATTTGGTTCCATCGCCAAAATTTAATTCAGGAATATTATTGATAAGTAGCAGTTATTTAAATTATTATTAACTATAACGGGTTTTAATCACCGTTAACTACCATGTACAAAATGCGAGAATTTCAATTTTCTGAAATTTGGCGAAATTCCTCTAACTTAAATCAGTTTACTTAATTTCTATTGAAAATTCTATAGATCGTTTAAAATCGCCTTAATAACTGCATCATTTCTATATGAAAAATCGAAGTATAGCGCCGTAAAACTTATACTTGTTTCGTTACGCTCTCAGTAATTTGCGCCAAGCCCAAAACTGTACAAATCGACAGAACGTACTACGTTCTCAAAATCGCCAAATGAGCCATTTTTTTTTTTCGGCCAAACTAAAAAATATACATGTTAGTCTCGGAAATCTCTCAATCCCTTATTCTTTTACACATAAAAAACATTGAATTCCAGCTCTGATTTAATTTGAACGCAATATTTTAATTAAAAAATAACTTTGTAAATAATCTAAACAGAAAAAAAAATCATTACTCTTTTATTTTTACTGCAGGAGTCTAAATAATTTAATAAAATAGCCAAACATGGCAACCTCGATGCTTATTTCTCACTTTTTTGACTACAGGGGTTACAATAACGGAATTGCGGAGAGCAAAAATTAGCGTTTTTGATGGGGTTTTTTATCAATATCTCCTAAACTAATTCGAATTTCGAAATTTAAATTAGCGGAGGTTCTTTCTCGAAATTTTCCGAATTCGTGGATACCTCGTTCGAAACTCAGCTCCCAGCCGTTTGCTACTAACTTTGCTTGCGTTGAAGATGATGCTACACACACACACACACAGACAGACGCGCACAGATTTTAATAGTATAGACTAGCTGCTTACCCGTTCTCCGCACGGTAGGAGACGAATATTTTCCTTACACATATAATTCGAATTAAATCCAGTGATAGGAATCTCTAATAGTGAAAAATTGCTGGAATTCTGACGAAAAGCTGACTCCATGAGTGGAAATTTGAGACGATTGCAACATGATGACACAAAAACTACGTCATTGTCACTGGCGATCAGAAAAGTAAGAACTTTACGGTATGCAGACGAAACTTTTCTCTTTCGAAAAATGCCTTATTTCTACATCATAAAATTCTCTTTTTTAGGTTTAATTTATAGCATTCATACATACCATATGAATAACATTACATGATGTTGAATACTATTTTATCTTATGTTGCATTTCGTAAAGCGTGGACAATGCATTAGCACAGTTATATTGCAGATGACTTATTAAATTTTACCCAAGTTTAAAAAACCTACACGAAACAATCGATGCACATTGTACGTTCAGAAACCAAAAATGCATCATGTTTCCGTGAAGATCTTGTCGCTTTCGTAAATGAAAAAATTTGTGACGTAACTTAAGCGGAAAAGCTTATTACGCTTACTGCACTCTGAATACAGTAGCACACTTGTTACATAAAACTAACGTTGATCTCACTGCCAATTCACCTAAATAAATAACTAATTTCATATTTTATTTTTAACATAGATTAATTGCGTAGTGTCAAATTCAATATTAAACAAAATCTGAAATCGTTTCTAGAGCTCTAGGTCTTGTAACTGGAATATATATGAAAAAATAAATAGAACTTTAACATATAAGTAATTTACATGAAATATTCTAAGCACATTGGATCCCGTTATACGGAAAGATTCCACAAACGCCATGGGAAGAAAGAGGAATTAATTTCATATTATATTTTGTATTCCTTGCAAGCGCCTTTGTTATGTACACGATTGCAATGGGAATAATTCCGTAAGCGGGGGCAGGTCGCCAAGCCAGATGTCGCCAAAGCTTTTTCGCTTTACTAAACACGCCAATCGGCAAGGATTGTGCTGCGAATACATAGAGAACTGTTTTAACGGCAACCTTAATGGGTTAGATGTTGGCAACAAAAAAAGTGGCCAACTAAACCTGCTCCCGCTTACGGAATTATTCCCATTGCAATATCATTCTCGTACACGATGCTTATCCTATAGTCTCTGGTGATTTATTTTGGATTTTCATTTCATATTCCTGACTTTTCATACTTTTGAAATTTTGTTGCTTTGCGCATGTGAATAATCGATGATCATTTCGCATTACCGCTACCAATTAAATAGTTTTCCATATTTCTTCTTCCACGTTAACGACGTTAATCTGCCTTTTTCTAGTTTAAAAAAAAAACTCCTACAAAGTTTCATTGCTTCAATTTAGACACACGGAGGGGTTAGGCAAATACGCACCCGACAAATTGCTTCCTTATGTCCGCCGAAGCAGCACATACGTTAGCGTGTATTGTGCTTCTCCGGATAATCTGACAGCAAAACAGAAGACAATGACGTCACACGCGAAGGAAATAAAATGAAATATGCAGAATTGACTGAAAAAACTTCAATTATTTTTAATGCGGAAATATGTTAAAATGCTATTTGTTTTATATTTAATGCGTTTTCACTTTTTGGGGTCTTAAGAGATGTAGAAATGGGTGGTTTCACTTAATTATTAAATTGAACAACTTAAGTAGCAACAACGGATTCCGTTGCTACGGAAACTGTAGCAGTGTTAAAAATAGAATATGAAATGATTTATTTATGTTTACTTTCGTAGAACTGCCATTTTGGCGTAATTTACGTCGGCAGTCGATGGCAAATAGCCAAAATGAATCACACATTAAACTTCACAATAAATGCAATAATTTAAAGGCATTACCAGCTAGTCTAACTGGGTTTAAAAAATATTCTCATTCATCTCAAGCAGCATTCGTATTTATAAAGACTTCCTATTTTATTGCACCTTGTTTGGCGGGATTAAAAAATATTATCTATTCATACGCTCGTAACACCAACTCATATCAATCGGGGCATAGAATTAGCAATACAAATGAAAAAGTTTAATTTTCTGAAATTTGGCGGGGTTTCCCTAACTTAAATCAATTTATTTAACTTGATGAAAATCATTTAAAATCGCCTTAATAACTGCATTATTTCTGAACAGAAATTAAAATTTCGGGCTAAATTCTAGTAAAACCTACAATTGTTTTTAAAAATACTATTTCTTTACGCTCTCAGTAAATTGCGCCAAGCCTAAAATTGTACAAACCACTAGAATCCACTTTCTCAAAATCGCCATATAAGCCATTTTTTTCGCCATATTATAAGGTTACACACTTTAGTCTCTGAAATTTACAAATCCTTTTACTTTTGCGTATAAAAAATATTGAATTCCTGCTCTGATTTCCCACGCAGACGATATTTTAATTAAAATATAACCTAGCAAATATTCGAAATAGAAAAAAAAGTATTGTTCCTTTATTTTTAATGCAAGAGTGTAAATCATTTAATAAATTCGCCAAACATGGTATGAGGGAGTTGTCGGAGGACGATTAAGAGAAACGTTCCCTCGGCCGCTCACATGACGTATAGTGTACAAAAGGTATTTGAGAAAAACTGACGGACAACTGGAATACACAAAAAGGCTGCACTTTATTGTAGGTATCTTCACAAAACAGTTATTAAAGAAACAAGTTCAATTACGCACCGTACATTACTTCAACACCAGGAACATATCTAATTGTTCCGGCCACACGGCATGCCGGAGTTCCATAAAAAAAAACGAACACAACCTCCTCTGACCGAGAGCAATCGAGAAGGCCTTTCAAATCTTTCTACAAAAACTGCCAGCCCTCTACAGGTTGGCGAGTAAAATATGAGCACTCATAAGCCACTGCCCCACGTGACAACCACCGTCCGGTAGGCGTAAACAATATAAAAATTTGAAACAAACGGATTAAATGATTAATGCCAATACAGAAGTGCCAGAATTTGGCGGATGCCAATACGAAAGGCTACAACCCTGTGAGAAAATACCGACGGAGACCGGGAGGCGCTAAGAACTAACACAGTATATGCTAAAGCGAAATTAATTTAGAAGGGAAACCCCGAAAAATCCCAGACATAGCTTCGCGCAAAAGGAAAGAATATTTTATCGAGCCGAAAAAACAAAGTGGAGAGAGATTAATACGGAATACGTAATTTTGATTTAGAAAGACGAAACATAGGAACATTATTTTAAGACGCGAAAAATATGTGAACTTCGTCACATATATCTCTCCACAGCCCAACAAAAAAATTTGACGCCAGAAAATTTTTTTTTAAACAAAGAACTTTAACCCTTGAATTAAACAGAAAGCCTAACATGCAGCGCTTATGAGGGCTCATCACAAAAATACAATACCAAATAACATAACAAATTATAAAATACATCACAAAATACCATTTGCAAAAATATCAACAATATTCTGCTACAAATAAAACAATATAAAACGATTCAATTATCCATTACATATCAAAATTACACATGTGCAGAAACTAAAGAAAAATAACCTTGAATATTCAAAATAATATATGTACATATGACGTCATAAATGTGAGATCTCTTTATAAAAACAACTTTGCAGATAACATTGCAGATAACATTGCAGATAACTTTGCAGATAACTTTGCACGTGCAAAAACATTTACTTTCAAAGTCCTTTGCATTATCAACGTCCATGCAAAATAAGAAATGAAAGTTTCTCAAAATTATTAACAAATCTCAAATATACTTAGTGCACTTAATCAGGTTTAAATTTTAAAATAAAGTTCAAAGATGAAGCTTCTAATTAAATGAATGTCAAAGAAGATTCTAATAAAAGTCATGACATAATTTAAATAAATCAAGTCAAAATGATTGCAATCAAATACCTGAAATGTGTCCAATGCAATTTAGTTGCAGTACAGGTATTGCTATCAACTTTCAAAACAAACTCTCTCTTTTTTCTTAAAGTTTGTTTATTTATTTATTAATATATTTTTTTTAATATGAAACACAATTTACTTCGTGAAAAACATAATAAAAACTTTCAATGAATAAAAATATCAAAACATATATAAATATTTTTTTTTTTTTTTATACATGAGCTTCAAAACAAATTAAGATTTTTGTGACCAAAAACAGGAAACTTTCAAACAGACGAAACATGAACATAAACAATATTTGCAAAAAAATGGTAAACACAAAAGAAAAATGTATGTTTGTGTGTGTAAAGAAGGTGCAGGTTAGAAAAACCCATTAAATTGTGTAGAAAAGAAAAAGAAAAGTCAATTGTGCTGACACAGCGACAAAAGACGGATGCATGACAAGGTTGACAATGCATCAAAAGTTAATCTTGTTACCAAAAAAAAAACGCGAGCGTAACAAGTATCCTATGGGGACACGGGCGAGGCATGCACAAGGCATTCAAGTTCCGACAGGGGGGAAAAAGAATGTCAAGTAGCACCTATATGTGTAGCAAAACATGGAGACCAAAGTGACAGTGTGAGAAAGTGTAAGTTAAAACTTACAAAAGTGCAAAAAGCACATGTGAACAGAAGCTAAATCTCTTCTCAACAACGGGGCGCATGGGACTTGTAAATTTGGAACGACTTAGCTTCAGGGAAAATTACAAAAAGGGACCGCCAATAAGAAAAAAAAAACATGACCCCAACAAAAGAAATGATTCCCAACAACCATAAGCTCACCTACAGAAAACTATTGTTCCTCTTTTTTTTTTTTAATATTAACAACAACTTGATTAACTAAGTTTCATGAAAAAGAGATACATATCATACAGTATACTGAAGTGTACATCTTTAAAAATACTGGACCAGCCAGATACAAACAAGATATTATACAACAGTGTACAAAGCAAGGAAGTGTCTGTGGGTACCTTCACAAACACGCCATTACTAAAACGAAAACATGCATCTACTTTCTAGGTCTTAAATTATACTGATTATGTGAAGTTGTAGGTAGATTAAAATTATCTGTAACACCATTATGGTAGTGATTATTACTATGTAAAGAAAGATATTCAGAACGTGGAGGAGCTAAAATTAATCTATCAATATGTACTCTCTGAGGTTCGAGATGGGGAGCTTGCAAACGTCTAATAGAGAAAGAAACAGGTGAGTGTTTTTCAGTGATCACATAAGGACCTGTGAATTTAGGTTTAAATTTATCCAAAGACTTTTTATAAACAATGTCATTTACATTTAAATCTCTGAGCCTAGCATGTTGTGAGTGTCTCTGAAAGCGAATGGTTTGTGAAGAAATAATGTTTTGATAAGCTTTCTTATAAATAGAGTCTAATTCTTGCATTAATTTATAAGTGTGTATGTCATTAAGATTTGGCGGAGTTGTCTCAAAGTTAAATGTGTCAAAAATAAGTGATAATTCTCTGCCAAAATGTAATAAATTGGGTGTAAAACCAGTAGTTGAATGTGTTGAACCATAATACAAAGATTTGTGAATTAAAATTGCATGTTCGAAGTTGTGGCCATCAAGTAATAAAGAATTTACAGAGTATTTAATGGAAGTATTTATGCGTTCAGCAATCGAATTACATTGTGGATGACCAGCCGAAGAATGATTAATTTTTATACCAAGTTTGTCATGAAAATGATTATAAATTGAGGCAACAAACTGTGGCCCTAAATCTGACAAAATCACTGCAGGACGACCAAAAGTTGTAAAATATTTAAAAAGAGCCTCGACTATTACATTAGCAGACGTAGAAGTAAGAGGCACAAGCTCCATATGGCGAGAGAAATGATCAGTGATTGTTAGAACAGTACGACCATTACTGAAGGGACCAACAAGGTCAATAGCAATAGTATGTCCTGGATAAGTTGGTGTGTATGTTTGTTGTAAAGGAGCAGGTCGAGTAGGATGATGTTTCACCTGTAAACATACAGTACAAGAGGCAACAAAATTGACAGTATCAGTATAAATACCTTTCCAAAAATACTTCCTTGTTAGAAATTCGTAAGTCTTTTTTAAACCATAATGTGACAGATGAGAAATTGTTAAAGCTTTTGCTTTTAACGAATGTGGAACAACAATTACATGATGATAAGTTTGATTATGAACATTATACTTTTCACACATCAATAACATAGTTTCTGGATGAATAAAAAAGGCAGGATGAGTTGCAGAGGAACCCTTACTTAAAATTTCATTATAAATGACAGACAACTCAGGATCAGCATTTTGCTCTCTGAAAAAAGTTTCATTTGAAATTTCCAACAGTGGATCAGTACTATTTGAATTTTTTGTAACTAAAAAGTTCACATATTCATTTTTTTTAGGGACATTATCAACAATTGGTATAACACCTTTATCATAAATTAACTGAGGATTACTGTCAAGAGTTTCAGTATTATTTTCAAAGTTGTCCCTAGATAAATAGTCAGCAAGTACATTTTTAGATCCAGCAATGTGCTGAAAACTAAATGAATATTCTGACAACTCAAGTAACTACCTTGTGATTATGTCAGCTGGGTTGGTAGTCTTTTTATATTTTTTCAAAGGAGCACTATCAGAAAGAATTATAAAATGTCTATTATACAAATAATATTTAAAGGCATTAACAGATTTATATATAGCCATTAGTTCCAACTTAAGAGCAGGATACTTTTGCTCAGCTTTATTTAACGATTTGGAAAAATAAGCAACTGGAAGTAGTTTATTACCATACATTTGTAAAAGACAAGCACTTATAGAAATGTTGGAAGCATCAGTATTTAAATAAAAAGTCTTATTCCAGTCAGGAAGTCTTACCATAGGTTCAGAGAAAAATATTTGTTGCATCTTTTGAAAATTTTGTTCATGTGTAGAAGTCCAAACAAATTTAGCTTTAGGAGTAGTTAATTGAATCAAAGGTTGAGATAACTCAGAAAATGCAGGAATTAAGTGTTTGTAAAAAGTTGCCAAACCAATAAAGCGTTTTAATTGTTTTTTGTTGTTGTAGGAGTTGGAAAAGAAACAACTTTTGCAATGTTACATTGAATAGGCTTGATAAAATGATTTTCAATATGAAAACCCAAATAGTTTGTTGATGTTTTATGAAAAGAACATTTAGTAGGAGCAAGTGTCAAATTATATTTACATAAAACTTTTAAAACTTTTTCAAGTTTATGTACAGTGTCTTCAAAAGAATGTGATCCTATAATAAGATCATCCTGATATGCAAAAATTCCATCTGAGTTAACCTCGTCTAGTAAAAGATCCATAAGAGCCTGAAAAGTTGAGGCAGCGGATTTCAAACCGAAAACCATTCTTTTATATTTAAATGAGCCAAACTGAGAAGTGAAAGTTAATTTATCTTGTAAATCTTTTGGTAAATCTATTTGATGATAAGCCTGTTGTAAATCTAAACTGGTGAAAAATTTATATGTTGATAGATTAGCAATAATTGTCTGAATTTTAGGTAAAGGATATGATGAACCTTGTATGACAGAATTTAACATACGCAAATCAAGGGCTAACCTATATTTCTGTTTGCCAGAAGAGTCAGGCTTTTTCTTTACTAAAATTACAGGACATGCCCATTCAGAACAGTTACGTTCAATTATACCTGCATTCAGTAATTGGTCTATTTGCTCTTTAGCTTCACTTTGAAGAGCCTGAGGAATTGGAAATGGCAATGTTTTTATTGGAAAATCATTAGTAAAGTTCAACACAGGAATAACTCTGTCAGTGTGTCCTAAAGTAGACATATCTTTTGAAAAAGCAGCAAAATTGCTTAGTAATAAACTACTTAATTCACTTTGTTCATTACATTCTAAATGTGCTAAGTCAAAATCAGATGAAGTTAATTGCTGTTTTCTTTTATTAAGCACTTCCGATGAAGGCTGTATTAAATTACACATTTGAAAATTCTCAGAATCATGGGTTAGGTCTCTTTCTTTAACTTCATCAATATCATAAATATTACCAATCTTGGTATTCTTATTTAAATGAATTTTATGTTCAGATACATTATGAATAAATATAGAAAATTTTTGAGAGCACTTGTTACCATTTTTGTTTTGATTAAAGTGTTCATTTAAATAACAAGCCTCATAAGAAATGTAATTTTCAGCATCATTTGGTGAAAAAAGAAAATATTCAGTGCTAGACTTATTATCACAACAAACCTGAGCATAAATATGCTCATCCGATTCTAAAATGACCTTTTGACATAGATAAACAGAATTGTCATTTACTTTAATTGAATTAGGACCTTTTTCATTATTATCAGTTGCACACACATGCATATTGCTAGAGTCTTTATTATTTAGAAAATATACCTTTAAATCATTAACCATAAGACAAGAATTTTTCATATCAATTGAAATATTGTTTTCTCTTAAAAAAGGAAAACCCAAAATACCATCAAAATGTTCATTAACTGGAATGTCAACAATATAGAAGCAGTGGTGAAAAAACATTGATTTAATTTTAAAGGTTAATTTAATACAAGCAGAGAATTTTATTTTTGAATTAATTGTAGATATAGTGACTGAAGAAGCCAGGTGTTTGTAATTGATTTTAGATTTAATTTCATTAAAAACATCCCTTGTAAGCAAAGAAATAGAACTACCAGTATCAATCAAGAATTTAAGTTTTTGTTTATTCACCATCACTTCAATTATTGGTAATAAATTACAATCATTGTTCACATTTGCAATAAAATATTCATTTCGTTTTTCATCTTCAAAAATATTATCAGTCTGTACATATTTAGATTCAGCAATGGTAACAGGTACAATAGTCTGAGTCGAACAAGAACGAACTCTACGCTCATTAGACACTTTTGGTAAATTTTTAGACAAAATTGGGAAATTGTCTGGTGTATGTATGAAAGAACGAGATGTGTTCCCACCAGTCAAATCACACCTCGAAATTAGTTTAAATTACAGTCATTAGAAAAATTTCTTCCTGAATTTCGGAAGTTGGGTCGACGACCAACATTATTATTTTGTGGAGTATTGTGCAAAACTTTAAATTTTCTACACTGGCGTGCAGAATGATGTCTGCCGGAGCACAATTGGCAGATAATACTACTTTGACCTCTATTTCTGTCATAATTTTGAAAAACTGTATTTCTGTTTTTAAACTGTGTATTATGAGGTCTACGTTGTCTGAAAAAATTCCGTTGCTCAGAAGCAGAAGCAGAAGCATTACGATTGGTGTCAGCAGAATCAGAAGTAGAATTTTTAAAAGTCAAATCATTAATTTTTGAAGCTAATTCTTCAATTTTTTCAGAAATAGCAAACACTGGGGCTTTTTGTTGATTAGCCAAAACAAGTGATTCAGATTGTGCAATATTTTGTAATTGCTGGGCACGCACAACAGCTTTAGAATAGTCAGTTATGTTATCCTCCAAAATTTTAACTCTAATGTTAGATGGCAAAGCCGACATCAATTTAACATATTTAATATCATCAAGAGCTTGAGAATCTTTAATTTTATATACCTTAGAAACCAAAACATTTAATCGATGAACAAAAGCAGTTACAGAGTTAAAATCTTCAAATTTCAAATTATTAAGCTCGGTTACTGGAGCTAGAATTTCATTGTTACAAAAATATTTTTCAAATTCTAATTTAATTACATCAAAATCTCTCGCTTTATTTACAACCTCATTTTCAATAAAAAACTGTAATGCTGGACCAATTAGTTTAGTCTTGAAATACAAAATAGTTTTTTCTTCTGACCATTTGTTTAAAGATGCTAAGTCTTCCAATATACCAAAGAAATGTTTTAATTCTACGGCATTACCATCAAATGATGGAATATTAACAGAAAAATCAGAAATTTTAGACATTTTACAATAATAAAAATAATGACTTACCTACAAAAATGACATAAAACACACAAAACGCAAAAATTATCCTCTTATGAATGAAAATCAAAACATTTATCCTTGTGACACACATAAAAGTTCCGAATCCATTATAAAAACACACATAATTCTGAACACCACATACGTCTCACGGTTTCCGCTAGAGTTAACTCAGAAGTATCGGCGAAATACAGGAAACATAGGAACAACAAACCCTGGTAGCGGAAAAACACAGGGCGGCGAAACCAGAAGCGCGAGGCGAAACCAGAAGAGCATCGTAACACCGGAATGGTCACTACGGAAAACGTAGATACGAAGAAGACAGGTATCAGCAAATACTTTTCGGTCGCACAACGCTGGGTAATCAAAAATCCTCTCATCCCTCTGAAAAATCCGAGAAAGTTCACAGCACAAGGAGCAGTTACTGAATCACCGCAGGGAGACATCAAAATTCCGATGACATGGAGACGGGAGAGTCCGCAGAAAATTTGTTTTGCTTAAGTAAGAACAGTTTTTTTTTTTTTTGCACATTCATACTTGGGCAAAAGGAAACTCCGACAGCCGGTGATGTGCCGGAAACAACTACTCGTGGAAACGAGCTGGTCATGACGCACCAAGTTTATATGAGGGAGTTGTCGGAGGACGATTAAGAGAAACGTTCCCTCGGCCGCTCACATGACGTATAGTGTACAAAAGGTATTTGAGAAAAACTGACGGACAACTGGAATACACAAAAAGGCTGCACTTTATTGTAGGTATCTTCACAAAACAGTTATTAAAGAAACAAGTTCAATTACGCACCGTACATTACTTCAACACCAGGAACATATCTAATTGTTCCGGCCACACGGCATGCCGGAGTTCCATAAAAAAAAAACGAACACAACCTCCTCTGACCGAGAGCAATCGAGAAGGCCTTTCAAATCTTTCTACAAAAACTGCCAGCCCTCTACAGGTTGGCGAGTAAAATATGAGCACTCATAAGCCACTGCCCCACGTGACAACCACCGTCCGGTAGGCGTAAACAATATAAAAATTTGAAACAAACGGATTAAATGATTAATGCCAATACAGAAGTGCCAGAATTTGGCGGATGCCAATACGAAAGGCTACAACCCTGTGAGAAAACACCGACGGAGACCGGGAGGCGCTAAGAACTAACACAGTATATGCTAAAGCGAAATTAATTTAGAAGGGAAACCCCGAAAAATCCCAGACATAGCTTCGCGCAAAAGGAAAGAATATTTTATCGAGCCGAAAAAACAAAGTGGAGAGAGATTAATACGGAATACGTAATTTTGATTTAGAAAGACGAAACATAGGAACATTATTTTAAGACGCGAAAAATATGTGAACTTCGTCACACATGGCAACCTCGTTGCTTATTTCTCACATTTTCACTACAGGGGTTACAATCGCGGAGTTGCGGAGAGCAAAAATTAGTGTTTTTGACGGGGTTTTTTATCAATATCTCCTAAAGTAATTCGAATTTCGAAATTTAAATTAGCGGAAGACCTTCCTCGGAATTTTTCGAATAAGTCGACACCTCGATTGAAACTCAACTCCCAGCGGTTTCAGAGGAGATGATGCTACACACAGACAGACAGACAGACGCGCACAGATTTTAATAGTATAGACTAGCTGCTTACCCGTTCTCCGCACGGTAGGAGACGAATATTTTCCTTACACATATAATTCGAATTAAACCCAGTGATAGGAATCTCTAATAGTGAAAAATTGCTGGAATTCAGACGAACAGCTGACTCCATGAGTGGAAATTTGAGACGATTGCAACATGACGACACAAAAACTACGTCATTGTCACTGGCGATCTGAAAAGTAAGAACTTTACGGTATGCAGACGAAACTTTTCTCTTTCGAAAAATGCCTTATTTCTACATCATATAATTCTCTTTTTTAGGTTTAATTTATAGCATTCATACATACCATATGAATAACATTACATGATATTGAATACTATTTTATCTGATCTTGCGTTTCGTAAAGCGTGGACAATGCATTAGCACAGTTATGTTGCAGATGACTTTATTAAATTTTATCCAAATTTAAAACACCTACACGAAACAATCGATGCACATTGTACGTTCAGAAACCAAAAATGCATCCTGTTTCCGTGAAGATCTTGTCTCTTTCGTAAATAAAAAAAATTGTGACGTAACTTAAGCGGAAAAGCTTATTACCTTTACTGAACTCTTAATACTGTAGCACACTTGTTACATAAAACTAATGTTGATCTCACTGCCAATTCACACTAAATAAATAACTAATTTCATAAATTATTTTTAACATACATTAATTGCATAGTGTCAAATTCAATATTAAACAAAATCTGAAATCGTTTCTAGAGCTCTAGGTCTTGTAACTGGAGTAACTGGAATATATATGAAAAAATAAATAGAACTTTAACATATAAGTAATTTATATTAAATATTCTAAGCACTTTGTATCCCGTTATTCGGAAAGATTCCATAAACGCCATGGGAAGAAAGAGCAATTAATTTCATATTATATTTTGTATTCCTTGCAAGCGCCTTTGTTATGTACATAATTGCAATATCATTCTCGTACACGATGCTTATCCTATAGTCTCTGGTGATTTATTTTGGATTTTCATTTCATATTCTTGACTTTTCATACTTTCGAAATTTTGTTGCTTTGCGCATGTGAATAATCGATTATCATTTCGCATTACGGCTACCAATTAAATAGTTTTCCATATCGCTTCTTCCACGTTAACGAAGTTAATCTGCCTTTTTCTAGTTAAAAAAAAAAAACGCCTGCAAAGTTTTATTTCTTCAATTAAGACACACAGAGGGGTTAGGCAAATACGCACCCGACAAATTGCTTCCTTATGTCCGCCGAAGCAGCACATGCGTTAGCGTGTAATGTGCTTCTCCGGATAATCTGACAGGAAAACAGAAGACAATGACGTGAAAATGACGTCACACGCAAGGGAAATAAAATGAAAAATATGCAGAATTTACTGAAAAAACTTCGATTATTTTTAATGCGCAAATATGTTAAAATTCGATTTGTTTCATATTTAATGCGTTTTCACTTTTTTGGGTCTTAAGAGATGTAGAAATGAGTGGTTTCACTTAATTATTAAATTGAACAACTTAAGTGGCAACAATGAATTCCGTTGCTGCGGAAACTGTAGCAGTGTTAAAAATAGAATATGAAATGATTTATTTATGTTTACTTTGCTAGAACTGCCATTTTGGCGTAATTTACGTCGGCAGTCGATGGCAAATAGCCAAAATGTATCACACATTAAACTTCACAATAAATGCAATAATTTAAAGGCATTACCAGCTAGTCTAACTGGGTTTAAAAAATATTCTCATTCATCTCAAGCAGCATTCGTATTTATAAAGACTTCCTATTTTATTGCACCTTGTTTGGCGGGATTAAAAAATATTATCTATTCATACGCTCGTAACACCAACTCATATGAATCGGGGCATAGAATTAGCAATACAAATGAAAAAGTTTAATTTTCTGAAATTTGGCGGGGTTTCCCTAACTTAAATCAATTTATTTAACTTGATGAAAATCATTTAAAATCGCCTTAATAACTGCATATTTCTGAACAGAAAATTAAAATTTCAGGCTAAATTCTAGTAAAACATGCACTTGTTTTTAAAGATACTATTTCTTTACGCTCTCAGTAAATTGCGCCAAGCCTAAAATTGTGTGTAAACCACTAGAATCCACTTTCCCAAATCGCCATATAAGCCATTTTTTTTTCGCCAAATTATAAGGTTATGCACTTTAATCTCTGAAATTTACAAATCCTTTTTCTTTTGCGTATAAAAAATATTGAATTCCTGCTCTGATTTCCCACGCAGACGATATTTTAATTAAAAAATAACCTAGCAAATATTCGAAACAGAAAAA
Source organism: Cheiracanthium punctorium (assembly GCA_038373885.1). Lineage (NCBI taxonomy): Eukaryota > Metazoa > Arthropoda > Arachnida > Araneae > Cheiracanthiidae > Cheiracanthium > Cheiracanthium punctorium. The sequence goes on from JAWZYV010013788.1 coordinate 27,416, forward strand.
AAGTATTATTCCTTTATTTTTAATGCAAGAGTGTAAATCATTTAATAAATTCGCCAAACATGGCAACCTCGATGCTTATTTCTCACATTTTCACTACAGGGGTTACAATCGCGGAGTTGCGGAGAGCAAAAATTAGTATTTTTGACAGGTTTTTTTATCAATATCTCCTAAACTAATTCGAATTTCGAAATTTAAATTAGCGGAAGACCTTCCTCGGAATTTTTCGAATAAGTAGACACCTCGATTGAAACTCAACTCCCAGCGGTTTCGGAGGAGATGATGCTACACACAGACAGACAGACAGACAGACGCGCACAGATTTTAATAGTATAGATTGTTTCCTTCATATACTGCCCACCAGTGGAGTGGGCACTGAGCACTGGGAGATAGTCAGTGTGTAGGACCCGGGTTTGAGGCTTGCCGGGTGACCCTCAATCTAGCGGTCTGGAGTTTTGGGTGGTTTTCTTCAAATGTAACGTGAATATGCACTGGAACCATCTTAAGTGCCCTACTCAAGGCATCCTCCTGCTAGGCAGATCACCCTCATACAGTGTTGCCATAATCAATCAATCAACCAACCTTTATATATTATTAATCACCTCTTTAAATATTTGTCGAATGATAATTGTTTTTTTAGCAACTATATTTTTTTAAAATTGGCAGTTAATTGAATTTACATATTTATGAACGCTTAATATTATGAGGTTTTTTTTTCTGGTTACTGTTTCATATTTAAATGAGTTAGTAATAGTCAGGTATGAGATTGGCAAAAGAGCAAAAAAGCTGAAATCATACGAGAGCAAAAATTTGTACATGTGATATTTATATCTAATTAATGTGAAAGGAGTTTTAAGAGAAGAAAAACATTGGAACATGCTAGAAGATAAAAATATCACACAGTTAACTAATAACTACAATCAGGAATTCACAGAAAAAACAGAATTTTCAGAGAAAAAAGCGATTTCCTCTTTATTCACAAAAAGCTGAAGAATCTCATCTCTGAATAGTAAGGTTAAAGTAATGCGTCATAAGATTTAAGAAAAATTGAAAAGCAACAGAATTTAGATTTAAATCTGAGCATACCGAATACCAACTGAATATTCAGTGGCGTAGCAAGGGGGGACATTTGTCCCCGGGCGCTGCACCAAAGGGGCGCCAAATCAACGTTACGAAATTTTAGAAGAAAAAATAATGAATTGTATTCGTATTTTTATTTGTTGACAGAAGAAAAAAAATAGAACAATCACAAATATATTTTAATAAATTTGTAATCAAACTTTTCACAATGACTTGTACAGGAAATGTTTGTAGCTATTTCAGATTTTCTTTGGAAATCGAGTTCCCATTCTTTTTTTCTTCTCTCTTGCAGGCTTCTGTGTGTTTGTGGGATTCAAAATTTCTGTCGTGTAAAAGCGTTTTTTATATTTGCCAATTTTTGTCTCTGACTGAATTCCTAGGATGTTCCAGAATTCTTGTTTACAGTATTTCATCAAGGTCAAAACGTTACTCAAGTATCCCCAGTTAACTTTTAGAATGGTCTTGGAGGATTTAGTTTTGGATATTTATGGTATTACAAATCAAACTTTTATGCATTAGCCATGGTAAAAAAAAAAAAAAAAAAAACTTATACCTAATTCATCGGTAATAGATAATGGCATTCTCAAACCCAAAATAACTCTCTTAAATTCAGATCAAGTTTTTCTCAGTTTTTGAGTTCAAAATGGCGCCCCTTGCTTATCTCGCTTACTGTGTCGGGCCGCCCCTGCGTACGATCCGCTCGTTTGGTAATTAATAACACAACTTTTAATATAGATCTTACTAGTATATTTAAAGGTAGTATTATTTCTAATAAGAACTTATAAATCGGCCGCAATAATCCACCGATCACTTTACTTGTGTAAAATAATTCTTTTTAAATTATTTAAACAATCTTGTATTTTAGATAAATTTAAACTTGATTTTAACATTCATTAATAAAAATTTATTCTTTATACAATCATTATCAAAAAATCAAATCTGGAATCATTAAAGCTTTGGCCCACAATTCAGTCTTCAAATTGAACATGAGGCAAAATATTTTTCAAAATCTATGTTTGTATGTTTATCTAGAAAGTGCAACAAATCAGTCGTAAATTTTTTGACTCCTCAGCTACCTTGTTGCCGGAAGACTATCGACCAGAGGCTTCTATGTATTCGTTATGTCTACGCATAGACCACCTACTAGGTACTATCATCCGGTACTTGAGTCATAAATTAACGTTCTGGATGCAGTGGCGGCTCATCCATTTGAGCACATGAGCATGTGAACTCCCAAAGTAAAATATATAAAATAAGCACATTGATAAATTAATTTTTTTAATATTAAGTACACTTCTAGATTTTTGTGAATTTAAAACGTGACTTTTACTTTCTCACTCCTCCCCCCGACTATTATTAAAATACGCTTATTATAGCTAATGCACTATGTGTAGGTGACTACAGCACAGCCTTTAATCGATTGCTCGTGCGAATGGAAAAATTCCCTTCTGATCCGCTCTCTGAAAACAGAAGCGGAGAGAATTGAGAAGAAGTACGGCTCTACTGATATCATTCCGTCCGTTCGCACATTTTCGGTGTGCACAAGGGACATTTTTTCCCGGTTATCTCTTCCGTATTTTCCCTTGGTTTGTTACGTTCGGTTAGTTAATCCATTTTTATTTCATTTTCTTATTATTTTCTTCACTTCTATCCTTTCCCACTATTATATATATATATATAACTAATAAGTAAAACATAAAACATACTACAAATAAGACATACCTCGCATATTAATATAACAGCTATTAGCAAGAATTAGAAACCACATTTTGAAGGCAAATAAAGTGCAAGAATTATTGTGAAAATAGAATGGAACGGAAATTATAGCCACTGTCACCATCGTCAGGGGCCGCAAACAGTGGATTATAATTTAAAGCAAACCAAATAGTAGGATTTCGGTTGTGTGGCATATCAGAAGAGATATTAACTCCACACATCTGGGCCCTACCCTACTATATAAAAAATGGAAAAAAAGGAATCAAAAAGATAACAAAAATAGAAATAGCAATTATATTCTACATACCAGAGAGCACATGGTAATCTTAGTGAACACTAGTAAAATGTGTTGCCAAAGTTAAGAAATGTAAAAAGTGAAAAATGGTGTTGCCACAAAATAAAAGTGGAAAAAAGAAAGTGTAGGTGTTGCCATATACTAAAAAGTAATATTATTATACTTGAATAGTATCCAGGTATATTAATATAATTAAATATATATAGAATAATAATAAATTAGAATTATTGAATGGCCAATTAATTATAACATATTGTTTTAGAAAATATAATGATTATTATTAGTGACAAAGTATGAATAATAAGTTATTGTATGACAGAAGATTAATCTAATAAATTAAAAAAATATGTTTAGGACAGAATAATCACAATATAGGAACCCCTTTATATATATATTTACAAACTAGTGTCAATAACTAAGACGGGCGCAAAAGAAGTGTTTCGGAGCTAAAGCAAAGACAATTTTCAATTAATCTTTGACAAAAAATTTAAATAAAATGATTCAAGACTGTACCTTTGCTAACACTTATCTTGGTGACGAAATGTAAGACCAAAGATGACTCGTTTTCTTTCAGTTGCGTGCATTGTTTTCCTTTAACTGCGGGAAATGCAAATACATTTTAATTTGTAAGGTGCGTCGTATCCGCATGTTTAATTTTCGACATTTGTTTTGTGAACAAATGTTTCCTCCATTTCAATCTCCTTAATCCTCCATTTAAATAACCCACGAGTCGCCACTGTCTGGATGCCCCATCGTAATTCGAGGACATTTGAGGAGAACTGAATGTCGACATGAGATGTTTTTTTTTTTTTTTTTCTCATAAGCTTCTACTTGGTCTTTAAGATTGGCTTTCATTCCTTATACAGTAATACTCTACTGTACTTGTCTTTTTAAAAAGTTGCATATTTGTACTGTAAAAACTGCTTTAAAGTCTGCGTTTATAGTTATCCTTGGCAAGAGAACCTTCAAGTTAAGGTAAGAAATATTGTACTTTTGCAATTTTTTATATTGCTGAATGCTAATTATGATTTTTTTGAAATAAAAATGAGTGTTTAAAATTTTTAAGTGCTTAAGGTTTTTCTTTCTAATAAGCTTACAAGTAATAATACAAGAAATAATACAAGTTTTGAGCATCTTAAAAAAAAAAAAAAAAAAAAAAAAAAATCCGTTTATATCAGAAACTGGAAAAGAATTCAAAATGTCTTATATTTCAAATGCCAGCAATTTTTAAAAAAATGCCCGAAAAAAATTCATTTTGATCCGTTTGGTAATCGGGTCAGTAAAATATTCGAATTGTAGAAAATGAATGCCATCATACATACATTGATTATTATCTGGTGTGCAATCCATCGAACTGCAAATCGCTAGACGAGATACATGGTAGATAAAGCAAGTATAAATTAGTGTTGACCTGACATAAATATTAAATACCGTTCATTCGACTGCTGAAGAAGAATAAAACTTTTTCGTATCCCTGACGTATGCCCACACCCAATGGAGGGAACTAAAGCCCCTTGAAGGTGGAGAGTTAAAAGGGAAAATTTTTTTAAAATAGAAAATTGTCAGTTAATGAATTAAAATATTTTATTCTTAAAATTTGTCCTCAAATTATTTCTATCAGATTTTTACCCCCCCCCAAAAAAAAAAATACTTTTAAATAAATACTTGTATAGTATTTATTTAAAAGCACATTTAGTATAGTAGTAAGTATATCAAGTGCAGTTGAACTCGATTACAAAGTAAATGAAAAGACCAGATACATAACGAATTACGTTGATAATGGACTTCTATGGGTAAATAGTATTGCGTTCTATGGACAAATGGTACAGAAGGTTTTGACGCTAAAAGAAAGTAGCTATAATCGGCAAACAAGCCAAAATGCAATCAAGAAAGGAAGTGTGTGTGTGTGTGGGGGGGGGAAATTTAACGTATTTTAAGTAATTGATTTTTTTAATCACATTTTTTTAATTCTCAGATACTACAGTTTTTTTGTAGCACTTCTGTGGGTTTTCCCCCTTCCCCTTTTTTGGAGGAAGTGGGGGGGGGGGGGCGCAAGATCTTCAGTTGTCCCCGGGCGCTAGTAATCCTAGCTACGCCTCTGTGAATATTCGGTGCATCTCTATTACTTTGACAGCTATTTTTTTTTTAACCTCAGACAATGTAGCATCAAAGAATCTGCCTCTCTCTATATGTTTTAGTGAAAATCCATCACAAAATTCCTAAAAAATTAAGTTTCTAAAATTTATTTCCAATATTCCACAACAAACAACAGCTATTATATTCAAGTATACAGCCTAAAATTCTAACAAAAATTTCCGAATAAACACTCAGGAATTGAGAAGGTACAGTCTCATATTTCAGTAGTTCAAATCAACTTTGTCTTAAACTCTTTTCCTGAAATATACAATACAATACACCATAATTTCATAAATTCAGGGAAATAAATCTGTTTTATTTCTCCTTATTTGCAATATGATAAACAAAATAGACTCTATATATATTTGTCCAGGCACAAAATGAACTCTCCCTTGAATGATTTTTCAATCCACCCCAGCTACGTATAGCATGTAATCTTTATAATAGAAAACAATAAAACGAAGTATCTTTTAAGAAAAACTTAGTGTAATAAATTACACAAGAAAATTTCTTCTCATATTCGTCTGTTATAAAGTAATTAATATTATATAAGTATCTATTTAAGTAATCACACACAAAAAACAGTTACAAAATAAATATCGAAAAATTTACATATTTTAGTTTCATAATTAACTCATATAAATTTATGTTTGATAATTAAACCAAATTCTACTACTTACCAATAAGAATTAAAAAATTTCTTTAAACTGCCTAGTTTATGTTAGTTATTTTTTAATGATTTAAATTATAATCAAAATTTTTTGTATAAAAAAATTCACTAGTTACAATATGTTTCAAAATAAAAATAGTACTTTATTTGCATTTAGATAATGCAGAATGTAAGCAAAATTTCGTTAAAGTAAGCGTAATTAGTGACAAACTTTAATATTTTACTAGCTGCTTACCCGTTCTCCGCACGGTAGGAGACGAATATTTTCCTTACACACATATAATTCGAATTAAACCCAGTGATAGGAAACTCTAATAGTGTAAAATTGCTGGAGTTCTGACGAAAAGCTGACTCCATGAGTGGAAATTTGAGACGATTGCAACATGATGACACAAAAACTGCGTCATTGTCACTGGCGATCAGAAAAGTAAGAACTTTACGGTATGCAGACGAAACGTTTCTCTTTCGAAAAATGCCTTATTTCTACATCATATAATTCTCTTTTTTAGGTTTAATTTATAGCATTCATACATACCATATGAATAACTTTACATGATGTTGAATACTATTTTATCTTATCTTGCATTTCGTAAAGCGTGGACAATGCATTAGCACAGTTATGTTGCAGATGACTTTATTAAATTTTACTCAAATATAAAAAGCATACACGAAACAATCGATGCACATTGTACGTTCAGAAACCAAAAATGCATCCTGTTTCCGTGAAGATCTTGTCGCTTTCGCAAATGAAAAAATTTGTGACGTAACTTAAGCGGAAAAGCTTATTACCCTTACTGAACTCTTAATACAGTAGCACACTTGTTACATAAAACTAACGTTGATCTCACTGCCAATTCACACTAAATAAATAACTAATTTCATATTTTATTTTTAACATAGATTAATTGCATATTAAACAAAATCTGAAATCGTTTCTAGAGCTCTAGGTCTTGTAACTGGAGTAACTGGAAGATATATGAAAAAATAAATAGAACTTTAACAAAAAAGTAATTTATATGAAATATTCTAAGCACATTGGATCCCGTTATTCGGAAAGATTCCACAAACGCCATGGGAAGAAAGAGCAATTAATTTCATATTATATTTTGTATTCCTTGCAAGCGCCTTTGTTATGTACATGATTGCAATATCATTCTCGTACACGATGCTTATCCTATAGTCTCTGGTGATTTATTTTGGATTTTCATTTCATATTCCTGACTTTTCATACTTTTGAAATTTTGTTGCTTTGCGCATGTGAATAATCGATTATCATTTCGCATTACGGCTACCAATTAAATAGTTTTCCATATCGCTTCTTTCACGTTAACGACGTTAATCTGCCTTTTTCTAGTTAAAAAAAAAACGCCTACAAAGTTTCAATGCTTCAATTTAGACACACAGAGGGGTTAGGCAAATACGCACCCGACAAATTGCTTCCTTATGTCCGCCGAAGCAGCACATACGTTAGCGTGTAATGTGCTTCTCCGGATAATCTGACAGCAAAACAGAAGACAATGACGTGAAAATGACGTCACACGCGAAAGAAATATTTTAAAATTCTATTTGTTTCATATTTAATGCGTTTTCACTTTTTTGGGTCTTAAGAGATGTAGAAATGAGTGGTTTCACTTAATTATTAAATTGAACAACTTAAGTGGCAACAATGGATTCCGTTGCTACGGAAACTGTAGCAGTGTTAAAAATAGAATATGAAATGATTTATTTATGTTTACTTTGCTAGAACTGCCATTTTGGAGTAATTAACGTCGGCAGTCGATGGCAAATAGCCAAAATGAATCACACATTAAACTTCACAATAAATGCAATAATTTAAAGGCATTACCAGCTAGTCTAACTGGGTTTAAAAAATATTCTCATTCATCTCAAAGAGCATTCGTATTTATAAAGACTTCCTATTTTATTACACCTTGTTTCGCGGGATTAAAAAATATTATCTATTCATACGCTCGTGGGATTAAAAAATATTATCTATTCATACGCTCGTAACACCAACTCATATCAATCGGGGCATAAAATTAGCAATACAAATGAAAAAGTTTAATTTTCTGAAATTTGGCGGGGTTTCCCTAACTTAAATCAATTTATTTAACTTGATGAAAATCATTTAAAATCGCCTTAATAACTGCATTATTTATGAACAGAAAATTAAAATTTCAGGCTAAATTCTAGTAAAACCTACACTTGTTTTTAAAAATACTATTTCTTTGCGCTCTCAGTAAATTGCGCCAAGCCTAAAATTGTGTGCAAACCACTAGAATCCACTTTCTCAAAAATCGGCATATAAGCCATTTTTTTTTCCGCCAAATTATAAAGTTATACACTTTAGTCTCTGAAATTTACAAATCATTTTTCTTTTGCGTATAAAAAATATAGAATTCCTGCTCTGATTTCCCACGCAGACGATATTTTAATTAAAAAATAACCTAGCAAATATTCGAAACAGAAAAAAAGTATTATACCTTTATTTTTAATGCAAGAGTGTAAATCATTTAATAAATTCGCCAAACATGGCAACCTCGATGCTTATTTCTCACATTTTCACTACAGGGGTTACAATCGCGGAGTTGCGGAGAGCTAAAATTAGTGTTTTTGACGGGGTTTTTTATCAATATCTCCTAAACTAATTCGAATTTCGAAATTTAAATTAGCGGAGGCTCTTTCTCGAAATTTTCCGAATAAGTGGACACCTGGATCGAAACTCAACTCCCAGCCGTTTAGGAGGAGATGATGCTACACACACACACACAGACAGACGCGCACAGATTTTAATAGTATAGATTATGATTGCGAAAATAATTCTAGGTATACAACAATATTCAAAATGCTTAATTAAATTTATTAACATATATGTTGTCTATTGCTTTTTTAAACACATTTTTTAATGCTGAAGAACAAGGTTTTGTTTACAAACACAACAAGTAGCTTTGGCGATAATGCAAAACGCACTCTTAACATAACATTTGTGTTTTAACAAAACTAAACAAGCTACGAACAACTTTGGTATTTTAAATTAAATGACAAAGATAAATTTACAAGAAAAAGGCATTTTCTAAGGTAACAGTAAAAATTTTCAAAAATAAAATCGAACTTACAAGGAAATTTGAGCAGACGATCCGGGATCTCGTCGCATGTTGATCACACATTTTCTTTTGTTTTCTTCATCTTTAGAGAATTTAGCCAATCTAAATCCATTTCTTGAATGATTAGAACAATTTATGGCGGCACAATCACCCATAATAAGAAATTTATTGGTTTAAAATGCAGAATAAGAACACCAAGCGGTGTCGCCAAGGAGTGCAGTGTTAAGCCTAATGTGGGCAATATTCAGAAGGCGTAGGTCAGCTCGGTATATAGGATCCTTACATCAGGCATTTCTTAAGCTTCCCAGTGCTTTCAAACGTTATTTAATATAGTTTTAAGTAGTAATTGTGTTACTAATTCAAGTACGAACTCATGATTAATTTGTTTGCTATGATACATATTTACATAAAGAAAATAGATGTATATAATTTGAAGGAAAAACAAAGTAGCGCTTACTCTCATAATTCACGATTGCTTATTTTCGTTTCACAAGTGGATATTTAATATACTTTAAAATAACTAAATACACAAGACATTTTTATAATGAATATTTCATGAACGTAGTCGTATTTCCTACGTTATTTTAAACAATTCAAGATTAATCTTTAACAAATGATGTATTAAAGCGCATTTCAGTGTTTTCGGGATATCCTGTATATTGGAGGAAATTGATAAAATACGCTCTGTAGCGCGATCCCTGAATTAATTATTCTTTAATAAAGACATTTCATGTAGTATATATTATTCTTTTGTCGCTTTCTCAATGGAACTTTGGAATTGAGCAAGCATAATGAACGCTTGTACAAAATATTAACTACATTTGAAGTTTCTGTATAAGCGGCCAAAAATCATTAATTTATAATTTACTGTATTTCTGCACTGTACCAGATGTAAGTCTGAATCACATAATCAAGGCATGTATAACTGATAAATAACATTTTTAACTGGCAAAAGTAAATTGTCTAAATAGTATCACAACGTGATGCTTATTTACAAGAATAAAAACTACTAAAGTAGGTAATACGCGATTTCTGATTAAAATAATTTATTTATAAATAACACATGAGTAATTATTCACTAAACATGATTTACATACATATTTTTAGAATTTTTAAATACATTATAAAAGTGTTCACGTACCTTTACATTCAGAGCAAAATGTTCGAATTTTAGGATAAATTTTCATGAAAGAAAATGGCGCAAGATTCACAAAACGATTACCTACATCTAAAGTTCTTTAGTACGACAAAAGTATAAAAAATTGTTTTAAAATAATAAAATAATATAACATTTATAATACTTAGAATAATAATATAGAACACTGTGACTGGGGGAAAACAGGCCTCAATGATAAACTCATTTTTAGTGATGGCAACTCATACGCGGGCCCGTTGCTAATAACGACGGCCCCGGTTGAATTTTATTCTTCCCGAACGAGTCACGGTAACCGGTGGAGTTGCCTTAGCTGTTGCGTGTTCACTAAGGTGGCCAGATTTTTGTTGTCAGAATCGGGGACATGTCCTCGATTCTGACAACAAAACTGGGGACATTTATAATGAATGCAATTATTAACAGTAATTTAATTGAAAAACAATGCAATGATTAAAAATTGTCCCCAGTTCCATTTTTACATTCTGGGGACAATTTGAAAAATGTCCTGAAAATGGGGACTGTCCCCGGAAAATGGGGACGTTTGGTCACCTTAGGTTCACTTGGAGTTGACCGTGAAGCGTCATCGGTTATTGCTTCCTGTTGCACGGTGGTAGAAAAAGGAAGAAAAGTTTCACTTTCGATGAATGCAGGTTTGATACGATTAATACCGATCACCGATTCCTTGCCAGAGATAAGTACGGTGTAAAATTTTTTGTTTCACGCTCGTATCTGGTATGGGCCGTCATATGGTGGCTGAAGAGGTTTTCGCACAGCATCACGGCGAACGAATACGTGTGAGCATAACTTCAATGCAGGGTGTACAAATGTTTTGATGTTGTGCGCAGCGGTGGGAATAGGCGATAAGTTTTTCATGTATTCACGAATTCGAATTAAGAAGTCTGTCGTATCTGTGGTACGTGTCGAAGATCATGCTAAAAATTCACCGGGCAAACGAAGTGTGGAACCGTAGACCAATTCAGCTGCTGTACACTTGAGATCGGGTTTAAAAGCGGACCTTAGGCCAAGAAGAACAAACGGCAACGATTCTGTCCAACGATTGTTTTCCCTAGCTCGAAGGGCCTGTTTGAGTGATTTGTGAAAACATTCCACGAGTCCGTTAGAAATTGGGTGATATGGTGTCGTCCTGATCCGATGAATGCCTAACAATTTTTACAAAGAAGAGAATAGGGAAGACTCTAACTCTTTTCCTTGATCCGTTCCCAGATAGCATCTTCAGTAAAAGTTGTCTGTTTATATACTAATTACAACTTTTTTAAAAATAAATTAAAGTAAATATTTTTAATTATTATCTCGCTTACATTAGGCAGAGATGCACAATAAAGGACGCTAAAAAAATTGGTAAATTTAAATTATGTAATTTTACTAATATAAATACGGGTAAAAATATTAGAAGTTATCCCGATCATGAAAATATGTAGATATGCACTGAATTTCTCAGCATCAGATTTATTTACCATTTATTTCGAGAAATAGTCGGATACACCTTATAATAACCATCCTTGGGCACGTGTGTCATATAATAGGCATCCCTGACTTAGCGTCCATATGAGCTAATGATACAAAAATGGGTTACAAATATTAAAATATAAATAATCTCTAAAAGTAGCTTGCTAAAATATATATAAGTAATTTTAAAATTCAATTTAGGAAATCTTAATAAGGCTTTGTATTGCGAAACTCAACAGCGGTCAAAAATGAGTAAAAATGCCTGTGATAATAATAAAGGCCCCAAAATTAGTGCCCCTGGGTCTTATCTAAATATGATCAGGCTTTGGACTTACCGTACCGTCTTTCCTCTGTTTACTTATGATTTTTTTGTCTTCTACTGCTCTCTGTTTTCTTTCTTTTTTCCAGTTTTTTTCTCTTTTGTGTGTTTTGTATGTCCCTCATGCTGTCCTAATTTTAAATGCTACGTGTTTGTGTGTATTGTAGAGTGCTGATAGTATGATTCCAGGAACTATAACAAAGGAGGCGCAAGTGCCCCCAACTGACCAGTAATTCAAATGTTTTCGGCAAGAACTGTATTTCGTATTAGATAAGAAATATCTTTACACGGAGACAGGATGAAGATGATTTTTGTTTAGCAAGAAAGCTTGATTTTTTGTAATACAGATAAATACAGATAAATATATCTCGGATGAAATTTTAGAGAGAAGTAAAAAATAGAATAGGAGCACGAGCATGGCAAACTGCGTGTTGCCACAGTACTCCCCCCAAGTACCAACGGTACGATCGGGGCCTTCGCAATTAGTAACAGGCCTGCGCGTGTATTTTGATGAGCCATCCAAAGAGGCCTACGGATGTTCAAGTCTTCACGTATACATCAGGCATTTCTTAACCTTCCCAGTGCTTTCAAACGTTATTTAATATAGTTTTAAGTAGTAATTGCGTTACTAATTCAAGTACGAACTCAATGATTAATTTGTTTCCTATGATACATATTGACATAAAGAAAATAGATGCATATAATTTGAAAGAAAAACAAAGTAGCGCTTACTCATGATTCCCGATTGCTTATTTTAGTTTCACAAGTGGATATTTAGTATACTTTAAAATAACTAAATACACAAGACATTTTTATAATGAATATTTCATGAACGTAGTCGCATTTCCTACGTTATTTTAAACAATTCAACATTAATCTATAACAAATGATGTATTAAAGCGCCTTTCAGTGTTTTCGGAATATCTGTATATTGGAAAAAATTGATAAAATACGCTCTATAGCGCGATCCCTGAATTAATTATTCTTTAATAAAGACATTTCATGTAGTATATATTATTCTTTTGTCGCTTTCTCAATCGAACTTAGGAATTGAGCAAGCATAATGAACGCTTGTACAAAATATTAACTACATTTAAAGTTTCTGTAGAAACGGGCAAAAATCAATAATTTATAATTTACTGTATTTCTGCACTGTACCAGCTCTAAGTCTTAATCACATAATCAAGGCATATATAACTGATAAATAACATTTTCAACTTTCAAAATTAAATTGTCTAAATAGTATCACAACGTGATGCTTATTTACAAGAATAAAAACTACTCAAGTAAGTAATACGCGATTTCTGATTAAAATAATTTATTTATAAATAACACGTGAGTAATTATTCACTAAACATGATTTACATACATATTTTTAGAATTTTTAAATACATTATAAAAGTGTTCACGTACCTTTACATTCAGAGCAAAATGTTCGAATTTTAGGATAAATTTTCATGAAAGAAAATGGCGCAAGATTCACAAAACGATTACCTACATCTAAAGTTCTTTAGTACGACAAAAGTATAAAAAAAATTGTTTTAAAATAATAAAATAATATAACATTTATAATACTTAGAATAATAAAATAGAATACTGTGACTGGGGAAAACAGGCCTCAATGATAAACTCATTTTTAGGGATGGCAACTCATAAGCAGGCCCGTTGCTTAGCGATGGCCCGCCTTAGCCTAAAATAATCCATAGCATATTTTTAAAGGATTAAAATTAATTGCGTTTACTGAACACATTAACATTATAAAATTTTGAAAAGTAGTTTATAAAATGTTTAATACAATTGCTATTCCTCTCCTTCCAAACGTTTGAATGATTTGATAATAACCTAACAGTAGCGTAGCCAGAAAAATTTTTTAGGGGGGGTTTAGGCACTGATGTAAAGGATAATCTACATTATGGATCGCATTCTTCATGTCAATAATATATAACTCTGCTAAATTTTAGGGGGGAGGGGTTCTGACACCCAACCCCCCCCCTCACTACGCCACTGTAACCTAAGGGAACCATATTTTTAAACAGTATTTTGGGGACAAATCAAGCATTGCCCTGGAATCCAAGGAAAACTTGGGGACACTAGAAAATATTTTTGGGGACTTATTCCAGGACACAACATATTATCCCAGATAACACACTTGTCATTTTTATGTCTATTTCTGATCCAACTCATCCATAATACATCCATGTCTATACAAAGACATCTATTTATGGACATAATCTGGAAAATCCAGAATATGTTCATGAATAGACCAAAACTAGAATTAGAATATCCAGAATAGGTCCATTTATGGACGTATTCCAGATGATCCACACTATGTCAGTGATACGACATAAAATGGATGTGTGTCTAAAGGTGGATTCATATCTGCCGCGCCGCACCGCAACCATGCCGTACTGTTTTGCCGTTTTGGACCGTTGGCTGTCCTCGCGGCGAGTTTGCCTTGCCGCAAGTAAATACACCAATGCTCTTCTGTAATTGGCTGTAGCTGTAAAAGCTCTTCTGTAATAGGCTGTAGCTTTGCGGTCGCTACGGAATATCTGTTCTCGCCAGATAATGCGCAAATCCTCGGCGGGCGCCGTGTTGCTCCGCCACGTGACGTCATTGCGGCGTCTTAGCGGTGCGGTACGGCCAGTATGAATCCGGCTTTAGTCCAGGAATGAACAAAATATGGAAAAGTTACTTTTTTGTCATATTTTCATTTTACCCAATACTGTACTACGACGCATGAATTTATTATACTTATGGGGCGGTCGTTAACGTAAAACACAACGCATTAAATTTAAAGAATAACTTTATTGGATGCACATCCTAACTAATATTATAAATGCGAAAGTGAGTTTGTTTGTTTGTTTATGACGCTTTCACGCCTAAGCCGTTGAATGGATTAGGATGCATTTTGGTTTAGATGTAGATAGGACCGTGGAGATGGTTATAGGCTACTTAGAATTTTAGATTTTCAATTACTTTTTTAATTATTAATTAAAAACCGTTTTTACGTTGCCATGCTTGGCGAGTTTCGCCCGTATCTTATGATTCATGTTTATAGCTAACAAGAATGCTATTACTTCAATAAAGAAGCACGTGAATCTGAAAAACATTAAATAATACGGAAATTATGCCAGTTTTATGCCAAATAGATCTATCTCTAATAATAAAAATGAATGTTCTCCAGACAAATCTACAGAAAGCAGAGCTTTGAAAATTTGAGCATGCCTGGACCCATGACTTCGGTAAAGTGTACCTGAGGCTCGGAAATTTTAATTACTTTTCTAACTATTAATTAAAAACTGTTTTATCGCCAGCACAAAATAATTTATGCTTTTGAAATAAAGCAGAAATTCTATTTGCAAAATCACATGCATTTGGAAAACATAAATAAGTATGGAAATTATGTTGATTTTACGCCAAATTAAAAAGCATAAATAAAGAAAAGTGTACTTACGTATTATCCCGGCGGTCCGTCAAGACGAGCGATTTTTTGCCGAGATAAATGCTGGGCACATGAAATTATTAATGGTTTTGAATACGCTTGGCAACAGTTTGGAAACTCATTTGACGAAAAAACAGTTTGGCGGGAATGACCGCCGGGATAATAGGTAAGTACCAAGAAAAGTCCAGATGTGTTTCTTAAAGTTCGTAAATTTCCAAATCCTACAAATAATATAAATGTGTACGTTTATGTGTTTGGATGTTTTTGACTGAATCACACAAAAATGGTTGGAAAAATTTGTAATGAAGATAGCTTATGCCCTGGATTAACATACAGGCAACCTTTCAAGCATATAGCATAAATAATTCTTTTACAAAGACACTCAAAATAATGTTAATGCATTGCGCTCTATGGAAATTGTGTAGCTACTAAACCGATTTTAAAACTTTCTTCACTGATTGAAAGTCCTAGGCCTATAGGGTCCTAGGCGTATATGGAGAAATCCTCTATGTGGAATTTTCTAAGGGATCCTAGCCCGTATTTTCGCGAGGTTTTTGAAAAAAACACGGAAAACTGCGAGCGACTAGGACGACAGGCGCGACCGGGGTTTGAACCTGGCACCTCCCGCCTTCCAGGTTTGAGAGTAGTCCCTCTTAGACACTGGGGGGACCCTGAGTGTTATAGGCTACCTTTTATGC
Organism: Cheiracanthium punctorium; assembly: GCA_038373885.1. NCBI lineage: Eukaryota > Metazoa > Arthropoda > Arachnida > Araneae > Cheiracanthiidae > Cheiracanthium > Cheiracanthium punctorium. Next base: position 43,496 of record JAWZYV010013788.1, read on the forward strand.
ATATATCACAAATAGTTCTTTTACAGGGATACTCATAAGAATTACATTACGCTCTATGTGTATCTCTGTAAGTACTGAACTGATTCCAAAACTTTTTTCACTGATAGTAAGCTACACTATTCTTGAGTATTATAGGCTAAAATTAATGCATGCAGCGCAAATAGTTCCTTTACAGGAACACTCAAAATAATTCTAATACATTACGCTCTATGGGTATCTCTGTAACTATAGAACCGATTCTAAAACTTTTTCGCTAATAGAAAGCTGATTAACATAGGCTAAAATTCCTGAGATTAACATCCCTGATTAACATAGGCTAAAATTCATGCATATAGCATAAATATTTCTTTTACAAGAACACTCAAAACCGTTCGCAAATACTGTCGTAACTGTATTCGCCAAATGCCTGAAAAAAATCTAAATTTAGTAATTTTACATACTCTGTTATTTTAAATGAAGTATACTACCATGCATTATACTTCATTTAAAATAAGTAAAAAGCAAATAATATTTAAATGCAGTTTCTTTAGTCGCAAACATATTTGTTATTCACACATGCTTCGTTTCTCTCGGGACCTAATTCTAAAGCCGACGCGGACGAAGTCGCAGGTAGCCGCTAGTTGTACATAAAATCTCTGGCACAGAAATAAAAATACATCTCGGATGAAATTTCAGAGAGAAGTAAAAAATAGAATAGCAGCACGAGCATGGCAAACTGCGTGTTGCCACAGTACTCCCCCCAAGTACCAACGGTACGATAACTTAAAGGTACTTAGGGTTGAATCGGGGCCTTCGCAATTAGTAACGGGCCTGCGCGTGTATTTTGATGAGCCATCCAAAGAGGCCTACGGATGCTCCAGTCTTCACGTATACATCAGGCATTTCTTAACCTTCCCAGTGCTTTCAAACGTTATTTAATATAGTTTTAAGTAGTAATTGCGTTACTAATTCAAGTACGAACTCAATGATTAATTTGTTTGCTATGACACATATTGACATAAAGAAAATAGAAGCATATAATTCAAGGGCGGATTCAGAAACCTTTTTCGGAGGGGGCGCAAATCGTGAATACTCAATTTATCTAGTGTACAGACCACTTAATACTGGTGAAAGCCCTATTTATCTAGTGTAAATATATTTTTCTCGGAGGGGGCGCCCTCTCCCTGAATCCGCCTTTGATATAATTTGAAGGAAAAACAAAGTAGCGCTTACTCTCATGATTCACGATTGCTTATTTTAGTTTCACAAGTGGATATTTAATATACTTTAAAATAACTAAATACACAAGACATTTTTATAATGAATATTTCATGAACGTAGTCGTATTTCCTACGTTATTTTAAAATATTCAAGATTAATCTTTAACAAATGATGTATTAAAGCGCATTTCAGTGTTTTCGGGATATCCTGTATATTGGAGGAAATTGATAAAATACGCTCTGTAGCGCGATCCCTGAATTAATTATTCTTTAATAAAGACATTTCATGTAGTATATATTATTCTTTTGTCGCTTTCTCAATGGAACTTTGGAATTGAGCAAGCATAATGAACGCTTGTACAAAATATTAACTACATTTGAAGTTTCTGTATAAGCGGCCAAAAATCAATAATTTATAATTTACTGTATTTCTGCACTGTACCAGATGTAAGTCTGAATCACATAATCAAGGCATGTATAACTGATAAATAACATTTTTAACTGGCAAAAGTAAATTGTCTAAATAGTATCACAACGTGATGCTTATTTACAAGAATAAAAACTACTAAAGTAAGTAATACGCGATTTCTGATTAAAATAATTTATTTATAAATAACACATGAGTAATTATTCACTAAACATGATTTACATACATATTTTTAGAATTTTTAAATACATTATAAAAGTGTTCACGTACCTTTACATTCAGAGCAAAATGTTCGAATTTTAGGATAAATTTTCATGAAAGAAAATGGCGCAAGATTCACAAAACGATTACCTACATCTAAAGTTCTTTAGTACGACAAAAGTATAAAAAATTGTTTTAAAATAATAAAATAATATAACATTTATAATACTTAGAATAATAAAATAGAACACTGTGACTGGGGGAAAACAGGCCTCAATGATAAACTCATTTTTAGTGATGGCAACTCATACGCGGGCCCGTTGCTAATAACGACGGCCCCGGTTGAATTTTACACTTCCCGAACGAGTCACGGTAACCGGTGGAGTTGCCTTAGCTGTTGCGTGTTCACTAAGGTGGCCAGATTTTTGTTGTCAGAATCGGGGACATGTCCCCGATTCTGACAACAAAACTGGGGACATTTATAATGAATGCAATTATTAACAGTAATTTAATTGAAAAACAATGCAATGATTAAAATTGTCCCCAGTTCCATTTTTACATTCTGGGGACAATTTGAAAAATGTCCTGAAAATGGGGACTGTCCCCGGAAAATGGGGACGTTTGGTCACCTTAGGTTCACTTGGAGTTGACCGTGAAGCGTCATCGGTTATTGCTTCCTGTTGCACGGTGGTAGAAAAAGGAAGAAAAGTTTCACTTTCGATGAATGCAGGTTTGATACGATTAATACCGATCACCGATTCCTTGCCAGAGATAAGTACGGTGTAAAATTTTTTGTTTCACGCTCGTATCTGGTATGGGCCGTCATATGATGGCTGAAGAGGTTTTCGCACAGCATCATGGCGAACGAATACGTGTGAGCATAACTTCAATGCAGGGTGTACAAATGTTTTGATGTGGTGCGCAGCGGTGGGAATAGGCGATAAGTTTTTCATGTATTCACGAATTCGAATTAAGAAGTCTGTCGTATCTGTGGTACGTGTCGAAGATCATGCTAAAAATTCACCGGGCAAACGAAGTGTTGAACCGTAGACCAATTCAGCTGCTGTACACTTGAGATCGGGTTTAAAAGCGGACCTTAGGCCAAGAAGAACAAACGGCAACGATTCTGTCCAACGATTGTTTTCCCTAGCTCGAAGGGCCTGTTTGAGTGATTTGTGAAAACATTCCACGAGTCCGTTAGAAATTGGGTGATATGGTGTCGTCCTGATCCGATGAATGCCTAACAATTTTTACAAAGAAGAGAATAGGGAAGACTCTAACTCTTTTCCTTGATCCGTTCCCAGATAGCATCTTCAGTAAAAGTTGTCTGTTTATATACTAATTACAACTTTTTTAAAAATAAATTAAAGTAAATATTTTTAATTATTATCTCGCTTACATTAGGCAGAGATGCACAATAAAGGACGCTAAAAAAATTGGTAAATTTAAATTATGTAATTTTACTAATATAAATACGGGTAAAAATATTAGAAGTTATCCCGATCATGAAAATATGTAGATATGCACTGAATTTCTCAGCATCAGATTTATTTACCATTTATTTCGAGAAATAGTCGGATACACCTTATAATAACCATCCCTGGGCACGTGTGTCATATAATAGGCATCCCTGACTTAGCGTCCATATGAGCTAATGATACAAAAATGGGTTACAAATATTAAAATAGAAATAATCTCTAAAAGTATCTTGCTAAAATATATATAAGTAATTTTAAAATTCAATTTAGGAAATCTTAATAAGGCTTTGTATTGCGAAACTCAACAGCGGTCAAAAATGAGTAAAAATGCCTGTGATAATAATAAAGGCCCCAAAATTAGTGCCCCTGGGTCTCATCTAAATATGATCAGGCTTTGGACTTACCGTACCGTCTTTCCTCTGTTTACTTATGATTTTTTTGTCTTCTACTGCTCTCTGTTTTCTTTCTTTTTTCCAGTTTTTTTCTCTTTTGTGTGTTTTGTATGTCCCTCATGCTGTCCTAATTTTAAATGCTACGTGTTTGTGTGTATTGTAGAGTGCTGATAGTATGATTCCAGGAACTATAACAAAGGAGGCGCAAGTGCCCCCAACTGACCAGTAATTCAAATATTTTCGGCAAGAACTGTATTTCGTATTAGATAAGAAATATCTTTACACGGAGACAGGATGAAGATGATTTTTCTTTAGCAAGAAAGCTTGATTTTTTGTCCCCAAGGCAGCCCGCTGTGCATAGGGTGCAGAGCTGCTAGCCCCTCCTGCAGAAACGCTTCATCTAATTTCTGGTCTTTTGTGCATCAGTGGAGGCATGTTTAAATGTTTTTCTTAGAAAGGACAAATCATCCCATCTTGCCCTTTTACAGAATTTTGGCCTTTTAGAAATAGTACCATCTTTTTTTTTTTTTTTTTTCCCACGGATAAAAACGGAAACTGTACTCTTTGCGTGAAGTTAGGAAGACTATTTTTTCAGTACATGTAAAAATGTATGGATTTAACAATTACATATACGTATACAGGGCTACACTAATCTTTGTATATATGAAATTGTAAACTGGAGTTAGATCCTAACGGTGCAGTATTTTAGGTCTTGATCTGTCTATAGGTCGTAGTAGAATCGCCAGTGGATAAGCCACTAAACATCAAGGCCCAATTTAGGAAATTCTTGACTATAGGCACAACTCGGGATGGGGGTCTCCCTAACACTGATGTAGGCAGCGTGCAATTTCCAAAGGTAAATTACAGCCTGACTGTGACCTGCTGTCAAGTCTGCACCCCCCCCCCCCTCCAATGGCGCTCGTCTATTATTTTTCATGATGAATTTAACAAATTCAAGCTGTATAAAATACCATCAAGAATTTACAACTTTTTTCAATCCCTGGTTATAAATGCCATCCAGTCGTCAAGCAGATTGACAACTTGTTTAAAATATTGTTTGAAAAAATGGAAAATACATATAAAAGTCTACTATTAAAAAAAGATAAAATTAAGAAAAATTGAATTGGGATCTTGTTTGTGGGGGCCCCCATATTCGGGGGCAATAGGCCCGGACGTACTGGGCCTAGTGGAAAATCTGGGCCTCTTAAATATTGGTAGATAGCGGAAGTGTAAAAGCCTGAAGTTCTGGCATATCGCGCGTTTATGTTCAAACGATCTAGAGTTTTGTGCTGCTCCCTTCGGATGTAACGTGAATATGCATTAGAACCCCCTTAAAAAGTCTTTACCCAAACAACCTCCCCTTTAAAGCCGACAGTTAGTTTTGCCTCATGTTAGTTTTGACGTAATAGAACAACGCAGACATCAACAAACCAGCCAGGTTTAGAAATTTCTGAATTAAATGCTTAAAAAAATATTTTTGATCATGTTGGTTTGAATTTAAATTGTTCGCATTTTTCTTCTAATTATTTGCCGAAACACAGTTCAAGATGGTATGTTGTAAGCAGGAGCGTAGCAATTCAATGTTTGGATGATGGAGGAGGGGGGTGGCTTCAGTATGTTTCTATAGATTTTAACCAAAACAGACACCATGATTCTGCTGATTTGTGGTTACTTTATCCCTTCAACAAAGGGCATGGGATGGAAGGGTTCGAACCCTCTGAGCCCTCCTCCTTTCCTACGCCACTGGTTGTAAACTTTATACACTACTAAAACTCGTAGAATTACTACAAGGAACATTCCTAATTTAGACAGTAAAACATGTTTTGCTAAATGTGGTCTTTTCCAATTTTTTCTTGGAGTACAAATGCTGAAAAAAAAAGTCTTATAAAATTACTATTAGATTCTGTCAATTACTGATTTGAAAACTCCCTTCGCACGCTGAAAGTTATTTATATTATATCCCATGGTCAGAAAATTTTCACCTCCCAGTATCACTAATAAGGAACTTTCGGTAATTAATAAGAAATTTTAGGATGAAATTATTAGAGGTATTATTATCCCTTAAAAAATGCTGCAGAGGCTAAAGACTCATCAACCCCTATAGAGTCGGAGTTTATGTCTAGAGTAGTTGCTAAATATCAGATATCTGAGCCAGAAGAACGGGATATAGGTCACAAGGTCGTACAATCTAGATCTTCTTTTATATATTCAAAAGAGTATTTTTCGTAAAACCTGCCACAATGCATTGCTGCAGTGTCAACTTTGGAGTGCAATAAAGATTTTAAGATGTCGACCGGATTGTATAGTGGGTAAAGCACCGTACTCCGGTTTCGGGTTCAACTCTCGGGGCTCGATCCCCGACTGGGCGTGGTTGTCAATGTGTCCGTCTCTTCATAGGGGGCGACGTTGGCCCACCTACTAGGTGCCCCCATAATAAAGAGACCAACAATTCCGGCCTTTATAGTCGCCAAAACCGTCAAGGGAGAAGCCGGCCATTAAGGGGGGGGGAAAAAAACATTTTAAGATATTTTCGCAGCTAATTTCAGGTATTTTATTCAGGTCTAATATAAATGATTTTTTTTCTGTTGACAATATTTATTAATTTTATATTGTTTGAAAGATATTAATTAACACACCGAAAATTAAATATTTACTGCCCGTAGACCATAATACATTGAAATTCTTTTGTACGTTCTTGTAAAACTATAAATGCAATAAATCCCATTTTCAATAGGGAATATGGCAAGTGTATATTTAACATCGATAAAAATTTCGTATAAACCTCTAACTGCGTATTCATAGCAGTTAGGGCACAGACAGACAAATAAACCCAAACCATACACAATTAAACGTCAACTTTGTAAGAAAAGGTTAAAAATGGATTAACAAAGCAATTTCATATTTTAATACTGCAGTCTACGTCATTTTTGTAAAAATATTCGTATGCCATTCCTCAATAATATTTTCTGCCGGAGTTTGTCGCAACCTTTACACCTTCGAAAAAGCGAAAAAAAAAAAAAAAATATTGCATTTTTCAAAAATTTGAATTTTTCTAAATCGAATGCTTAAAACCACATGAAAATATTCCTATTAGAACGCGAGTAGTTGCAACAAGAAATGTGGATTTAAAAGCGCGTTTTCCACAAAACTGCATTTTTGCAACTTCCGCGCATGATTGCAGAAAAACTTATGCAGGTATTATCTTGTAACTTGTTGTGTAAGTACGTGGTATTAATGTCTATAACGTACACCGGTTTTTTACTTATAAAAATGTTTTTTCAAAATAATAAATGTTATGAAAAGAAGAGATTTTTTATTTTCTTTTTTACTGAACCCTGAAAAAGAAAATAAAAAATCTCTTCTTGTGAATAAACATATTGTAAATTAAAAAAAATAATAATTAGGTATTGTGCTTACAAAAATGTAATTATTTTAACATTTTAACTGTACATTAATATTTCGTTCTGTAAGTTTGCGCGCAGTAGCTCAGTATCAAATTTTGAAAGCTATATCTGTCATAAATAATTTTAATATTTTCTGATAAATATGGTAGTGCATATATCCATTTATGAACGCTGAAAGAATCACGTATAAAATTTTTAGGCAGATTGATCAATAAATAAAGATGTAGCAAAGCTATGAAAATAAGTCAAAATACAGCTCTTTCGGTTACTCAAAGGTTGCAACTCCCCTCTTAAGTAGAGCTATAAAATTCTCTTTTTATGCCGCTTTCTGTTGTTAAATTATCACAATAAAATGAATATTTTTAGTAGAAAAGTAATTCGCATCGTAAATTTATGCGAAACGAGAAATACTCGCGAGAAATCTCGCGCGAGACAAGACTCTGTCTTGTCTCGCAAAATATTTCCTTTCTCGTCTCGCAAAAAAATTGCCTGTCTCGTCTCGCGAGACGAGACGAGAACGCGAGGCTTCTCGCGTCTCGAGTCCATCCCTAATTAGAAAAGGGTCGTACTCTGCGATTAGTTCTAAAATTCCCATTATGCTGAAAATTATGAAGCAACTGAAAACTCGGAGATTCTGCCAACCCTAAAACCTCGTTTACACTCAGCCCACTTCCGCGGCAGCGAGCAGGAGAAGGGGAAGAAATGAGAATGTAAACACCCATATCGCATTGCTCTTCGTCTTGTCCATGCCCACTTCCCGAGCTCCCCCACTCCCGTGAAGGGATTTTCGAGGCCAAGACGATTTGCGTGTGTGTGTGCCCTAACTTTCCTTCTATGGCTTTCCTCCCAATATAGATTTTCTCTCTGAAATCCGTCCTCCTGTATATGCATAGGTTCCGCTTCTTCCACCTTATCTTTCCCTCTCACATCCTCCGGTCAGCAAGAGAAAAAAATCTGGAAAGGCTCTCTCCCTGACTTCAGCCCCGGGATGGGGAGGCTCATCTCGCTTTCCAGAGGAAATCTTCGCAAATGACTACAGATATTGCCTGCTTATCAGTCATTAATGAAAAGTCATTTTATATGAACTGAAAATAAATTGAAAAGTTCGATTACAACTTTGATACAAAATTTATTTGATCCATTACTGCGGGGCCTCTGAATGGTCGGGGTCCATAGGCTGCAGCCTACTCAGCCTAATGGATAATCCGGCTATGCTCCTCGCACTTGAATTGTGTTTTTATTTACTTATCTTAACAGCTAAAATAAGAATATAAGTCTGATAATATATTAAAATGTCAAAAACTGCACGATGATATAACGAAGCTAAGTTGATAACTCCTTTGGGTGGAGTCCAGACCCCTGGACCCCTCCCTTGTGTGCGCCACTGTAGCCGGATGTTACAAATATCCGGCAGTACATCCAGCCTAAGATTATATGCAGAGAAATAACATAAATAAACATAATAAATGAAGAAATTCTGAAAACTGCAATACAACAACGGGAAAAAATTTTTGTTTTCAATACTTTTTAGATCGTATTTTTTATCTAGTACAGAAAATTAGGAAGGGGGGGGGGGGAGAGAGAGAGAAAATTAAGTACTTCTATCTTTTTTTTAAGATTGAGGTAAATTATTAGTGCAAGGAAATTACTGAGCAAAAACACTGTTTTTCAATCTTTGTAAGAATTCAGTTACCCCCCCCTCCCAATAAATTGCCCCTGCTTATCTGAATAGTGTACTAACTGTAGTACTGTTGGCTGGTGAGAAAATCCCCCCCCAATAAATTGCCCCTGCTTATCTGAATAGTGTACTAACTATAGTACTGTTGGCTGGTGAGAAAATCCCCCCCAACCACCACTAATTTTGATAAAGTAAGAAAATTTGCTGCATTGATTTTCGAACAGTTGGCTGGAGATGTCTTTCAAAAATAGATTTTGTAAGATATTGATCTAACTCTTGGAAAAATACATCAATGACGTTATTTGTACTAGCGTTAATTGCAGTAAAACTGGTACTCATTTCATAGAAACAATCTCAAAAGATTTCTGAATTAAATGAGTTGAAACTAATAAGAAAATTTAAAGAAAAAAGTATTTGCTGGATTAGGGATGGACGCGAGACCACTCGAGACGAGAAATGGCTCAAGTCTCGTCTCGTCTCGTCCTTTCATATCGAAGTCTCGTCTCGCACCCGAAGGTCTCGTCTCGAGGTTTCGTCTCGTGCGAGACCGCGAGACCGGTCTCGCTTATTGTCTCAGCCAGAATGTCTTTTTACTACTTTGTTCAAAGTAAAAAATGTACAGTCGTTTCACATTTATTGGGGTCTGGCATAGTCGCATACTATCTATTGTCTTTATTTACTTCCGGGTATGAAGCATCAAAAAGCAATTGCATGCGATAGAATCGCCTAGCAAATTACTTTAAGGTGATTCTTTTAAGAAATCATTCAACTTTTGAACAGCTTTTTAAAGAATTGCTCATGCTAGAGATTCAGAAAATTTTGAGAAAGACTCTTCACAGGCGGTATTGAATTCATATAAACGTTCACCCGATAAAAGTTTTGAAACATTCTCAAAAAAAAAAAAAAAAAAAAAAAAAAAAAAAATCTTAAACATAAGATATTTTGCAATATTTCTCTACACGGGAGCGAATCGGCTCATTTTGGGAGGCGATTTATCTGCTAAAGATTTTTTTCTGATTACATTAAGACTTATAAGTTTACTGCTAATATGAGTTCATACTACAGTTTATGAAGAAGTCATATTGTATTTTTCGAGTATCTAACATAACTGGTTTGTTTTTATATCTATTCAAAAAAATTTAGGGACGTAGGCAAGGGGAGGGGGGGGGGATTTGAATTTTTGTTAACTGAATGCTGAATATCAGGCTTTTTCGTGGGAAATTCTGCCTTTTGCAGCTTTCCTCCCCTCCATATTGTTTTCTGGATACATGCCTGCTAGGAGGGATAGTTGCGAGATATATAATCATTATTTATAATATTATTTTTTTAATGGTTTAGTGTTTCCCTGAATAAATTTAATATCGCAAGCTCCATGGCGCACCACAAAAACCCTCCCTTGAAGAAGTTTTGAGGGGGCCACCTTCACTATTTGTTTATATGTACGTATCGTATGTCACACTGCAGTACAAAATGCACAAATGCACTTGAAATGTTTGTATTGTTGGTTATCTTTCACAATGTAAGTAATCAGGATCTCTACCAAATTTCTGAAAGTCAATTTCCTGACTTTTGGGAGGTCCCGGGAAAAAAATTCCTGACCAATGCAGTTTACTTTGGGAAATTGCACAATGCCCCTCCCTTGCCTTTATATTTGCATATTTTGTACAACTTCTTGAAGTCAATTTTAACTGAAGTATACAGGATTAAGCTTTCATCAATTGAGAAACAGAAGTAGTCGCACTTTCTGGTAGAATTAACTAACTGTTCTTGGAAATACGGTCCTAAGATATAAGTTACCAAAGCTAATTTGTGTTTTACTCTCCCGTCACGATTTATGAGCCCCCATTTTTCCCTCCTTATACAAGCACATTGTTTGATGCTTTCGCGGTCCGAAAAATGCGTTGCTTCGGTTTCCCGTCTGACAATTAGAGAGAAAGTTTTTTTTTTTTTTTTTTAAAAGGACACGAAAAGAAAAATTGATTCTCTTGGAGAATTTTCCGGACCCATTATCCAATTTCCCGGTTTTTTCCAGACTTTCCGGACTCATTTTCTAATTTCCAGACTTTTCGGAGCGGCAGACACCCTGGTAATACGGCATCATTTTGCAATAACTGCAAATTGGAGGGCACTTTTGTAGAAACAAATTTATTGAGAATTCAAGGGGAGAAGAAGGAATCGTGCATAATGAACACTCTTTTATTAAATACATGATATTAATTCTGTGTTGTTTTTATTCTTATGAGTTTCTGAAAGCTAAAAGGACCTATAGAATTTTTTTTATGAATGCCATTCACACGCAAACTATATATAATAAATCAGAATCCTCTCGAATCCGCTCTTGCGTCACTCAACGTCTTAGCACAAGTGGCATAGGGCTGCAATTAGAGTTCACGACACCCGGGGCAAACCTCAATTAAGGCATCCCTTTGTCATGGAATAATAACTGATTTTGGCGCCCTCTTTAGCAAGCCGCCCGGGGCACGTACCCCCCTTGCCGCCCTTTCCTTAGTTGCGGCCTTGGGTTGAATCACTACAGGTATAAGTTGTAATGCAGGCTGATTTTTTAAATTACAGAAATATTAATTCATCTTTTCCATAAAGTTTTTGCTTTCATTTGTGTGTATAAAAAAGTAAAGCTATTAGAAAAAATATAATCAACTGAAATTTTGTTGAAAAAGCAAACATATGTCAAAACATTCCTTCCGAGCTACCCACAAAAATTTTCTAAAGCAGCCGTCTCTGAAAGGAATGTAGGAATGGGTTTGTGTTTTGAGTTGAAGCGGAGGGGGGGGGGTGAAATAAAAAAAATGTGAGAAACAAGTAAGCGTCCAAAACAGTGCCGTAACTTGGGTTTACGAGGCCCAGGGGCGAGAGTGAATATGGGGGCCCTTTTAACACTAGAACCGCGGTGTTTCAGATATACCTAAAACCGCGGGATGGGTCAAATTGACCCAACTTGCTGAATTCACGTTGCAAATTCACGATTGAAATAACTTTCTGAATTCACGATTGAAATAATGATATTAGTTCAATCTTAACATTCGTATTAAGTTTAATATTACATTAAAAGTACAAAAATATTGTTGCTATAATTCTTATTAGAACCGCGTCGCTTGAGATAGATATACCTAAAACCGCGGTATGGGTCAAATTGACCCGACTTGTAAAATTAACGTTGCAATGAAAATGACATAATGGTATGCTATTATACCATTTACTATGTTATTACCGTTCATTTTATGAATGATGATGAATGACATTTATTTAATTTGAACTTCGGATTCTAGACTCGTGGGCAGGGTGCGAACTGAACATTTTCTCCAGGGGGGGACATTTGAAAGTAAACATTCTCCAGGGGGGGACACTTGAAAAGAAGGAGGGAAGGTGCAAATGCTTCCCTCACATGATATTACTTGACAAATGCAGTCGCCTACACGTGTGGGAACTGACATATATTCAAACAAAAGTCATCGATTGCTTGTTCTATGGAATCACAGATACACAAGCTACATACAATGTACCTGTATTGGAAGCTACCCTTGAGGGTTTTTAGCTTAGAAGAGACGAAATTTTAAGGCAGTCGCCTTAGAGTACAGTAACAAACGATAACAAACCCCCTTTATTTTTGACTTCTTGACTTCCCAATCTGAATCCAAAAATCTTCACTCACCAGTTTACTATTTCTTCAGCAGGGTATAAATAGTATCCCTGGCAGGGATCAATTAATTTTTCTCTAGCCAGGGATATTACATTCTTCAGCCGGGGACGATCCCCGGCATCCCCCCCGTCAATTCGCACCCTGCTCGTGGGAAATTTTTGGATCAAAATGACCCATTCCGCGATATCAGGTATACATATTAAAAACAAAAAACAGATAAAAGTTACGAGCTTAAATTTTTCACAGATAATTAATAACATAAAGTTAGGAAAAGTCACGATTTTTTAAAAATTTCAGTTCGTAACTTTTTGAAAAAAGCGGAATCAAATATGGTTTGGGGTCAAAACGACCCATCCCGCGGTTCTAGTGTTAATCTTATATTTTAAGAACGGAAATAGGTTAGCACGTACATGCATTTGTATGTACGCAAAGACAGAATTAAACACTTTCAGTTAATAACATATATGACATAATATAAGTATTTATTTTAAAAAAATAATTAAAAAATCCGACCTCTATTTTAAATAAATAAATTTTCTACTACTGAAAAATTCACTTTAAGAACACAATTTACAACAGGCAACATACAACACTAAACCACTAAATAGAAGTCAGTGGTGTGGAAGCTATAGCAAGAAAGGCGTGTTTCATTTATGACACTTGAAAAGGTGTGCAGATTTCTACTGCTAGATTGACGCAATAAAAGAAGCGTTTAACAAGTACGACCTCATCGTTGCAAGGACGTGACGACAGCTATTCTCCCTTCTATACCCATCGTTGCTTCCCGTATGCATACTTGAATGCCTATGATATAGCCCAACAAAAACGCTTTCTCGAAACAAGAGCATTGAAACATTCAGGTCTGGAAGCAACGATGAGAACAGAAGAGAGAATCGCTACCGTCGCCTCCTTTTAACGATTGGAGCAAACAGGTTAAAGTTAATAAGACACTACTTATTGTGACCTAACTTTTTGATAGCTTTTTCATTTACTTAATCAATGACCACAACCCAAATCATAAAACAAAGAATGGTCATTTACACACGAAGAGATCGGTGTCGTTCTTACTAAGAATAAATATATAGTTTAAAAAACCAAAAAACACGCTTTAGTGATAAATTGAACTAACTAAAATGCGAGAAATAATTCTGAATATAGAAATAAATTAATGAACGAAGAATAGTATTATTGTGAAAAAAGCGTGGGGTGCTTTGTGCTATATTTTTTGTACCATTTTTGTACTAATCGTACCGATCGAATAGTCTCAAGAACTAATATATGGAGCACCCCACGCTTTTTTCACAATAATATTATTTTTCGTTCATTAATTTATTTCTATATTCAGAATTATTTCTCGCTTTTTAGTTAGTTCAATTTATCACTAAAGCGTGTTTTTTGGTTTTTTAAACTATATATTTATTTTTCACTTTTTAGTTCGATTTCCTATAAAAGCGTGTTTTTTAGTTTTTTTTAAACTGTGTGTATTTAAAATTTATTTTTAATTTTCGATATATCTCATAAGACACTAAGGACACTAAGTTGGAAAGTACGAAGAGATAATTTATTTTCAATGTGCACCAGTGGCGTAGCCAGGATTTTATTTCGGAGTGGGCTGGGTATCAAATTTAAAGCTAAAGTTCAATTGTAAGATAAATATCAAATTGTGAGCTAAGTAAAGGGTCCCATTTCGGTGCGGGGGAGCAGCCCCCTGAGCCCCCCTTTCCCTCTGGCTACGCCCCTGCTGTGCACCAAAGTATTAATCAACCTGCAGTTAAATGCTACCTTCCTCACTAAAAAGGAAAAATAGGTCTCTAATCAACAAATAAAAGCGTGTTAAAAAGAATGGCCTTAACGTGTTCTTGTACTCAACTCTTCCATAATGCGATGGATGACGATATTTTGTAAAAAATACAAATATTGCCGTAACCAGGATTCGAACCTGGTTTATTGCGGCCACAACGCAATGTACTAACCACTATACGATCACGGCCACAGTAAAAGATGGTTTTCTTAACATTGTAAAGTTTGGAAGTGTTCTACTTTCAGTCAGGATAAGAAATGAACTTATTTAATCCTGGTGATCCTGATCCGGCTAATGAGATAAACTTATGAGATTATTGTATTGTCACCCGTTCTTGATAAATGTACAAAGTTTGAATTAAATCTGTCCGTTTAAAGTGGGTCAAAATTGAGTCTAAAGGAGTCGGTTACAAACATACATACAGGTGAAGCTAATAAAGGCGTGTTAAAATGAGGATAATGGAATAAACTTATCAAAATATTCAGGACCGGCCTTCTGTTTGAAGTGGCCCGGTTGCAAACATTTTTGGGGGCCACAAACATTACAGATGTTAAAAATTCATTAATTAATAGACCCATTTATAAAGCAAACATTAAGAATGAACTGAAATATCACTAATAACACTTTAATGGTCGTGGTAATTAGGGTTGAAGGCCGGCTCTAAGGTAGCTGGCGCCCTGGACAAGCTAATTTTTGGTGCCCTTTTTAAATAAATCTAACTCGTTTATGACGGCTCCTTATTTAAGAAGAACCCAGATTGAATGAGGAAATCGGAAATACTTGGCTGGTACCATGGGCGTAACTTGGGCTTCGAAACTGGGGGGGCAAATGTCATTCTAAATGAAAGTCCATATATGCGTGCCCGTACACACACACACACACACACACACACACATATATATATATATATATATATATATACAGTGGCGGCTCGTCATTAAGGGCCAGAGGGGCCTGGCCCCACCGTCTAAAACAAAGTATCTTCCTATTATGTCAGACAGTTCTTTCAATAATTTACCTTCATTAAAAAAATGCACGCATTTTACTCTATTTTAATACTATCCACTAAAAAAAGCATTTAAAAATCCGATAGTTATACGATTTTCCCCCTATCTAAGCCATGCATGAGCTGGCTTGCCCTGAATTTGGCGTCTTTTCTCCGTTCACCGGGTTGACATATTTGGCATTGACCACAAAAGCCATATTGACGCGGAATTAACTTGGCTTCCAAGCGGTTTATTTGGCGCTGTCTTCTGGCCCCAGATCTTCGGGCCCTCGCATGGTTATCTGCACGACTGTACGGGGAAATTTTGGCAATCGGTAGCTATTGGCGAAATTTTCCGCTTAGGAGGAAATCATTTTTTATGTGCGTGATCTATTTTTGCAGTGCAGTCCCTAATATTTAGAATTTAATAGCATCAACGCGGACAGCTTACGCCATTGCATTACAATCATGGCACGTTTATGTTGGGTTGTTGCCACAAAAAGGATTAGAAAAAGGTTTTTCAACCTATCCATAGAAATTTTTAATAGGGCACCGTCTGTATTTTCATCTCGCAAGTGAGGATCGATGACGTCAGTTGCTTTAAGATACGTAAAAATTACGCCACAATTTTCTCATTTATTCCAGCTCTTTTTTCAACACAGGGAGACGATATTTTGATTAAAATTTACGGTAGAAATAAACTAAGAAATTCACGATTATTATTATTAGGAGTGGTATTTTAATCCGGTGCTTATTTAAAAATTGAAATGTCTTAACACAGCTGAAAATGTTCATTTTAAAAATTACAAAGTTCGTTTTAAAGCGCGATATATTAAAATTTTCTATTTACTTTTTTTTATTTTTGGCATTTAATTATGGGGCGGGCGTTGCCTAACATATCATGCATGCTGCGAGTATAGCTTTATTTTAACGTTGAATTACGTTCCTCCACAGTGGTCCTATATAAAGCAAAAATTTAATGATACCGTTTGAAAACTACTATGCAAAATATCGAAATTAACTCCCTCGGCCAACCGGGGTATCCTTTACGGCAGTTAAACAGTGACATCATAAATTTTAAAAAAATGCTTAAGCTCTGCAATTCTAACGCCCTGTCACAACTAAAGCGGGAATAAATAGTTCCTCGAGATTACACAGTTTGATGTTTTTCAGGAGACAGGACCAGGGAGGATATATAAGATATCGCTATATTGGATACATGGATATTTAAAATGGCACCCCTTGGATAGTTTCTCCCCACGGTGAGATAAAAATTTTTTGGGTGCTAAATACGCCAATCTTATAAAACTCTGCATAAATTAAATACATATGGAGAGTTTCCTTAATGGCAACGATTATGTGAAATGATTATTATTTATGTTAATGCGTAAATTGCAAAGAATCGCCATAGAATCAAAAGATCCCATCGGTGCCAAATAATCTAAGCTGCTTCTTTTAAGCGAGTTTTGAAGAGGGAGAAGCAAAGATAGATAGTATCATGTACGTAATAGGTAGTATTATTAGATTTGTAAGGATAATATGAATAAATCACAATATACCACGTTAATAAATATTTCATGAAATTAAAAGTGTTTAACCTTTTTCAACGGTTGTCTTGCAACCAACTAAACGAAAAGTAATTCTACCTTAAGTTAATATATCCCGCCGTAATTTCAACAGAGGCGATTTCTTGAACTTTTTTAAAAATAAAATTCTGTTTCGTCACATGCAGATATGATTATAGTAAAATATTCGCTTCTTCCCGTATGAAGAGCGGGTACACAGCTATTTTAAAAACATCTCTTGAAAATACCATAAATGAATTCAGAAGACCTCAAAACGTGTAAATACGCCAAAATCTCGAAGTCGAATTTTTTCATGATTACAATATTTCCTTACATAGTACATGTTCGGAAACAAATAAACGGTTGTCCATTTTATGTAGTGTCTTAGGTATTTAATGCTACAGCTTGAACCTAAAAAACAGTATGATGTAGAAATAAGACATTTCGAAAGCCAGGAGTTCTCTGCAAACCATTAAGCTTTTCACTTTTTTGATAGTGAATGACACTGACGTAGTTTTTGAGTCATTATACTGCAATGATGCCAGGTTAGTACTCATGACGCAAACTTTACGTCAAGAGTCAAATAATTTTGCTTAACAAAGTTCATTGGAAGGATTGGAAATTGCAATATGTGGACTTTGATTTTCAAACGCTCTTTCCAATAAGTAAGGAGAGGCATAATTTTTAATTTAAACAAAACTACATTTTCCCCCTCAAAGCGCAACTATAATGGACGTCTTCTATTTAAGGAATTCCTGAGAAACAAACCCAGATGATGTTCATCAGTACATTGGAGTCTTTTCTCCAGACTAATAGTTTATCTTTCTTTAAAATTTACTGATTTGACAAGAAAATTACGAAAACTACTTACCTGTACTCATGCACAAAGCAAGTTAATATTTCACTGCAGGATACAGATATTCGGCTGGTAAAATTCATTTAACTTAACCAAACTTGACACACAGGCATCATTTATTTAGATTAGCTCTTTGTAATCCTTTCTTTGCAGCTCATTCAACCCTCTTGTACAGCTCCTGTGTCCTAACATCGAGTCAATATGCTTGCGGGAAAAACTGGTCCTATTCTATTTAAGTGAACACAGATGTGACTGATTTTTGCGTTACGGGAGATAAAAGGGCCGCGTTCGACATTTAAATCACTCCAATTTTTCACAGAATCTTAATGGTCATTTAGTGATGACATGTTCTTATGTTTTGTTTGTAGGTCCAGAAAAACGATCATTTTATGCCTTGTTAAAAAGCCGCCTTTCTTGCGGGGTTTGAAATACATTACAATGAAACTCATTGCACTGCACATTTTCTATTTTCTGTAACCTCTGTTCCCGCGGTACTTTCTTTAATGTTAGCGACCTGCTAAATTTATAGCATTCTAAGCTCAATGTTCATGTTTTTCCTTGACTTGGACAGAAAATTTTAAATTTTTAAGAGAGTCCAGTACGTTATTTTTATTTATTTATATTTTATTTTATTTTTTATTTATTTATTTTTGGGAGGGGGGGGGAGGTTGATATTGTAAATATTTTTAGAAAAATAATGTGGAAAAAGATATTTAATAATTTGAAGAGGTGGAACGACTTTTAGCGTGACTTCATTAATCAAAAGTTTGGCATAAGCGGGGAACAGGCGTCGATACAAACAAACATTGGGTTCGTTTTGTGGCCCTATAACAAAATTACAATCGATTTTAACGGAACCCCTTCACAAAAATACAGTCGATTAAAACTGCCCTTCACTGGCATTTTACCCTACATTTTAATGTGTTTCATCAATTAACAAAAAAAGTGACTTTTATTAAAATTTGGTTTGAAAATTAACAAAAAGTTCTGAAATTCACAAAATTAAGCATTAAAATTCACAAAAATAGGCAGTTTCTACAAAAATGGGCCCTGGAAAATATTCCTGGATTGACCCCTGATAAATTATGTATGTTATTGAGTTGAAGACGTATTCACGAAAAAAAACGGGGGAGGTATATAAATTAGGTGAATGTATATAAATTAGGTGAATGTAGATATACTCTAAAGAAAACTAATATTCTGAGATATTATCTTAGCTAGACTTATAAACGATTTTTTTGAAATGCTAGAAAATAGAATTATATGCACACATGGGCGCCCATAAGGGGGGGCAAGGTATGGAACTTGACCCCCGCCCTAAAGTTTTAGGTTTATGTCTCATGATGTTAGCAATGGCAAAAACAGAACTAAATTTGTTAAAAGTTTGAAATTTGCCACCCTGTAGAAAATTTTTTTGAAATTTGCCCCCCCCCTTGGAAAATTACTATGGGCGCCCATGTATGCACATCAGCAGATCGTTATAAACAATAGCAGTGAAGGTTCCCCTTCTGTGTCGAACGTTGCTTCTCCCTATTGCTGGGAGCAACGCTGTTAGTAGGAAGTAATGAGGTGATTTGTTGCTATATTTTTCTAATGCATGAAATTCTAAAAGGGTTAAAGGTATCGAAATACTGACTTAGATCGTACTGCAACTAGAGTTTATCTCTCACGACGAACCAACTAGAACGGCCCCCTCCCATGGAACCATAACTTATTTTGGAGCCCCCTACCAAGTCTGGGGCACGTGTCCCTAGGTGCCCCTGGCAGCAGATATAAATCATAAAATCGCAGACCGTTTCTTATTCTCTTAAACTGCGTCGAATTTGAATTCGCAATTAGTCGTCTGTCAAGTCAAGTAAGTTGTGCCCGATCATAAAAGTGTGTTGTCTCTCTGCTACTGACCTTCAAACACCAAAATTATGTTCATTAAAATATAAATGAGAAACTGGCCCCAACCTGTGACAGGGCGGAAAATAAAGGGGGGCAAGCGGGCATGGGACAAGCACCGGGAGACATTCTAAATGGAACGCCAAAATCAGTTATAGCTTCTTGGGATGGGGCGCGGCTCCATGCGAGGGGGCACACGACCATGGGCACCCATAAGGGGGGGGGGCAAGGTAGGGAACTTGCCACCTCCTAAAGTTTTAAGTTAATGTCTCATTATGTTAACAAATGGCAAAAACAGAACTAAATTTGTTAAAAGTTTGAAATTTGCCCCCTCTAGAAACTTTTTTTTAAGTTTGACCCCCCCTATGAAAATTACTATGGGCGCCTATGCACACGACACTAATTATGGTTTGCCCCGGATGACATAAACTCTAATTGCGGCATTGCCTGTGAAAATGACCTCGTTTTGCTCACTATTTACAGCAACAGGTCTTTTTTTCTAACGCTGAACAATTGATTTCAGACAAGTTTAAAATCGCTGCCCCTAATTTTTGCTTTCCTGAGAAATTATCTAGCTTGGCCATTTGGTAGAATCTGCCATCGTTCTTGTTGGGTTGAAAAGCTTCTGTGATTCTATTCTTTTGTTGATTTTTGCAGGGGAATTTTTTTTTTTAATCTGATAGTATATTTGCGTTCAAAATCATAACTTTGCCCCCTGACTTTTTAGACTAGGGGGGCAATTTTTACAACTGCAGGGGCAATTGCCCCCCTCGCCCTCCCCCCCAAGATTACGCCTATGGCTGGTACAATGTTAAGTTTATGGGAGTATAACTCGCTTTTAACGAGTAAAACCTGGTTATATCGAGGAATATTTTTGTGATTTATAAAATTTCTACTGACTTCCACCTCTCCAGCTCGGATAATCCTTTCTTAGAAAATATCTTTTAACATTCCAAAATCAATAAAGACGACGATGATAGCGAAGAATAGGAAGAAACTATAAAGGGAGCTTACCTGACCATGGGCAAGTGGGACAGTCTGACGTTGGATAAACCTTCAAAAGAAAAAAAAAATCCGTTCTCTCTCCTAAGATTATGTTTTCATGGCGCCCCTAAACATATAGCGCCCCGGGCAGCTGCCCGAGTTGCCGGTACCTTGAGCCGGCACACAATGGAAATGGGGAGGGGACCGGTGACTTAAAGTTTAGGTTAAATTAAATAAAATCAATAATTTTATACTTAAGTTAAATTAAACAAACTGTATGTTTGAATATTTTTCTTCACATTAAGTCCATTAATTTAATATAAGAGGGCATTTCATTAGTCAGTGCTGCCAATTTAAGGGATTTGTCGCTAAATTTAGCAACTTTTCACTGTATTTAGTGAATAAATTTTTTGGAAAGTGACTTTTTGATGATCTTGCTCTCTAATTTAGAGATTCAGATGAATTTGGAGTATTGTTCCAAACTTTCTAAGATTTTAAAATCTAATCAGTACTACTTTAGAAAAGAAATGATGCGATGAGATGTTTAAGAATGGATCGTGGATGAACAGACATATCAGGGACGTAGCCAGACAATAGGCGATGGAGGCCTCGGGCCCCTTCCGAAATTCATACTTTTCTTAATTGGATGTCAATAATCAAGCTTTTTCGTAGAAATGCTATGTTAATTAGAAATGCCTCCTTTTGGGCCCGCCCCGATTTATCTTTTTCTTTCTGGTTATGTGCCCGAGACGTACATTTCAAACATCCAATTTTATGTGTACTTTTATCCGCTATTATACTGTAAATATTCAAATATAATATGAGTGCTCTTTTAAGTATGAGGGTTCTATTAGAAAATAGAGCAACATCTATTCGAAATCTATTATTTCAGTTGGTTTTTTTTTTAAATTAACCCCTTATTGGTAGGATATTTTTTCGAAATTATTATTTATTTTCATGGTTACCAATCCTTACCGAATACATCTAACCGCTTTTTAGAAACAGTAAATTTTTAATATCTTTTCAAAATGTTAACTAAACGACACGTACATTTGGAAACTAAATATGGTGTTCAGTTGTCCACGATCTTTTTCTATATTCTAACATAAAAATCATTGTACATATAAAGTGGTTAATTATATTTCCTAAATGTTATCAACTGTACGTCGCATCGCACGCGCCGCCGACTGTGCGGGAACAAAAACTCTGAAAGTGTGAGATGCGACGTCGAAGAAGAAGGGGTTGAGATCGATTAATGTGTTCGAAATATTTTATATTCCTAAATTTCAATAAACACAGATTTAAAAGTACTGACTTTTCTACTTCAGAATAGCTGTTTTATCTGACTGCAGAACTTCGCTTACTCATTTATTGCTTAGGTATTAAATCGCATAAATATAAGTTACGGGCATAGGCGGCTGGTGCACCAAAAAAGTGGGGGGTCAAAAGAGATGAGTATGTAAGTAGAGGGCACCCTTAAAGCTGCTTTTTTGGGGGGGTGTAAAATCGGCCTATTATAATTGAATTGTAATGTCATTATTGATTAATGACTTTCTCTAAAAGAACTAGGATCAAGATCTAGGATCAGAACGGATGCCTACCAAAGATTCCCTCCTTCCAATTCAAAGTAGAGACCTGCACGGACCGGGCCGGGATTTATAAATCTGTTGTTGCCGGGCCGGACTCGTGTTAGTGTTAATTTTTTTCGAGTTCCTGCAACCCGCAAAAAAGTTAATATTAATCACTTCTTAATATAAAATGTCTGAAAAATATTTATTTATCGATCTATATGGTCGTCTTTATATTTTTTTTAATTTCTGGAATTTTCGAATTTTTACTCCTCAACTCTGGGTCCGTAAGGGCCGGCCCGTGATGTTTGTTCAAATGTGTTACGGGCCCGGGCATGGCCTACAAATTCACGAATCGTCGGGTTCGGGCCGGGCCGGGACTCTATTTTCAGGCCCGTGCAGGTCTCTAATTCAAAGTTCCATTTCAATTCTTATGAAATAATAACATCCGAAGAACATAAAACACTCACTTGTTAAGCAAATCTTTCTTTCTTTAAATTCTTGAATCGATCAATGCTGTCACAAAATGACAAACTTCCAAACACAGAGAGAGAGGAGGTCACTAATAAATTCATTTATTTGATCTTATATTATCCATCCTAATAAATTATTTGGTATTATATTATGAAATATTGGCATATACATCCAATTTATGGAAGTAACATAGGATCTTTTACATTAATTTCTTTTTCCTCGGGGTGTGGTCGCCCCCTCTTTAATCTGCCCTTGTATGGAAATATATCAAAGAGTTCCTTTTCAACAAGAAAATTGCATTTTTTCCTCAGTTCTGTTATCTCTGGATATTTCTGGCAAAGAGTTGGTGTATTTTTTGTGCGTTTTTTGAAAAATTTGCATTTCTCTCTTTAATTTTTCCATATCAAGAAGCAAAATGCTCTGTTCACTTCTCCATAGTACTCTAACCATGCAAATTGGTCGAACCAATATTTTTGGAATTTCCTCACTTATATATCGGCTATTCAAAGTCTAGAGCCTGATGTGGGCCTTCGTTTATTTCATTTTTCCTGTATTTATGATGATCCGAAGTGTCTCATTATCTTCAGTTCTGAATCCAAGTTATTTGCACTGAGACTTGACGTTGGTAAATGATCAGCCTGTGTTTCCTTGAAACTTAAACCATCACATTTTTCATTTAAATTGCTAAGCATATTTTGATCTGCATTTTCCGCAACTGGAATCTTACGGAAACATGAAGTGATGGTCGGTTGGGTTTTGCTTTTAACATTTCAAAAACAAATATGAGTATGGAACAAATAAAGATCATGAATCAGAAAAACTTAGGCAGCACGCGCACAGTCAACCTACTGCTTCGAATTAACATATGGGAATGAAATGTTCACGAGATCCTTACATCTGGGCAGGGCCGATTCTAGAATATATAGTTCCTTTCGGGAAATTTCTAACTCGCTCCCCCCCACATACACTCACATACAATCTCCTACAATTAAATCCCTTTTTAAATGTTCAGATAAATATGCTTTCTTTTTCTTAAATGTAATCTTAAAAGATACTGTAGAAAGCCGTTTATTATCCCTTCAATGAATTGTATTCATGGGTGGTCAATTTAACTCTTTAGCTCCCAAAGAGAATCTCATTGCTGTTGGTTCCCATCGAAACGGCAGAAAATGGCCTGTCCGCCCTTTCCCCATGTAACCTCCCTTTTTAAATAGCGTGAGAGGCTTCCTGTTGTGATAATCCGAAGACGGTCTATTGAATCTATTCCAGAATACAGGAAGGTAGCAATGACAAAATTTTAAAGTAACACGCCTGCAAGGGGGGTGGGGGTGAATTCCTAGAAGGCTACACTCTGTTTTTATGGGAATGAAGGCACTCGGAATGTTGGAGGAGATAAAGAATAATTTTCCCTCCTATCCAATTAAAGGAAAAGGAATGCGCATTGCCAAGATCTATTTTCTTCCCATCACAATTACTGCGACTTGTTTTAGAGAAAACGCATCGAATTTCTCTCGCTGAAAAACCATTAAATGCGGGAAATCTAACGTTCTTGACGAGATTTTTTAACATTACAAGTATAGGAAGATATTTGGAACCAATAGAAAATGACGTTATAGGCGGGAAAACGGTAAATACGTCTAACGTTAAACGAGGGTTGCACTGGATATATATATATATACAGTGCAGCATCCATAATCCGGGAACCTATAATCCGGCAGCACCTACAATCCGGCACTAGTCTCGTTTTTTTGGGGGGGGATCCGGAATCTCAAAATCCGGAACTTTTAACGCTGATTTCAGTTGATGTATGGCTATCTTAATTTTTTTTCTTCTTCAATAGATAGTTTTTCACCGAATATTTTTCTTTTTGTTTCGTATTTCGGCCCTAACATGTCTTTGCCGATCACCATTACTGCCGCAAATATTTGAATCAATGCATTTTCTAATACCGAGATAAAAACAAAAGTAAATAAGGCTTGGTTTGCTTATTATATTTAAATCAATTGCAGTCAAAGCCAAAGGTGCAGTGTAGCTGAATGAAGAATTCAAAGATAATGAGAGTGCTTTCATAGAACATTGATATGTATGAGTTTTTAAAACGAGACAGCATGTTTACGCATCATCGTAAACACGTGGCTTCGGCTTCTTCCGCTTCCAGGCACATTGCCTTGTTTCTAGACATCCTGTCACCGTGCGAAATCGTCAACTATCGCGGGATGGAATTCACCCATTAAAAGTTGCCCCCCCCTTGACATAAAAAATAGTCGTGCTATATACCAATCGTCAGATCAGGATTGATCAACAACTCCCGTCGTTAGATCAACTCCCCGGACGAAGTTATTAGCAAAAATTTCAGGGGGGGCTAACTTTTAAAAAAATTAAAAATTGAAAATACTGTTCAAAAATAAAACCATTAACTCAAAAACCCTCGACTGAGGTTAGATCAATCATTTTTAGCGTTAGATCAACCTCCAAAGTACCCGAAAAACGGGTACAAAGTATCCCCGAAAATTAGAAGTTAGCCCCCCCTTGTCGGAAATTCAAACTGATTTCGATGTCATCAGACGCAGAATCGTTAGATCAGACAGAAAAACCATTTTCAGCGTTAGATCAACCTCCAAAGTGCCCGAAAAACGGGTATAATTATGTCCGAAAATTAAAAGTTAGCCCCCCCTTGTCGGAAGTTCAAACAGATTTTGATGTCATCAGACGCAGAATCGTTAGATCAGACAGAAAAACCATTTTCAGCGTTAGATCAACCTTCAAAGTGCCCGAAAAACGGGTAAAATTATGCCCGAAAATTAAAAGTTAGCCCCCCTTGGCGGAAATTCAAACTGATTTCGATGTCATCAGACGCAGAATCGTTAGATCAGACAGCTAGGCGAGACATAGACAAACTAACTAATTAACTAACCAACTAACTGATATTTTACAGTTCGTTTTATGTATATAAATATACAGTCCACAAAAAAAAAAGCTTGCCATATCTGAAATCAACTCTTTATTTGACAAACTTTTCCAATAGAAAGAATGTTTCTATCACTTACAGTTTAAAAAGATGATCGCTTTAACATCTATTTTCAAGCACCCTGTTTACAGAACAAGAAGGAATTTTTTCTGAACTTTTAGTTTTTTTTCTTTTACACCTTTGTATTGGCTTCATTTTAAGCACAGAAACCTTTTAATGTTTCTTTTTTCCAAGTATGTTATTTATGCAATGAATACTTAAAGTATTAGCAAAAATTTTCTCATTTAAATATGAATTTGAAGCTAACATTTGTACAAACTATTCCAACAAAACTAATTAAAAAATAATTTTAATTACAGTTATATATAGCCGATATTTTACATTTTAAGAAATGAGTTTTAAATAATTTTTAGCCAGTTTCCTTTAAAAAGGGTTTTTCTTTTAGAATTTAGAAATGAAAATTTGTTTAAAAACATTGCACGTATAATAACATTTGATTTAAAAAGTGTTTTTTAAGGAAGTCTTTTTAAAATTGATTTATTAATACCATAATTTAATTCTGAAAAAAAAGTATGTCTAAAAAAAAGTAGTAATATTTAAATTAAATACTTTCAAAATAAAAATATTTATATACATATAAATCATTCATTCTAAGAATTATTATTTAAAACCAAAGAGTTAACAAGATAAATTAGCATGAATCAGAATAAACTCTTGCATTTATAAAAAGAAAACCAGTAATAATAAGCCATAACTGATTACAAGTCAGACTGAATGTGATAACATATTTCCGAGAACGTGCATGTTAAATCTGTGAGAGTTTTAGATTCTATTTTTAGGGTTGCCTGTTGGGTGAGAGATGGTATTTACATTTTTCGAAACTGCTGTAATTTTTTACTGAATCACTAGTTCTGGACTTTGTATTAAGAATACAAACAAATTGAACGATCAGTTTATTGAAAAAACGCTGAAATTAGTATTAATGTTATTATTACTCCTTTGTTTATTTTCTATTTATTCTTTAATCTGGAACAAAGAGTTTCTGTAGACATGGGCGCCGGCAGAATATTTCCCAGGGGGGGGAAAGACTACTCCAGAGGGGGGCAAAGACTACTTCCATGTTGGGTTACCATGTTGGAAAGAGCAAAAATGCAAGGGAAAACACTGCATACAAAAATCCAGGGTGGCATTGCCCCCCCCCACTTGCCCTATGCTGCCGGCGCCCATGTCTGTAGAATCTGTAGGGTCTTCTGTAGAGTGTAGGAGAGTAACACTATATACTTACAAATCAGGCCACTCTTCTTGGAAATGTTGTCAGAATGACAATTTTCAATAGAGATAAATACAAAATACACTAATGTACCATTTTGGTTACATGTGTCAATACATGTGTTTACGCACTTTTGGACGCCCACTTGTTCCTCACATTTTTTTTTTAAATTCATGCCCCCCCCTCTTCTCTCCACAAAATACAAACCCATCCAATATTGTGCGCTTTTTTCCGTGATTCCTTCTATACACTGTAAGCATCTATAAGCAATCAAATTTCATTTACAATCACTGCACTCGTTGCAGTGAGTCATTTACAGTCACTGTGTAATTTCTAGCGTAATGACATTTTAAAGCATTTCGCAAACAAAAGTCTTCAATGAAATATAGTCTTCAATGAAAATGTTTGAAAAAAATTCTCCGTCATAATGACAAGTGCATTTTTTCTCGCATATCTCTCTTGCAATATACGGCATGTCAACCGTAAACCATGCTTTACTACTTATAAGACCCTCTCGCTCATCAATATGTGATCTATTCGAACAGGCATGTATCCTATGCGAAGAATGATCCTGAACCCGGCCTATGTTTTTAAAAATTTCCTGATGTACTATATCCATTAATTGTTGTTTCGCCTCATCATAATTACAATGGGGTTATCGGTTACATTTTCGCGGCTTTAATTTTAAAATTAAATGAGGTAGGGTCGTCGTATATAGCGTTTTTAAAATGCATTCCAATATTCCATTTCTCATTTTACAAAGTTTTAATACTTGATCATTTAAAAGTGTTAAGGAAATTGGATTTAACGTAAATGAATCTCCGGTTTTGTAAATTTGTTGTAAGATACATTTTCCATCGTCATTAAATACAGATAATTGTTTATTACAAATAAAAGAGCTATTGTTATGACATATATTAAAATCTAATACTTTTATAATAAATTCGATCCATGTGGAAGGGTTCATCACGACTCCCTGACCGGTTGGTATATAGTCTAATTGGGCATTCTGAATAAATTGTCTAATATGGATCTTCAAGTCAGTTCTTTCATCGTGAAGTGAAACGTAGATAAGTCTTTCCAAGTGCCATGTACTATTTACAGAAGCATATAAGCTGTGGTAAAGATCGTCCGTCCAATCGTCCAACTTTGCCCTTTTCGGGGAAGGCTCATAAATGTACATTTTGGCAAATGTTAGGTTAATGTGCGGGTCTGTCACATAAGGTACAGAAGGAATACCATGCGTTAAAAGTTTGTTGGTTGGGGGATATCTTACACATTGAACCATGTTCTAATATAATGGTAGTGGTTTCACAGTTCGCTGGTTTAAAATCCAAAGTTCGTTTAGATCCAAAACTTAGAATGCATACACCTGATGATAGGTCCAGATTAAAATCTTCGTAGTTACCATCTTCAATTTTAGGTTGTTCTTCAGAGCCAAAGTTCACTTGCACCATATTAAATTCATAATTTGTCACTTTCTGTAGATCTTCACGTATTTTTTGCAAAATGGGTATCCAAGAGTAAACAGAGACTGTTGCTCCAGGTAAACTGTAATTGATTCCTTCATCAGCAAAAGTAATTACTTTACGGGTCGAGGAAATTTTCTTTTCACTACTTTGCAGGGGTAATTGAAACAATTCTTGCTGTAGCACGTCAACATCACTTTCAGTATAAAACTCGGGGGAAATTTTCTTTTCAATACTTTGCAGAGGCTTTACATCTAAAGGCAATTGTATTATTTCTTGCAGCAACACATCCGCATCACTTTGAGTATAAAACTCAGGAGTGTATTCAAGCAAACACATTTTTGAAACTCGGCGAAAAATCAATTAAAACACACGTCTTAAGTATAGGCGCACACAGTGCAAAGGGAGTCTCGCAACACACACCTGACCATTTTATCTAACTAAAATGTCTTTACTGGTTCTTTAAAAAAAAAATCACGTGATTACCCAAGCGCCCTCTACCTTAAAACTTTCTCAAGACTGTAGATATTGCATCATCTAACTTGTCTTAGCCTGTTACAGAGAGTTGCCACTCAATGTACATCCTGCCAACGAACCTAGCGGATATTCAATCATCGCAGATTTGCACACGTCACTATAGCATGTCACTTCCTTATCTCTTATCTGATCTGTGATACCTGATAAGAGAAAACCAGTTGCCGTTCAATTTGTAGAGTTTGTAGGTTGGGCGTAGATAAGTTCTCCTGCAACGGGCACCTAAGAATTCTTTAGCCGAGCAAACAGATGTTTTGTCCGCATGTAACAAGAGTGTTGTTCGGTATTTTCTAGGTATTATAATTGCTTATATTTTTTCTGATATATGTTGTGATTAGCTATCTTTTAGAGTAATAAGTTTAATTTATTAGCAAGTTTTCATTAATAATTTTAGTTTATGACTTTATTAAATAAATATTTTAGTTTATTATTGTAAAAATTGTTTTAGTTTATGAATTTATTAAAAGGATCTCTATGTAAAATCTAAGTATATATATAAAAAAACTGAGTGTAAAAATTTTGATATGTTTAATTTATTAGCAAGTTTTCATTATTAATTTTAGTTTATGACTTTATTAAATAAAAATTTTAGTTTATTATTGTAAAATTTGTTTTAAACAATAAGTTTAGTTTATGAATTTATTAAAAGAATGTCTATGTAAAATTTAAGTATATAAAAAAATTGAGAGCCTTTCATCGCAAGTAAAGAATCTTAACCCTGTTTTTCATATTTGAATAATCATAATGTATTTAATACGTGTTCAATAGATATCCTATACAAAATTCCAATGCATTTGTTAAAATTAGATCCTGTTTTTCAATCGTAAATACCTATTTTATACGTGAACACTCATTCATCTGCAATGCCTATAATTTATTACTGTTATTTATCAAAACTTAACAAAAATAATTTGCTTTAATGCTTTAGTATAATGCTCTTTGCTAATTGTTTCACAGAAATTAATTTAATGATTCATTATTTTCCTAAACTACATAAAATATATTAATCGTTGTAGCTTAACTTTGATATTTTAATTTAGGATATAATGTCGATCAGAAGAATAACCATAATGTATTTATTACGTGTTCAATAGATATCCTATACAAAGTTCCAATGCATTTGTAAAAATTAGATCATGTTTTTAAGTAGTAAACATCTTAATCCATAAGTCCCCATTTTTGAACGTAGAATGAAACACGTGTCCCCACAATTCGGTATTCCCCTAGCACCCTCCCTGGTTTTATCTTATCGGCAAACTGGCCCACTGTTATTTAGCCCACTCTGTAGGGCCTCAAGGCACTTTCTTATCTCTCAATTTCTGTTATCAGTAATGTGCCGAATGAGTTTGCAATATGGCGTGCACGTAGTTGATTTTATGCTGTGGATATATTTGCGAATTATTTAAGTATTTTTATTATTTTCGCCTCTCGCGTGTACAAGTACAGGGTAAGTGTAATATTTTCTATTATTTTAGTTACATATAAGTTGATACCGTAATTCTAATTGAAAATAATTATGTGGTTCTTATAGTTTGGTAATTATATTTTCCACTTTTGATGTGTTGTACTTTTAAGTGTGATTTTTTTTTGGTTACTGTTAATGTATGTTTTTCTGTATTTTGGTGTTTTGCAAAATTTTAAGTTGGTAATCCAGTGTAATTAATAGCAATAGGCATTATCGGTAGAAGTACTTTAAGCAGTTTGTATACGAAAACTGGGGTTTGAGGGCTTTCTCCTAATAGAAAATAAGGCATGCATGGTATCTATATTTCAGTAAATTCTAATTAAGATTAAATTTTCGCGGCTAACTAATTTTATCCTACATAAAATAGTATTGTCAATCTGATAAATTGTTATAAGAAAAAAATTACTTTTAAAGCGTTTGATATCTCCAAATGTGTTATTTTATTAGTATTTAGTTTCTAAATGTTATGTCTATTTTCAGCATATGAGGATAAAAAGAAGTAATGTCTTGATATTGGTCAGTTGGGACGGAACTTAGAATTAATGTATTTTAAATCACTACTCTATTTTCCGTACTTGCTAGCCGTATAGATGTTGGTACTTCGTCCAGAGACTAGAAGATTTCGCAAGATGTGGCTTCACGTAAGTAAAAACCTTGTATTTTTTAGTTCAAGTAATGATAACTTTTTGCAATTTAAACTATCTAAGTAGTTGAAAGATATTTATGTACATGCAGTATACAACTGTGCTAAAACGGATCTTCAATTTTTATTTCCAATAGTTCAACTTTCTAACAATAGTACTATCTAGTCTAAAAGTTTGTGCTAGTTATGCTCACCTTTCTATAAAATATGCTAAGTGCATCAATAAAAGACCTCTAAAAAGGTTGATTCATGTATAAAATTATGCTTTCATAGATCTATAGAATCTATTGAATTGATCTATAGAAAATATAGGCTAGTATAATCGCTGTCTAAAATCTATCAAAAATGTGTTGGTAAGAAAAAAATGTTTCAATAAATCCGTATTTGTAAAAATCTTTCTATGGTGTAATTTTCTCACTTCCCTAACAGTAGATTAAATGTTTGATATTCTACTTTAATGTTAAACGGCTACTTAACAAAAATACGGTATACAAAAAATTAAAACTCTTGATTACATTTTTTTTTCTTTATAAATTAAAAACATTTGATTAAAAAAATATTTGTTGTAAAATTATTTAACTTAAAATTAAAACTCTTGATTAAAAAAAAATATTTGTTGTAAAATTATATAACTTAAAATTAAAACTTGGTAAAAAATATTTGTTGTAAAAATAAAACTTGGTAAAAAATGTTTGTTGTAAAATTATTTAACGTCAAATTAAAACTCATGGTTAAAAAAAAAATTAATTAACTCTTGATTAAAAAAATATTTGTTGTAAAATAAATTATTAACTTAAAATTAAAACTCTTGGTTAAAAAAATATTTGTTGTAAAATTACTTATTTAACTTAAAATTAAAACTTGGGTAAAAATCTCTTAAGGAAAAAAAAATGTTTAGATAAAAAAGTTCATACACTATCTAAATCATTATTTGTAAAATCTATAGGTACTAAAATCGTTCTATGGTATAATTTTCTCACTTCCCTAACAGTAGAAGAAATTTGTAGAAAATGTATGGGTATCCTAAACCCTACTTTAATATTCTAGTAAACTGTTACTTATTAAATATATGCTATAATCAGTATACAAAAATTAGCTAAACATTAGAAGTATGTATTAAGCAACATTTATTCAATTTACATTGGTTCTATTACTAAATGGTAAAGAAAACTAAATAAATAAAAAATAAACTTCGAAAAATTAATCAAAGTCCCAATTCATTTTGAAAACTAAAGTATAACACAATACACCTACCTTTTATACCTGAAGGGTTCATGGTTTAATGGTTAAAGCCGGCGATCATTAACTTGTGAATTCTTTTATTCATTAAGGGTTCAAATCTGAAAATTTTTTCCAAGTACCCTTATTTGAAAAATATGTCACAATCTGAAAAAATTACAAGTCCCCTTATTTAAGAAAAAATCTGATGTGTCCAACACATGACTTCCTTGCACGTCCATTAGATCAAAAATATTTTCGACGCACTTCCTCTAAACTTATTTGTTTGAAAGAGATAAAATATCAATAATAGTAAGGTTTAGCGATTTCTAGCCAAATATTTCGATATCGCCAAGTTGAGTTCAATTTGAAGATTTCCTTCTGACACTTTATTTGGCGATATTTCATCAAAAGCCGACAAACTTGAGATAGTCTGCGAGATTTTGGGGATAGCCAAAGTAGTCATTGACCACAGACTTTCAATGAATTGAATGCATCCATACACCTCAATGTATTTAAAGTCATTTGGCTCACCCTGTAAATAAATTCTCAGTCGATTGCTGTCAAAAAAGATATGGAAAACAGTTAGATATTACAATAGTTCTAAATACAAAAGTTAAAAAATCTAAGGGTTAAAGTTTTAGAGTTATACAAAATACGAAATAATTTTTGGCGCCAAATTTGGCGATATTTCGGCGAAACTCGTCAATGTCGTCGACATTTGGCGAGATTTTAAGCATGAACCAAACAATGACAGATTATCGCCAAATTTTGCGATATTTCGCCAAAACTCGCCAAGAACAATGAGAAATGGCGATACTTTGGGCATGGACCAAATGACTGACTATCACCAAATTTGGCGATATTTCGCCAAAACTCGCCAAGGTCGAGGACAGACGGCGAGATTTTGGGCATGTACAAAACAATGACTGTCTACAATTGTATTATATTGAAGATGTCCATAGACATTAAAGTACTAAAATTCTTTTCGGTGGTCCTGTAAATAAACTCTCCAGTAGATTGGAACCAAATATCGAGATGCACAACTAGATGTTACAACATTCTTATATATGAAATTTCATAATAGTTTTTGAGATTTGAGAGTTAAATATGCACACACGTACACCAAAAGTCGCCAAGCTTGGCGACTTTTAGCATAGTTCTTGAGGGAGGCACGTGACCGTGGTCGGACCATTACCTAACTTATGTGGTAGGACGGTATTGTGCTTGAAATGGATGAATGCCCCTAAAATTGCCATTGACCGTAATGTATTGAAAATCTTTTGAGTGTTCCTGTAGCAGAACTATAAATGATAAAGACACTTTTTTTAATGGAGAAATTCATTTTCTAACTCTTTACAGCATACATCACTTCTGAGTCGTTTGAAATAGCCCAATACCTCTAAAAAACGCTTTGATGAATTTCGGCCCATAGAGCGTAATGTATTTCGAATCTTTTGGGCGGTTCTGTAGATAAACTATCCAGTCGAATGGAATCGAAAGGGGAGGTGCACAACTAGATGTTACAACAATCCTAAATATAAAGTTTCAACATTCTACGCCTAATAGTTTTTGAGATATGCGAGTTTAATGAATTTCGGCCCATTGAGCGTAATGTATTTCGAATGTTTTGGGCAGTCCTGTAGATAAACTATCTAGTCGAATGGAACCAAAAGGGGAGGTGTACAACTAGATGTTACAGCTATTCAAAGTATGAAGTTTCGACATTCTACGCCTAATAGCTTTTGAGTTAGGCGAGTTTAATGAATTTCGGCACATAGAGCGTAATGTATTTCGAATCTTTTGTGCGGTCCTGTACATGAACTATCCATTCGATTGCCACCAAAAGGGGAGGTGCACAACTAGATCATAGAGCAATCCTAAATATCAAATCTCAACATTCTACGACCAATAGTTTTTGAGATATGCGAGTTACATACATACGTACGTACGTACAGACGGCATGGAAAAACTGGCCACAGTAGACTCGCCGCTAGTCAAAATGAGTTGCAGACGCGTTAATATGATCGTGCATGCTAGCCTACGATGAGATGCATCGAAAAAAATTTTAAAATTAAATTTAAAGGTAGTTAAAATCGTTTTTTTTTTTTGTCGAAATTTGGCCCCCAAAATTTTTCGGGATCACATTACTTCCTTATACTACGTACAAGGAAGTAAAAAGGAAAAAAAATTCTTATCAACTCTACTAACATCCGGTCTACTTCCGCTCCCCACATCCGTTCCGACCACGCCCCCCTTCCCCGCTCAGCATAGGGAACGCAGTTATACAGTTGCCCACGGCTGCCCACAATTAACATGGGCTGCCCCTGGGGTGAACTGTCCTTTTTACACTACTTATATATTATTTGTTTCTATAATTTCATAGAAATTGGGCACTTTATGAGATAAATATTGAAACTCAATGCAATCTCTCTGGTCAGTACCTTGAAAAACTTAATTAAAAGCCAAGTGTATAGAAGTGCCAGTATAAAAAATGAATTAAAAATTGATAAAGATTTAAATGGTGTCAGTAAATTAATATTTATAAATCATTTTCAGTAGACCTAATCTGTGTTTAATGCGAATTAAAATGTTGATTAAAATTCTGAATTTTATCAACATTTTTATCAACATTTATTTGTATTTGGATCTTAAAGTTTCTGTAATGCAATAATAATTATTTCTGTGTCAATTAATCGATTAAATGGTTCGAATATTCGATTAATTTTTTTCCTGGCTATTTCTATTCGGCTAATTCGATCACATTGCTGTTAAAAATATATTTATTCACTATTCAAGTTTGATTAAAATCATATTTTCTTCTATAAGATTCGACCTTCCTAGAGTGTAAATCTTCGTTAAAACAGCGTATCTTGCTGAGTGTAATTCTTTGTTATTATTGGTTATGAAATTTATATTGTTACTCTAAAAACCTCTATGATGATTTCAAGAAGTTTGATTTGTGTTTTGAACGTAAAGAGAAAACGTTGTGAATAAGATCTAATTTCACATAAAAATCATTATAAATTTTGATCTCATATATAGGTAAATAGCTATGGTACTTAAGTTATCAGTAACTGCCTAGGTATCATAATTGAGCATCTGAAGGTTTAACCAATTTATACATTATTTTACTTTTTAAAAATCAAAAAATGCTTCCACCGCCAAAATTCGGTGAGCTAGGATGATTTTATTTTGCAATACGTGCTTAAGCTTAAGACTTTTCACATAAAAAAATATATATATACATATGCATTATTATTGTACATTTTAGTCCTTTTTAAAATAAGATTTATTTATTTATTTTATTTTATTTACAATTACTATTAAACACATTGGGCGAGGAGAGAACTAATTGAATCGATGAGTGCCGATACCACCTCAGTCACAAAAAGGAAATTTTTCAGGAGAGAGAAAAAACTTCATAACTCCTCCAAATTTGAGATTATTTTATGTGGCAAGTTTATCTGTGAACTATAGATGCCAAAGTTGTTTCAAATATTTCAAATATTTTGAGATTTTGTAAAAATCGTGTAAATGTTTGTTCTCGTATCCCTCAAAAACAGCTTTAGGGAGTAGAATGAAATTTAGTAACATTATGATCAGTAACAACTAAAACAATAAATGCCAGATTCTATTTTATCTTAAGTTTGAATAAATTTTAAAACTTTGCAAAATTGCATTTAAAAAAAAAGAGAAATCACTATAAGGCGTCCGGAGTTAATATATTAGCTAGCTATTTAATTTTTAAAAAACTGTTGGATTTTTTAGATGTTTATTTGCCGTTTTAGGTTTTTTGAAAATTTTGAGTTTTCTGGAGGCATAATATTTAAATTCTGTAAGGAATCAAACAAAATTTAGTTAGAGGAGAGGAATGACCTCTTGACATTAAAACTTTTCCACTAAAACAAAACGTTAAGTTTGAATACAAATACCTTCTCTACTGAGAATTTCACTCAGCACTTACTTACAATCTAATATGGAATCATTTAACAATAGACAGAAATTATATCGTTGCTTTCAATAATTTTGCCTATAATCTACTTCCATTTTTTGTACTCCTATAATGCTGACGATAAGTCAGGCTGTTTGGAAATCTGCATTACATGCTAATCTAAGACAGGTAACTTCATCTAATTATTTGAGACAATTCAATTTAAAGTAATTTTAAAAAATATATGCTTTAAATAAAAACAGGTTGATAATGAATTTATCCTAATTTCAGCATTAAGCTAGCTTCTGATAATCACAATATTTTTAGCACTATGTTTAAAATTTCAAATTTTGATACCTACAACCTCTGGTGATAAAAAAAAAGTTGCAAAAAATGAAGATAAATGCCTAAATTGTTATTAGATAGCAACATTTGATAAAAGGTTCTATTATATAAAGAATTTAAGCGTAACCTGTTTGGGATACCCTGTATATTAAAACTTATCTAAAGATAACCATCTCAATAGCTATTTTCTGCATTTACTAGAAATTGTATGCAATTGTATGCACTTGGCTAAAATAACTAACATAAGAGTCAATTACTGGTGAAATCCATTTTTTCTTACCCAATAATTGATATATAGGTCATCTTAGATAAATAAATAATTTTGTTTATTAAAAAAATCTCTACGTATTTACTTTATGAACTATTATCTAATACGAATGTAGGAAAAAAAGGCACCAGGAAAAAATGCACCCCCCCCCTCCACAGCAGAGCCTGTTTATCGGCAGGGCAACCGGGGCACTTGCCCTGGGCCCACCAATTTCAAGGGCCCAAAATTTTTGTACTTTTCAACACAGATTGTTATTTATTAATTCATAAAAAACTTTGTATAAAAATTTGGATTGTCATTATCTTGAGTCGTAAGCTGATTCTCTGACATTTTACTGTACTAAGGGTCCTCTAAAACCCATGAGCATTCGATCAAAATCCGTGAGCCAGTGTTTGAGCCTCTTTTTGCAAATTTTATTATAAGAAAGTCTCATCAGTTTTAAGATTCGTACTGTAAGTTTTTCGATTCTTTTCATTTATATTTTAAAGGAGTTTAGTATAGAAGTGTACGTATATGTACTATAGTATGTGTCTAGATATTCATTTGTGAAAATAAATTTTATCCATGTATGCAAAATCATTTAATATTCGTTACTGCAATGTATGCATATATTTAATATCTAAACTTGATATATATTTCTGCAGATAAATATGTGCCCAGAACAACTTAAATGCGGACTATGTAATTTCTCGTAAATGCAAAGGCCCTAAAATTTGTATTTGCCCAGGGCCCAATATCGTGATGATCGGGCCCTGCTCCACAGAATTATAATTTTCATAGGGGCATGGGGGGTACGTGCACTCACATGACAAATCAAATGTAGGCTATAAAAGATTCTTTTGTAAATTGAAATGCATTTATTAGAGAAAAGACTAAAAACAATTGTGACCCCTCCTCTCTGCAGAATTTTTTTGGGTCCGCCCCTGATTTTTTTTAAATAGTGGACAAAAACTTACTTTGATTTGCTTTTAACGAGGCTCTTGAATTTGCAAAGTGGGGGGGGAGGTCGTCAAGCACCCACCTGCCCCTATATGGGCTCAGAGTAAATGTGAAGATACTATTTAAAATGCTATTGTAAAATTCTGTTGTATTTTGATATCAATAGAAATAATTATAACAATACTATAGTTCAAAATAGGCTTTTTTGAACTCTTTTAATTTTAATTAATTTATTTATTTAGGTTTTTTTGTGCGTGTGTGTGAGGGGAGTTATGCAAAAAAACGGATAAGAAGTATGATGATAACTTATCTGGAAGCATTTAAAATGTATTAAAATAAATAAAATAAAATGCATCAGATATTTAAAAAGGCGCTTAAAGTGATACACATCACTAAAAATAAAATAATTTTCAGATTTAATTTTACAGCTAAGCCAAAGTAATATTAGAAAAACCAAACAGATAGCTAAAAGATTAGTTTTTTTTTTAATTTTTTTTTTAAACTTGTCATGGTTACTGTGAAAGTGAATAAAGCGTGAATGTGACACAATTTATTTAAGGTGATTTGATCATTAAAAACTGCCGGTTTGTAGATATATTTCTCATTAATTAATACATATTTAATCATGTCCTTTTGCTATGAGCCTTGATTTCCCTTTTTTATATGAAAATAATACTATTTAGTTCGGTAATTATGTTTGTTCTGTTTTTTATAAAAACTTTTAAAAAAGAAACAGACATACAGTGGAACTTCTTTTTGCATATCTAACCGACCCCTTATTGCGATCAAGATCGCGCCGAAACCCATTACAGGAAATTTGTGACTCTTCTGACAGGCTTCTTGCGAAGAGAGCATACTTTCGTTTGAAGAGGGGTACGCCTGACCAGGAAAGACAAGTCAATTATCTTTTAGACGGTCCCTCTTTTGAACCCCAACACCCCGGCTAAGGCATAAATCCCGTAAATCGTTTTTCGATGTAATGGGATACCACGCCATCGATGACCCCGGACCCCCCGGGAGGAGAGAAACCTTCCCCTGTCGCGGGGCTACTCCTTGCAGGTGTCAAAATACTCCTCCTTCACTTCGGCTTTCAGATAAAGGAATTCCGCTACGTTTTTCACCCACACCGAAATTGACAATCGGAAACATACATTTTCGGTTTCGAGTTAGAAATGGTGGTAATAGATTTTGCCGCGATTGAATAAAGAACCGAGATTCCTGAGTGTATGTTTCAGGTAAACCATCATCTGTATATAAACGTTAGAAATAGTATATGCATCAAAGCTCTAGAAAAATAGATTCATTATCCAGAGAGGTGCACTCTTAAGCAAAGTTTGAAACTCATTAAAAAAAAAAAAGTTGCACCTAAATGATTGTAATTCATTAAATATAATTTTTACTACAGTAAAAATCTAAATCATTCTTTAATTAATTTTAACGTTTCATTAATATAATTAATAGTAAGCAAAAATTAATTTTTATTGTAAAAAAACTTCAACAATGTTTAAAGCAGAAAATAAATATTACAATCTACTATCATAAACAGTAAAAATTAAAACACAAGGCATGAGATTTTCTTTGGGTATTTTGTGTATTGGGATTACCACAAATTCCCTTCACGTAAGATAAGACGAGGAGTAAGGTGCCTTCCGTGGGGGTCTTTCTAAGAGGTAATAAACCTCGTTTACGCTAACATTCGGAGGAAATGAAGTCGGAAAGGCATATTTCTGTCTCCCAGTTCAGAGAGCTATACGCTCGGCACTGGTGGGGCCAGTAGTTTCGTTAGGATTTGTACGTCAAACCTCGCGCACCGTGTATTCCAGCTTCCGACAAGGGGGGCTAACTTTTAATTTTCGGGCATAATTATACCCGTTTTTCGGACACTTTGGAGGTTGATCTAACGCTGAAAATGGTTTTTCTGTCTGATCTAACGATTCTGCGTCTGATGACATCGAAATCAGTTTGAATTTCCGACAAGGGGGGCTAACTTGTAATTTTCGGGCATAATTGTACCCGTTTTTCGGGCACTTTGGAGGTTGATCTAACGCTGAAAATGGTTTTTCTGTC
This sequence comes from Cheiracanthium punctorium, assembly GCA_038373885.1. NCBI lineage: Eukaryota > Metazoa > Arthropoda > Arachnida > Araneae > Cheiracanthiidae > Cheiracanthium > Cheiracanthium punctorium. The sequence continues at coordinate 83,173 of JAWZYV010013788.1, forward strand.
TGATCTAACGATTCTGCGTCTGATGACATCAAAATCAGTTTAAACTTCCGACAAGGGGGGGCTAACTTTTAATTTTCGGGCATAATTATACCCGTTTTTCGGGCAGTTCGGAGTTTGATCTAACGCTGAAAAGGACTTTTCTGTTTGATCTAACGATTCTGGTCTGATGACATCGAAATCAGTTTGAATTTCCGACAAAGGGGGCTAACTTTTAATTTTCGGGCATAATTTTACCCGTTTTTCGGGCACTTTGGAGGTTGATCTAACGCTGAAAATGGTTTTTCTGTCTGATCTAACGATTCTGCGTCTGATGACATCGAAATCAGTTTGAATTTCCGACAAGGGGGGGCTAACTTTTAATTTTCGGGCATAATTATACCCGTTTTTCGGGCACTTTGGAGGTTGATCTAACGCTGAAAATTGTTTTTCTGTCTGATCTAACGATTCTGCGTCTGATGACATCGAAATCAGTTTGAATTTCCGACAAGGGGGGGCTAACTTTTAATTTTCGGGCATAATTGTACCCGTTTTTCGGGCACTTTGGAGGTTGATCTAACGCTGAAAATTGTTTTTCTGTTTGATCTAACGATTCTACGTCTGATGACATCGAAATCAGTTTGAATTTCCGCCAAGGGGGGGCTAACTTTTAATTTTCGGGCATAATTATACCCGTTTTTCGGGCACTTTGGAGGTTGATCTAACGCTGAAAATGGTTTTTCTGTCTGATCTAACGATTCTGCGTCTGATGACATCAAAATCTGTTTGAACTTCCGACAAGGGGGGGGCTAACTTTTAATTTTCGGGCATAATTATACCCGTTTTTCGGGCACTTTGGAGGTTGATCTAACGCTGAAAATGGTTTTTCTGTCTGATCTAACGATTCTGCGTCTGATGACATCGAAATCAGTTTGAATTTCCGACAAGGGGGGGCTAACTTTTAATTTTCGGGCATAATTGTACCCGTTTTTCGGGCACTTTGGAGGTTGATCTAACGCTGAAAATGGTTTTTCTGTCTGATCTAACGATTCTGCGTCTGATGACATCGAAATCAGTTTGAATTTCCGACAAGGGGGGGCTAACTTTTAATTTTCGGGCATAATTGTACCCGTTTTTCGGGCACTTTGGAGGTTGATCTAACGCTGAAAATTGTTTTTCTGTCTGATCTAACGATTCTACGTCTGATGACATCGAAATCAGTTTGAATTTCCGACAAGGGGGGGCTAACTTTTAATTTTCGGGCATAATTATACCTGTTTTTCGGGCACTTTGGAGGTTGATCTAAAGCTGAAAATTGTTTTTCTGTTTGATCTAACGATTCTACGTCTGATGACATCGAAATCAGTTTTAATTTCCGCCAAGGGAGGGGGCTAACTTTTAATTTTCGGGCATAATTATACCCGTTTTTCGGGCACTTTGGAGGTTGATCTAACGCTGAAAATGGTTTTTCTGTCTGCTCTAACGATTCTGCGTCTGATGACATCAAAATCTGTTTGAACTTCCGACAAGGGGGGGGGGCTAACATTTAATTTTCGGGCATAATTATACCCGTTTTTCGGGCACTTTCGAATTTGATCTAACGCGGAAAATGGTTTTTCTGTCTGATCTAACGATTCTGCGTCTGATGACATCGAAATCAGTTTGAATTTCCGACGACGGGGGCTAACTTGTAATTTTCGGGCATAATTGTACCCGTTTTTCGGGCACTTTGGAGGTTGATCTAACGCTGAAAATGGTTTTTCTGTCTGATCTAACAATTCTGGGTCTGATGACATCAAAATCAGTTTAAACTTCCGACAAGGGGGGGGCTAACTTTTAATTTTCAGGCATAATTACACCCGTTTTTCGGGCAGTTCGGAGTTTGATCTAACGCTGAAAAGGACTTTTCTGTTTGATCTAACGATTCTGGGTCTGATGACATCGAAATCAGTTTGGATTTCCGACAAAGGGGGCGAACTTTTAATTTTCGGGCATAATTTTAGCCGTTTTTCGGGCACTTTGGAGGTTGATCTAACGCTGAAAATGGTTTTTCTGTCTGATGTAACGATTCTACGTCTGATGACATCGAAATCAGTTTGAATTTCCACCAAGCGGGGGGCTAACTTTTAATTTTCGGGCATAATTTTACCCGTTTTTCGGGCACTTTGGAGGTCGATCTAACGCTTAAAATGTTTTTTTCTGCCTGATCTAACGATTTTGCGTCTGATGACATCGAAATCAGTTTGAATTTCCGACAAGGGGGGGGCTAACTTGTACCCGTTTTTCGGGCAGTTTGGAGGTTGATCTAACGCTGAAAATGGTTTTTCTGTCTGATCTAACGATTCTGGATCTGATGACATCAAAATCTGTTTGAACTTCCGACAAGGGGGGCTAACTTTTAATTTTCGGGCATAATTATACCCGTTTTTCGGGCACTTTGGAGGTTGATCTAAAGCTGAAAATTGTTTTTCTGTTTGATCTAACGATTCTACGTCTGATGACATCGAAATCAGTTTTAATTTCCGCCAAGGGGGGGCTAACTTTTAATTTTCGGGCATAATTATACCCGTTTTTCGGGCACTTTGGAGGTTTATCTAACGCTGAAAATGGTTTTTCTGTCTGATCTAACGATTCTGCGTCTGATGACATCAAAATCTGTTTGAACTTCCGACAAGGGGGGGCTAACTTTTAATTTTCAGGCATAATTATACCCGTTTTTCGGGCAGTTCGGAGTTTGGTCTAACGCTGAAAAGGACCTTTCTGTTTCATCTAACGATTCTGGATCTGATGACATCGAAATCAGTTTGAATTTCCGACAAAGGGGGCTAACTTTTAATTTTCGGGCATAATTATACCCGTTTTTCGGGCAGTTCGGAGTTTGGTCTAACGCTGAAAAGGACTTTACTGTTTGATCTAACGATTCTGGATCTGATGACATCGAAATCAGTTTGAATTTCCGACAAAGGGGGCTAACTTTTAATTTTCGGGCATAATTATACCCGTTTTTCGTGCACTTTGGAGGTTGATCTAACGCTGAAAATTGTTTTTCTGTTTGGTCTAACGATTCTGCGTCTAATGATATGGAAATTAGTGTGAATTTCCGACAAGGGAGGCTAAATTTTAATTTTCGGGCATAATTGTACCCGTTTTTCGGACACTTTGGAGGTTGATCTAACACTGAAAATTGTTTTTCTGTTTCATCTAACGATTCTACGTCTGATGACATCGAAATCAGTTTGAATTTCCGCCAAGGGGGGGCTAACTTTTAATTTTCGGGCATAATTATACCCGTTTTTCGGGCACTTTGAATATTGATCTAAAGCTGAAAATTGTTTTTCTGTTTGATCTAACGATTCTACGTCTGATGACATCGAAATCAGTTTTAATTTCCGCCAAGGGGGCCTAACTTGTAATTTTCGGGCATAATTGTACTCGTTTTTCGGGCACTTTGGAGGTTGATCTAACACTGAAAATGGTTTTTCTGTCTGATCTAACGATTCTGCGTCTGATGACATCAAAATCAGTTTAAACTTCCGACAAGGGGGGGCTAACTTTTAATTTTCGGGCATAATTATACCCGTTTTTCGTGCACTTTGGAGGTTGATCTAACGCTGAAAATTGTTTTTCTGTTTGATCTAACGATTCTGCGTCTAATGACATGGAAATTAGTGTGAATTTCCGACAAGGGAGGCTAACTTTTAATTTTCGGGCATAATTGTACCCGTTTTTCGGACACTTTGGAGGTTGATCTAACGCTGAAAATTGTTTTTCTGTTTGATCTAACGATTCTACGTCTGATGACATCGAAATCAGTTTGAATTTCCTACAACGGGGGGCTAACTTGTAATTTTCGGGCATAATTGTACCCGTTTTTCGGGCACTTTGGAGGTTGATCTAACGCTGAAAATGGTTTTTCTGTCTGATCTAACGATTCTGCGTCTGATGACATCAAAATCAGTTTGAACTTCCGACAAGGGGGGGCTAACTTTTAATTTTCGGGCATAATTATACCCGTTTTTCGGGCAGTTCGGAGTTTGATCTAACGCTGAAAAGGACTTTTCTGTTTGATCTAACGATTCTGGGTCTGATGACATCGAAATCAGTTTGAATTTCCGACAAAGGGGGCTAACTTTTAATTTTCGGGCATAATTTTACCCGTTTTTAGGGCACTTTGGAGGTTGATCTAACGCTGAAAATTGTTTTTCTGTCTGATCTAACGATTCTGCGTCTGAGGACATCAAAATCTGTTTGAACTTCCGACAATGGGGGGCTAACTTTTAATTTTCGGGCATAATTATACACGTTTTTCGTGCACTTTGGAGGTTGATCTAACGCTGAAAATTGTTTTTCTGTTTGATCTAACGATTCTGCGTCTAATGACATGGAAATTAGTGTGAATTTCCGACAAGGGAGGCTAACTTTTAATTTTCGGGCATAATTGTACCCGTTTTTCGGACACTTTGGAGGTTGATCTAACGCTGAAAATTGTTTTTCTGTTTGATCTAACGATTCTACGTCTGATGACATCGAAATCAGTTTGAATTTCCGCCAAGGGGGGGCTAACTTTTAATTTTCGGGCATAATTATACCCGTTTTTCGGGCACTTTGGAGGTTGATCTAACGCTAAAAATGGCTTTTCTGTCTGATCTAACGATTCTGCGTCTGATGACATCAAAATCTGTTTGAACTTCCGACAAAGGGGGGCTAACTTTTAATTTTCGGGCATAATTATACCCGTTTTTCGGGCAGTTCGGAGTTTGGTCTAACGCTGAAAAGGACTTTTCTGCCTGATCTAACGATTTTGCGTCTGATGACATCGAAATCAGTTTGAATTTCCTACAAGGGGGGGCTAACTTTTAATTTTCGGGCATAATTTTACCCGTTTTTCGGGCATTTTTGAGGTTGATCTAACGCTGAAAATGGTTTTTCTGTCTGATCTAACGATTCTGCGTCTGATGACATCGAAATCAGTTTGAATTTCCTACAAGGGGGGGCTAACTTGTAATTTTCGGGCATAATTGTACCCGTTTTTCGGACACATTGGAGGTTGATCTAACGCTGAAAATTGTTTTTCTGTTTGATCTAACGATTCTACGTCTGATGACATCGAAATCAGTTTGAATTTCCGCCAAGGGGGGGCTAACTTTTAATTTTCGGGCATAATTATACCCGTTTTTCGGGCACTTTGGAGGTTGATCTAACGCTGAAAATGGTTTTTCTGTCTGATCTAACGATTCTGCGTCTGATGACATCAAAATCTGTTTGAACTACCGACAAGGGGGGGGGGCTAACTTTTAATTTTCGGGCATAATTATACCCGTTTTTCGGGCACTTTCGAGGTTGATCTAACGCTGAAAAGGACTTTTCTGTTTGATCTAACGATTCTGGGTCTGATGACATCGAAATCAGTTTGAATTTCCGACAAAGGGGGCTAACTTTTAATTTTCGGGCATAATTTTACCCGTTTTTCGGGCACTTTGGAGGTCGATCTAACGCTTAAAATGTTTTTTTCTGTCTGATCTAACGATTTTGCGTCTGATGACATCGAAATCAGTTTGAATTTCCGACAAGGGGGGGCTAACTTTTAATTTTCGGGCATAATTTTACCCGTTTTTCGGGCACTTTGGAGGTTGATCTAACGCTGAAAATGGTTTTTCTGTCTGATCTAACGATTCTGCGTCTGATGACATCGAAATCAGTTTGAATTTCCGACAAGGGGGGGCTAACTTGTAATTTTCGGGCATAATTGTACCCGTTTTTCGGGCAGTTTGGAGGTTGATCTAACGCTGAAAATGGTTTTTCTGTCTGATCTAACGATTCTGCGTCTGATGACATCAAAATCTGTTTGAACTTCCGACAAGGGGGGCTAACTTTTAATTTTCGGGCATAATTATACCCGTTTTTCGGGCACTTTGGAGGTTGATCTAACGCTGAAAATGGTTTTTCTGTCTGATCTAACGATTCTGCGTCTGATGACATCGAAATCAGTTTGAATTTCCGACAAGGGGGGCTAACTTTTAATTTTCGGGCATAATTATACCCGTTTTTCGGGCACTTTGGAGGTTGATCTAACGCTGAAAATGGTTTTTCTGTCTGATCTAACGATTCTGCGTCTGATGACATCGAAATCAGTTTGAATTTCCGACAAGGGGGGGCTAACTTTTAATTTTCGGGCATAATTGTACCCGTTTTTCGGGCACTTTGGAGGTTGATCTAACGCTGAAAATGGTTTTTCTGTCTGATCTAACGATTCTGCGTCTGATGACATCGAAATCAGTTTGAATTTCCGACAAGGGGGGCTAACTTTTAATTTTCGGGCATAATTATACCCGTTTTTCGGGCACTTTGGAGGTTGATCTAACGCTGAAAATGGTTTTTCTGTCTGATCTAACGATTCTGCGTCTGATGACATCGAAATCAGTTTGAATTTCCGACAAGGGGGGCTAACTTTTAATTTTCGGGCATAATTATACCCGTTTTTCGGGCACTTTGGAGGTTGATCTAACGCTGAAAATGGTTTTTCTGTCTGATCTAACGATTCTGCGTCTGATGACATCGAAATCAGTTTGAATTTCCGACAAGGGGGGCTAACTTTTAATTTTCGGGCATAATTTTACCCGTTTTTCGGGCACTTTGGAGGTTGATCTAACGCTGAAAATGGTTTTTCTGTCTGATCTAACGATTCTGCGTCTGATGACATCGAAATCAGTTTGAATTTCCGACAAGGGGGGGCTAACTTTTAATTTTCGGGCATAATTTTACCCGTTTTTCGGGCACTTTGGAGGTTGATCTAACGCTGAAAATGGTTTTTCTGTCTGATCTAACGATTCTGCGTCTGATGACATCGAAATCAGTTTGAATTTCCGACAAGGGGGGGCTAACTTTTAATTTTCGGGCATAATTATACCCGTTTTTCGGGCACTTTGGAGGTTGATCTAACGCTGAAAATGGTTTTTCTGTCTGATCTAACGATTCTGCGTCTGATGACATCGAAATCAGTTTGAATTTCCGACAAGGGGGGGCTAACTTTTAATTTTCGGGCATAATTGTACCCGTTTTTCGGGCACTTTGGAGGTTGATCTAACGCTGAAAATGGTTTTTCTGTCTGATCTAACGATTCTGCGTCTGATGACATCGAAATCAGTTTGAATTTCCGACAAGGGGGGCTAACTTTTAATTTTCGGGCATAATTATACCCGTTTTTCGGGCACTTTGGAGGTTGATCTAACGCTGAAAATGGTTTTTCTGTCTGATCTAACGATTCTGCGTCTGATGACATCGAAATCAGTTTGAATTTCCGACAAGGGGGGGCTAACTTTTAATTTTCGGGCATAATTGTACCCGTTTTTCGGGCACTTTGGAGGTTGATCTAACGCTGAAAATGGTTTTTCTGTCTGATCTAACGATTCTGCGTCTGATGACATCAAAATCTGTTTGAACTTCCGACAAGGGGGGGCTAACTTTTAATTTTCGGGCATAATTATACCCGTTTTTCGGGCACTTTGGAGGTTGATCTAACGCTGAAAATGGTTTTTCTGTCTGATCTAACGATTCTGCGTCTGATGACATCGAAATCAGTTTGAATTTCCGACAAGGGGGGGCTAACTTTTAATTTTCGGGCATAATTATACCCGTTTTTCGGGCACTTTGGAGGTTGATCTAACGCTGAAAATGGTTTTTCTGTCTGATCTAACGATTCTGCGTCTGATGACATCAAAATCTGTTTGAACTTCCGACAAGGGGGGGCTAACTTTTAATTTTCGGGCATAATTATACCCGTTTTTCGGGCACTTTGGAGGTTGATCTAACGCTGAAAATGGTTTTTCTGTCTGATCTAACGATTCTGCGTCTGATGACATCGAAATCAGTTTGAATTTCCGACAAGGGGGGGCTAACTTTTAATTTTCGGGCATAATTGTACCCGTTTTTCGGGCACTTTGGAGGTTGATCTAACGCTGAAAATGGTTTTTCTGTCTGATCTAACGATTCTGCGTCTGATGACATCGAAATCAGTTTGAATTTCCGACAAGGGGGGCTAACTTTTAATTTTCGGGCATAATTGTACCCGTTTTTCGGGCACTTTGGAGGTTGATCTAACGCTGAAAATGGTTTTTCTGTCTGATCTAACGATTCTGCGTCTGATGACATCAAAATCAGTTTGAACTTCCGACAAGGGGGGCTAACTTTTAATTTTCGGGCATAATTTTACCCGTTTTTCGGGCACTTTGGAGGTTGATCTAACGCTGAAAATGGTTTTTCTGTCTGATCTAACGATTCTGCGTCTGATGACATCGAAATCAGTTTGAATTTCCGACAAGGGGGGGCTAACTTTTAATTTTCGGGCATAATTGTACCCGTTTTTCGGGCACTTTGGAGGTTGATCTAACGCTGAAAATGGTTTTTCTGTCTGATCTAACGATTCTGCGTCTGATGACATCGAAAATCAGTTTGAACTTCCGCCAAGGGGGGGCTAACTTTTAATTTTCGGGCATAATTATACCCGTTTTTCGGGCAGTTCGGAGTTTGATCTAACGCTGAAAATGGTTTTTCTGTCTGATCTAACGATTCTGCGTCTGATGACATCGAAATCAGTTTGAATTTCCGACAAGGGGGGGCTAACTTTTAATTTTCGGGCATAATTGTACCCGTTTTTCGGGCACTTTGGAGGTTGATCTAACGCTGAAAATGGTTTTTCTGTCTGATCTAACGATTCTGCGTCTGATGACATCGAAATCAGTTTGAATTTCCGACAAGGGGGGGCTAACTTTTAATTTTCGGGCATAATTATACCCGTTTTTCGGCAGTTCGGAGTTTGATCTAACGCTGAAAATGGTTTTTCTGTCTGATCTAACGATTCTGCGTCTGATGACATCGAAATCAGTTTGAATTTCCGACAAGGGGGGGCTAACTTTTAATTTTCGGGCATAATTGTACCCGTTTTTCGGGCACTTTGGAGGTTGATCTAACGCTGAAAATGGTTTTTCTGTCTGATCTAACGATTCTGCGTCTGATGACATCAAAATCAGTTTGAACTTCCGACAAGGGGGGCTAACTTTTAATTTTCGGGCATAATTATACCCGTTTTTCGGGCACTTTGGAGGTTGATCTAACGCTGAAAATGGTTTTTCTGTCTGATCTAACGATTCTGCGTCTGATGACATATATATCTGTTTGAACTTCCGACAAGGGGGGGCTAACTTTTAATTTTCGGGCATAATTATACCCGTTTTTCGGGCAGTTCGGAGGTTGATCTAACTCTGAAAATGGTTTTTCTGTCTGATATAACGATTCTGCGTCTGATGACATATATATCTGTTTGAACTTCCGACAAGGGGGGGCTAACTTTTAATTTTCGGGCATAATCATACCCGTTTTTCGGACACTTTGGAGGTTGATCTAACGCTGAAAATGGTTTTTCTGTCTGATCTAACGATTCTGCGTCTGATGACATCGAAATCAGTTTGAATTTCCGACAATAGGGGGCTAACTTGTAATTTTCGGGCATAATTGTTCCCGTTTTTCGGGCACTTTGGAGGTTAATCTAACGCTGAAAATGGTTTTTCTGTCTGATCTAACGATTCTGCGTCTGATGACATCAGAATCAGTTTGAACTTCCGACAAAGGGGGGCTAACTTTTAATTTTCGGGCATAATTGTTCCCGTTTTTCGGGCACTTTGGAGGTTGATCTAACGCTGAAAATGGTTTTTCTGTCTGATCTAACGATTCTGCGTCTGATGACATCAAAATCAGTTTGAACTTCCGCCAAGGGGGGGCTAACTTTTAATTTTCGGGCATAATTATACCAGTTTTTCGGCAGTTCGGAGTTTGATCTAACGCTGAAAATTGTTTTTCTGTACGATCTGACGATTCTGCGTCTGAAAACATCGAAATCAGTTTGAATTTCCGACAAGGGGGGGCTAACTTGTAATTTTCGGGCATAATTATACCCGTTTTTCGGGCAGTTCGCAGTTTGATCTAACGCTGAAAATGGTTTTTCTGTACGATCTAACGATTCTGCGTCTGATAACATCGAAATCAGTTTGAATTTCAGGCAAGGGGGTGCTAACTTTTAATTTTCGGGCATAATCGTACCAGTTTTTCGGGCACTTTGGAGGTTGATCTAACGCTGAAAATGGTTTTTCTGTCTGATCTAACGATTCTACGTCTGATGACATCGAAATCAGTTTGAATTTCCGCCAAGGGGGGGCTAACTTTTAATTTTCACTCATAATTATACCCGTTTTTCGGAGTTCGGAGTTTGATCTAACGCTGAAAATGGTTTTTCTGTACGATCTAACGATTCTGCGTCTGATAACATCGAAATCAGTTTGAATTTCCGACAAGGGGGGTTTAACTTGTAATTTTCGGGCATAATTGTACCCGTTTTTCGGGCACTTTGGAGGTTGATCTAGCGCTGAAAATGGTTTTTCTGTCTGATCTAACGATTCTGCGTCTGATGACATCAAAATCAGTTTGAACTTCCGACAAGGGGGGGCTAACTTTTAATTTTCGGGTATAATTATACCCGTTTTTCGGGCAGTTCGGAGTTTGATCTAACGCTGAAAATGATTTTTCTGTATGATCTAACGATTCTGCGTCTGATGACATCGAAATCAGTTTGAATTTCCGACAATAGGGGGCTAACTTGTAATTTTCGGGCATAATTGTTCCCGTTTTTCGGGCACTTTGGAATTTGATCTAACGCTGAAAATGGTTTTTCTGTCTGATCTAACGATTCTGCGTCTGATGACATGAAAATCAGTTTGAACTTCCGCCAAGGGGGGGCTAACTTTTAATTTTCGGGCATAATTATACCCGTTTTTCGGGCAGTTCGGAGTTTTATCTAACGCTGAAATTGGTTTTTCTGTACGATCTAACGATTCTGCGTCTGATAACATCGAAATCAGTTTGAATTTCCGGCAAGGGGGTGCTAACTTTTAATTTTCGGGCATAATTGTACCAGTTTTTCGGGCACTTTGGAGGTTGATCTAACGCTGAAAATGGTTTTTCTGTCTGATCTAACGATTCTACGTCTGATGACATCGAAATCAGTTGGAATTTCCGCCAAGGGGGGGGCTAACTTTTAATTTTCGGGCATAATTATACCCGTTTTTCGGAGTTCGGAGTTTGATCTAACGCTGAAAATGGTTTTTCTGTACGATCTAACGATTCTGCGTCTGATAACATCGAAATCAGTTTGAATTTCCGACAAGGGGGGGCTAACTTGTAATTTTCGTGCATAATTGTACCCGTTTTTCGGGCACTTTGGAGGTTGATCTAGCGCTGAAAATGGTTTTTCTGTCTGATCTAACGATTCTGCGTCTGATGACATCAAAATCAGTTTGAACTTCCGACAAGGGGGGCTAACTTTTAATTTTCGGGCATAATTATACCCGTTTTTCGGGCACTTTGGAGGTTGATCTAACGCTGAAAATGGTTTTTCTGTCTGATCTAACGATTCTGCGTCTGATGACATATATATCTGTTTGAACTTCCGACAAGGGGGGGCTAACTTTTAATTTTCGGGCATAATTATACCCGTTTTTCGGGCAGTTCGGAGGTTGATCTAACTCTGAAAATGGTTTTTCTGTCCGATATAACGATTCTGCGTCTGATGACATATATATCTGTTTGAACTTCCGACAAGGGGGTGCTAACTTTTAATTTTCGGGCATAATCATACCCGTTTTTCGGACACTTTGGAGGTTGATCTAACGCTGAAAATGGTTTTTCTGTCTGATCTAACGATTCTGCGTCTGATGACATCGAAATCAGTTTGAATTTCCTACAATAGGGGGCTAACTTGTAATTTTCGGGCATAATTGTTCCCGTTTTTCGGGCACTTTGGAGGTTAATATAACGCTGAAAATGGTTTTTCTGTCTGATCTAACGATTCTGCGTCTGATGACATCAAAATCAGTTTGAACTTCCGACAAAGGGGGGCTAACTTTTAATTTTCGGGCATAATTGTTCCCGTTTTTCGGGCACTTTGGAGGTTGATCTAACGCTGAAAATGGTTTTTCTGTCTGATCTAACGATTCTGCGTCTGATGACATCAAAATCAGTTTGAACTTCCGCCAAGGGGGGGCTAACTTTTAATTTTCGGGCATAATTATACCAGTTTTTCGGAGTTCGGAGTTTGATCTAACGCTGAAAATTGTTTTTCTGTACGATCTGACGATTCTGCGTCTGAAAACATCGAAATCAGTTTGAATTTCCGACAAGGGGGGGCTAACTTGTAATTTTCGGGCATAATTATACCCGTTTTTCGGGCAGTTCGCAGTTTGATCTAACGCTGAAAATGGTTTTTCTGTACGATCTAACGATTCTGCGTCTGATAACATCGAAATCAGTTTGAATTTCAGGCAAGGGGGTGCTAACTTTTAATTTTCGGGCATAATCGTACCAGTTTTTCGGGCACTTTGGAAATTGATCTAACGCTGAAAATGGTTTTTCTGTCTGATCTAACGATTCTACGTCTGATGACATCGAAATCAGTTTGAATTTCCGCCAAGGGGGGGCTAACTTTTAATTTTCACTCATAATTATACCCGTTTTTCGGAGTTCGGAGTTTGATCTAACGCTGAAAATGGTTTTTCTGTACGATCTAACGATTCTGCGTCTGATAACATCGAAATCAGTTTGAATTTCCGACAAGGGGGGGCTAACTTGTAATTTTCGGGCATAATTGTACCCGTTTTTCGGGCACTTTGGAGGTTGATCTAGCGCTGAAAATGGTTTTTCTGTCTGATCTAACGATTCTGCGTCTGATGACATCAAAATCAGTTTGAACTTCCGACAAGGGGGGGCTAACTTTTAATTTTCGGGTATAATTATATCCGTTTTTCGGGCAGTTCGGAGTTTGATCTAACGCTGAAAATGATTTTTCTGTCTGATCTAACGATTCTGCGTCTGATGACATCGAAATCAGTTTGAATTTCCGACAAGGGGGTCTAACTTCTAATTTTCGGGGATACTTTGTACCCGTTTTTCGGGTACTTTGGTGGTTGATCGAACGCTAAAAATGATTGATCTAACCTCAGTCGAGGGTTTTTGAGTTAATGGTTGTATTTTTGAAAAGTATTTTCAATTTTTAATTTTTTTAAAAGTTAGCCCCCCCTGAAATTTTTATTTAATAACTTCGTCCGGGGAGTTGATCTAACGACGGGAGTTGTTGATCAATCCTGATCTAACGATGATCTAACGATTGGTATATAGCACGACTTTTCTTTATGTCAAGGGGGGGCCAACTTTTAATGGGTATAGTACCCCGAGAAAAAGAAATCTATTTTCATTGCTAAACCTAGCAATAAGCCAACTCCTCAGAGATCACTCTTAACCAATACAAAATCAAATTGCGTATTAAACTGTAACGAGAAGCATTCTCTTTATAGATGTCATAAATTTAGAGAAATGAATGTCTCTAATCGAGCTGATATAGTAAAAAAATTCAACCTCTGTGTTTCATGCCTTAATAAACATTCCTCTCCTTGTTTATCAAAAAACTGCTGTTTTTTATGCAAATCGAAAAGCCACAATTCTCTCCTGCATAATCCACTTGAACATAATGAATCATCGCCTATCTGCGAGGCGCCAGACCCCCCCTCGACCACTCAAGAGTCGACTTTGTGCGGCAGAGAAAAAATTCTTGTGTAATTCTAAACACAGCTGTGATTTACTTAAGGGATTGTGCTGGTGAATATATGCCATTAATCGCAGCACTGGACAGTTGTTCCACAGTGAATTTACTAACCAGTTATAGCGCTGAGTTATTAGGATTGGGGAAACAAAAAACGCTCGTCTTGATCTCTGGTTTAAACGATACTGGCTTAACCGCAAAATCATTTGTTAGCACTGAGCTCACAAACAGAAACAAAACTAAATCGTATCACTTGGATATGTTAATAGTACCTAAAATTGCAGAGCTTCCATCCACATTTATTCATACGTCCAATTTAAAATTACCTGAAAATATAACGCTAGCGGATAATGATTGGAATAGACCGAACCGTATAAACGCATTAATCGGTGCTGGTATATTTTATCAATTATTAGGTTCTCATAAAATTAAAATTGATGATTGGCAGTTAATGTTAGTTGAAACTATTTTTGGTCACGTTGTATCGGGTGCTCTAAACACTTCAAATTCGGATATCGATTCATCCGATTCATGTTTTTTAACCATGGAATCAGAGCGTCTTGATAAGGCATTAACTGCTTTTTGGGAAGTAGAAGAGGTTGAAAATACGAAAAAGATTGCTAGTGAAGAATTGAATTATTGTAATGAGCATTTTGAAAAAACATTCTAGAAAGCCTGATGGCAGATATGTTGTTAAAATGCCATTCAAACCAGATTGCTCTGAAACATTGTTAGGTAGTTCCAAAGGCATTGCTTCGAAAAGGTTAAATAATTTATGACACAGGTTAGACCGGGATCTGACTATGAAGGAACTTTATATTGGATTTTTAGCCGAATACGAAGCCTTACACCACATGGTTGAGGTGAAAGAAAATGAGGATTGCTATGAAGGTTACTATCTTCCTCACCACGGCGTTTTGCGACCAACTAGCAGAACCACGAAATTGCGGGTGGTGTTTGACTATAGTGCCAAGACTACACAGAAAAATTCTCTAAACGATTTGCTCTGCAAGGGAGGGGTAATTCAAGAAGATCTTTTTTCTATTTTAATACGATTTAGAAAACATATTTACGCTTTCACTACAGACATTAAACAAATGTTTAGAATGATCGAATTACATCCTTCGCAAACTAAACTTCAAAAAATCCTGTGGAAGGACAGTCAACACTCACCAACAAAGGTTTTTCAATTGAATACTGTCACTTCCGGCACTGCGTGCGCACCTTACTTAGCCACGCGTGTTTTGCAACAGCTCGCAATAGATGAAAGAAATGATTTTCCTTTAGCTTCGAACATTGTACTTCGAGATTTTTATATGGATGATTGCCTATCCGGCTCATCCGATTTAGAAAGTTTTGAACAAATTCGATCAGAACTGACTGAGCTCCTTCTGAGAGGTGGCATGCAGTTGCACAAATGGTGCACAAACCAGGTTCAAACTACTGAACCCCAGACTTTTCCATTCGATCGAAATTCGGAAGAAATTACAGTCAAAACGTTAGGCATGCTATGGAATAGTTCCAGTGACACTTTCTCGTATAGGGTTGACATCACTACAAATTGCAGTGTTACAAAGCGAGATGTACTCTCTCAAATTGCACGGATATATGACCCACTTGGCCTTCTTGGTCCAATTATTGCCAAGGCGAAAATATATATGCAACAGTTGTGGTCATTAAAATTAGAATGGAACGAAACTTTACCCGCAGATATTTCAAAACAATGGAAAACTTTTTGCAAGGCATTACCAGACTTGGAGTCCATTAAGGTCCCAAGGTACTTCTTGACACCCGACGTTCAGTCTGTTGTGATTAATGGATTCGCAGATGCGTCATCGGCTGCTTACGGCGCAGTTATCTACATTCAGACTGTGTCGAACACAAATGAGTGCATGAATAAACTCCTCTGCAGTAAATCACGAGTAGCACCGATGAAAACCATGACTATTCCACGCCTTGAGCTACAAGCTTGTCTTTTGCTGTCGAAGTTGGTCCAGAAAGTCTACGAGGCCTTAAAGCTTCAAATCGACGCTGTTAGACTGTTCTCTGACTCCACCATCGCCCTTGCGTGGATCAATTCACCTCCTCATCTTTTAAAACATTTTGTGTCAAATAGAGTAGCACAAATTCAGCTTCTCTCGAAAGACTACGAATGGTACCACGTTGCTTCATCTGAAAATCCGGCGGACGTTCTATCGCGTGGACTCGATGTCAAGGCACTAATTCAGCATGACTTTTGGTGGATTGGACCGCCATTCCTCAAAGAACAATCTGTGAACGTTTCTCAAAACAGTGACTTTCCCCTGAATGATGCAGCTGCTCTTGAGCTTAAACCAGTTGCAAAGACTGCCTTAACTATAACAAACTTTTATTTCACCGACAGCCTAATTAACTTGACTAATAATTTCTGTAAACTAATTAATATTTTAGCATTTATTTTTAGATTTTACCACAATTGCAAAAACCCTTTGTCAAAAGGATCCGGACCATTAGCGATCAGTGAAATTCATTACGCGCAATCAATCCTTTTCAAACAGGTTCAGGGTAAGTATTTTTCATCAGAAATTTCTGCACTAAAGAAAGGAGAACCTGTACCTACTTCAAGTAAGTTAAAGTTCCTTAATCCCTTTCTCGACAATGAGGACGTTATTCGTGTTGGAGGGCGAATTAATAATTCAAATTTAAAGTATGATAAAAGACATCCTATAATTCTCCCATCCAATAGCAAATTGACCAAAATTATTTTCGAGTACTACCACAAGAGTAATTTGCATGTCGGACCTCAGACTTTGTTACATACTGTTCGACAAAAGTTCTGGCCCATCAACGGAAGAAATATTGCGAGACTAGTAGTACATAAGTGTATAAAGTGCTTCAAAATAAAGCCAGTTGTTGCCAATCAGATTATGGGAGAACTTCCTGCTGAGAGAGTTACACCTTTCTCTCCCTTTCATAATGTTAGCCTAGATTTCTGTGGCCCATTCCAAATTAAGTACAAGGGTCAAAGGAAGGGAATTTTTCACAAAATCTATGTCGCTATATTCATATGTATGAATACTAAAGCTGTACATTTTGAAGTAGTCTCGGACTTAATAACGCAGGGTCTGCTTGCCGCTCTAAAGAGATTTTTCGCACGTCGTGGAAAAAGCTCCACCATTTTTAGCGACAACGCTACCAATTTTGTTGGAGCGTATTCTGAGTTGAAACACTTATTGAATACCTTAAAACAAACTAATAACGAAATTTATAGTTATCTTATTTCAGAAGGCATAAATTGGAAGTTTCTGCCTCCTAGAGCTCCAAATTTTGGAGGTCTTTGGGAGGCAGGAGTTAAATCCTTCAAGTATCATTTCAAGCGAACCATCGGTGTCTCAAAATTGACATTAGAGGAATTTTTAACTATCATGGTGCAAATCGAGGGTGTTTTAAATTCTCGACCACTTTCCCCCTTATCACCTGATCCCGATAATTTTGAGATGCTTACTCCAGGTCATTTTTTGATAGGCAGAGCTATTAATTCTCCACCTGAACCAGATTACACAGGCACGCGGGATAATTGTTTAAATAGTTGGCAAAAGGCACAAAAAATGGTTCAAAATATTTGGAAGTTATGGAAAAACAGTTATTTGAGCCACCTCCAACAAAGAACCAAATGGTTCTTTGAAAAACAAAATGTAACTCCAGGCATGCTAGTGCTAATTAAGGAGACAGAGTTACCTCTTTACCAGTGGTCCATTGGAAGACCTTGGTCTTACCAGTGGTCCATTGGAAGAATCATTGATGTACATTCAGGTGCCGACGGAAAGGTGCGTGTTGTAAATGTTCGCACACCGAAAGGTGATTCAAAAGACCCATTACCAAATTAAGTATCCTCCCTATTGAAGATACTTAAAATTTAAAACAATTTCACAACAAAATATCATGTGCTCAAATTGTTGTTTTATGTTTTTATAAATGTTGTATATTATGTTTTGTCATTTTATATATATATATATATATGTATACCCTTTTTTTTATCTCCTCTTGAAATATGGCTATTTCAACGGGCGGCGGAATGTTCTGTATTAGTTGTATTTAGCCTCCTTGGCGCGCTTGCCGTCCGACGCCAACGCGCCAATCCTATTTGAACGGGTTGCAACCCTTCTCTGTATTTTTTCTTCAGATTCAGATTTGATCTCATATTGTACGGATGCTCCCAGCAGCTCCTTCATTTGAACCCTAGTTCAAAACTTTATGTAACAAAACTGCCCCTTGGCAGTAACTGTTATTACAATCTAACAAAAATAAATATCTTAATAATTAAATACAGTCCACTGTTTACCTCAAGGCTCCCGACACATACAATGCAGAACATTAAACGCTGCATTTTAAAAGTTCACAAAAGAAGCCTACCATGGCCGAGTGGATAAGACACCGAATATGGTTGAAGTCATTGGCGGATCCAGAGCCCCATCCCCCAGACGAATGAAGTTTACACTATAGAGCATTGACTTGTTTTGTAAATTCAAGTCATTCTATAAGAAAATGTGACAAAAATTGTCTTGTGCCCCCTCCAGAATTTTTTTTCTTTATCCGCCGCTGGTTAAAGTGTGAAGGTCCAGGGTTCAGGTCTACCGCGCATCTGTCAATTTACAGTTTGGATGTTGGGTGATTTTCTCCAGATGTAATGTGAATATGGGTTATATAAAGTAACCAGATTTTTGAACATAGAATTGAGGACAAATCACCGTTGTATCCCCAATTTTGGAACAAAAATTGGGGATATTTTATAAATTTTATATAAATTCAAAACATTATCTAATATTTATAAAATGAAGGAAATATGGTTGATTTTTATAAAATTAGGGAACAAATAATTATTATAATTACTGTTCAACCCCAATTTTATTGCTTATTAATTGTTTTATATATTGGAACAAACGCTAGAAGCCTTCTTCCGCTCAGGGCACCGACGCCCTAAGGATTAACTCCTGTGTTTTTGCCTTACAAAAAACACAAAACAACAAAACTTTCTGAAATTAAATTGGATTAAAATAGTAGAAAAAATACCTTTTCATTAGTATTTCCATAGAAATATAAAATATCAGTACAATTTATAGTTAAGGAATTTTTTTTTATAATACATTATAGCTGCTGTTGTTAAAAAAATAATAATAATAAAATTAAATAATAAATAAAAGTTTTAATTCACAATACTGAATAATTATAAATTGAAAAATAATAATAGTTTCATTTTAAAATTATAACTATGAACAATTAATTTAATAGCATTTATTTGAACAACTTGTTTGTCATGTTTCTGTTCAAATAAAATAATAGTAAAAATTACGCCCAAATCATGTTTTGGTACAACATTGTAAAATGCTATTATAAATTAAATAAAATTTAATGCTCTTATCTCCTTAAAAATGAATAGAAGTAACCATTTTTTGCTGATTATAGTACTTTATCTTTCTAAAAATTAATTGATTAATTCATTGCAGATATTGAAGTATAAACTATTTTGCAGTAGAATAACACTAATTTGTTTTGTTTTTTTCACGCGATCTAATTTAAAGTGAATAATTTAAAAGCTAAAGTCTCTCGAACTTTCTTTTCCAATCACCCCGTGTCCGCGTACACATAACATATAGCACAGGCGCAGTGGGGGGTGAGGGGGGGCGAGTGCATTCCAAGGGGCTTTCCACCCACCACCATTAATTAATAATGAACCCATAAGCAACAGAAAACTATCAGTCCCAAGATCAAAAATAGTCTATATAATAAATAAAAACCTGAATGATAATTGGCAGGCTTGGTGGCAAAACAGTGAAACAGGACGCTATACTTATAGTTTTTTACCAAACGTAAAACACAAATTTGACTTAAATAATACAATAGCAATAAAATTTATCACTGGCGGGGGCAGCTTCCCAAAATACCTCAAAAGAATAAATAAGAGAAGTTCAGATAATTGCGAGTGCGGCACATTGGGTGAGCCACTCCATTATGTTTTTGGGAGCTGTCCCCTAATGCCTCATGTAATCAGAAGAAATAACAACATAAATCAATATGAAAACTTCATGCAAATAATACAAATTCCAAAGATAATGAAATTGATAAAAGAAAACTATCACAAATTAATAGAAATATATAGCGATATTAAATTTAGATATAATTAATCCCCACGGTGTCAAAAAAAAAAAAAAAAAAAACCCGAAATGAAATGAAATGGATGTATTTGATATAAACGATACAAACGCGGTTAATATACAGCGATGAGTATGGCGCGTTTCAATTAAGTTATTGTGTATTTTGCTAATTCTGCATTAATTCGGTTTTTGTAATATTGTGTTCTGCATTTTGTATCATTTATCTGCATATTGTTGTAATTTATGCCTTATTAAAATACGGACTTAAAAAAAAAAAATCAAAAGTTGTAAATATACATTGATTGGATTGTATGGTAGATATGGTTGACAGTGCTGGTGAAGCCATTGTGGAGGTTGCTCTTTTTTGTTCTTATTTTTATTATTTTGACTTTTTATGTTCTTTGGTTGTTTGTTCTGCCGCAGGCTTCTGAGTTCTGCCTGCGGCATAGTTTGTATTTTTATAATTATAAATAAATGTTTCCCCAGAGGGATTAAAGCCGTAAACCCTTGGGTCGGCCCCTCTGGTGGATTCCTACCATTCCTACCCCTTGTAGGAACCACAGTATTACGCAGGAGGAAGTAAAGGACCTTTCCCTATTCATGGAGTGAGTTTTCGGTTTAGGCCGCTTTCGTATAAACGCAGGGAAAGGAACTGAGTGATTAATTACGCGTCTGGTCAGGAAAAGTGGGTGCAAAATAGGGGTCCTGTAAAAAATGCACTTCCTTTTGTCCAGGTCAGCCACTTTCACTTTGTCTAAAAACGGAGAAAAGTCTCTCCGGTTTGAAATAACAAGCAGACAGGGGTGAGCGCCATTATCACCCACACACGAAACAGAGGCAGGCGTGCACCGGATTGAACGGTAGAACTGTGCGTGTTTTTACAGTATCAAATCCCATATAGAATTTTTCATTTACAAAAAAGCTGTCTTCATTTTCTTCGTTTTTGCTTAAATTAATTCAGAACCAAAATCATAATATATTTCAGATGTTTCTAAATAAGACTTTGATTGAAGTAACCCTTTAAGAATTAATTCACAGTAAGTGTTACATTAAATAAGTATATACCTTTGCTAAAATGGGCAAAACTTGAACAAAATTGTGCCAAGTTTTATATATTTATTCGTTCTTGTCAATGCCGATGTCATGCTTTGAAAAAAGTAATAATAATAATTGTGATATCTATATGGGTTGTGATATCTAAATGACAAAATTTTCCAAAATTATGTCATTTAGATATCCCAACCCATATCGCCCATGTTGTATATTTCTTTTGTAACATCGTAGAGGCAATTTCCGATGGTGGTAGCATAAATGTGGCCAAGTTACACTATGTACAGCTCCTTTATTTACAGAAATTATACAATATTTACATTTCGCATAACTGGAACACGGCATGAACGGAGCAACAGTTTGCGTCCGTCTCAACGCTTCTCCACAATCGTTCTCTTTTTCCTTCGATTCGACCCCCCCTTTACACCGAGGGAGGAAAAAAAACACCATAACAAAAAAAAAATCTCTCTTCCCACGGAAAGAGTGAGTCATCATCACCCGGAGGTCGAAAAAGTTGACCGTGGGTCAGTCCAATGACAGAATATGTGAAAACATACGGGGGTGGGAGATCGTACAACTCCTCCCCCCTTCAAGGAAACTTTTCACACAGTGGAAAGTTTATAAGCACAAATTTCGCATAGTTAAAATTGTCCTCTTTAAGCACAAAATCTCACACAGTTTAAACTGTCACTTTCACATCATTTTTTCTTGTTTTGAGTTGAATTTACCTCCTGAGTTGCTTTTACAGGTTAAACGTCTCAAACTCAAAAACATTTTACTTAAATAATATATTCCAAAATAGTTAAAGAAAGTACCCTTGCAGTATCTTGCAAAGGAATGCATGAACACAAAATTTAAAACATAATACAACACTAGAATTTATACATAATGATATTTCCAAAAACACTTATAAAAAAAACATGTACTCATTCTAACCTTCCTCAACAAACGCTCTACTAAGACCATCTGCGTTTTTATTTTTCTTTCCAGAGCGGTGAATTATTTCGAAATTGTAAGGTTGTAAGGCAAGTGCCCAACGCAACAGCCTAGGATTGGAGCCTGCGTTAGATTTTAACCAGACTAATCGGTTGTGGTCCGTTACAATTTTGAAATTTCGCCCGTCTAAATAATAATGTAATTTTTTTACAGCAAATATTATGCTGGCACATTCTTTTTCAGAGGTGCTGTAGCGCCTTTCGGTGTCCAAAAACTTTTTACTTATATAAAGAATAGGGTGCTCTTCCCCTTCCTCATTTACCTGCGCCAATACAACCCCCATTCCCACATTACTGGCATCACTCTGCACTATAAATTCCTGATCAAAATTTGGGGCGCGAAGGACAGGCTTCGAAGCTAATTTTTCTTTAAACTTCTGAAAAGCTTCTTCGCAGTCAGCCATCCTTGTGACCTCTCCCTTACGGGCCTAGAGCATCTGTTAAAGCAGCGGAGATAAGGGAGTAGTTTTTAATATATCGACTGTAATACCCCGCTAAGCCGAGAAAAGCTCGAATTTGTGTTTTCGTCCTAGGTGTGGGAAATTCTAAAACACTCCGAATCTTAGCTTCCGATGGAGATCGCAAACCTTGTCCGACCCTATGTCCCAAATATACCACGTGGTCCTGAGCAAATTTGCAGTTTGATGGTTTTAATGTAAGCTTCGCTTCTTTAATTTTGCCCCAAACCATGTGAATGTGCTTTAAATGCTAATCCCAGGTAGTGGAAAAATGGCAATATCGTCTAAGTAGGGAACGGCGAATTCTTCAAGACCCTTTAACAACACACTCATGAGCTTACTGAAAAAATACCAGGCAATTTTCAAACCGAAGCTCATCTTCAAGGGTTTTGCCTTTATGCCGAATCTACTGAAAAGCTCCCTAGTCAAATTGCTCGTAAAGGAAGTTCCCTGATCACACTGCATTTCACGAGTGAAACCAACTCTACTAAATATGTGCAACAAGGCGTCTGTAGCTGAAATAGAGCTAATGTCAGCCACAGGCACAGCATCTGGAATTTTAGAGGGCATACAAAAAGATTTTAGATTTTTATTTCCATTCTCTCTTGGGGGTAACAGTCCGCAAGCATCAATATTAATTTTTGTAAAAACCTCCCGAATAATGGGGACCAGTTTTAACGGCGTCTTTTTCTTGTCCCCGGCCTTCTCCGCTCTCTGGCACGGGTCACAACTGCGAATATACTTTTCAATTTCTTTGTAGCAATTCGGCCAAAAGAAATTCCTCACAATGCGATCTTTCGTTTTTGTCACACCAAGATGACTGGAAACACCTTCGTGACACATTTTCATAAGGTTGTCCCTAAATTTCTGAGGAATAACAAGTAATTTCCGCGGTTCTCTGCTATGATCTTTATGACTACGCATAAGTTCATTTTCTATATATGCAATTTCTGTTCATCATTCTCTACCTTATCAAGTATAGGACGGAGACTTTCCCACTCTTGCGCCTTACTTAATTCTTCGGTACTGCAAAGTATCAGTGAGCTATCACTATCACCCTGAAATTCCGCAGTAACCGGTCTGCCTCCTGGTTCGGGCTCGATCTCCTCCCTACTTTCAAATGCAGGAATATTTTCCCTTATTCCCTTACCTAACCTATCTCCCTTTTCTAATTTAGAACAGCTTTCTCTTGCGCGAGCTTTAGAAGGTGTCACAATGTTCACAAGTTCCTGATCCTTTATTTCGGACTTAGAATCTTTTATGAGTTGTGCAGTTCTGTTACCTAGTAAATACCTTCCTTGATCCTGCTCGTCGCCTATTACACCCGCCTTAGTTGTTACCTGACCGAAATCCCCATTTAACTCAACTTTAGCAACCGGGAGGCACCGAGCTGAAATGCCTAAAGCTCCCTTTAACCAGACACTCTCTCCTGTAAAATTCTCCAGTGGAACATACTTTTTACAAATTAAATCGAAACTGGCACCTGTATCACGCAAAATCGCGATTTTATGCCCATTTACAACCGCTTCCATAGTATAAGGTTCAAGATACTCCTCTGCGCTTCCTCGTACCTCACTTACGATTTCTTCTGCGCTTTCCCGTACCTCATTCACGGTCTCTTGATCTTTTTTATCACGCTGGGGGCAGTTATAACGTAAATGATCCGAGCTGTTACAGAGAAAACATCTAAACTGTCTTCTTTTTTCAAAACTTCGATATTTCTCACTTTCACCTTTCTTAGGTGAAGCCGGGGTCTTGTCCCCTCGTTTATCATTTCTTTCTTTCGCCAGCAATTTGCCAAAGGGCTCGTCCTGTTTTCTTTCCGTCAATACCTTTGCGGAATGAAAGGTTTTCTTTGAACTGTACCGCCTCACCGATTCATAATGATCTAGCTTTTCAGCAAGTTGGAAAGGGGAAGCTATTTCTGACCATTCATCTAATAAATGCTCTCTTATATCACTATTCACCCGTTTTTTCATCTGGTCTGCTATCATTAAATTTTTTAGACTTTTAAAATCGTTAATTTCCAGCCCGTCCAACCAGCCTTCCAAGTAATTCTGAAGCTCATAGGCAAAATCTATCTACCTAGCGCTCTGTTTACGGTGGTGGTTGGAAAACTTTTGTCTGAAACATTCTGCTGTCATTTTATAACGGTTTAAAAGCAACTTTTTTACAAATATATGATCCTTTCCATTCTCCTCGGACTCTCTTAAAATAATTTGGCCTATCTCTAAAGGCAATAGAGCCAAAATATGAGATGCCCAATCCCCTTCCTCTATCTCAGCACTCTTCGCTTGGCGCTCAAACATCTCTAAAAATAAGCTGATATCTATTTCTTCAACATTAAATTTTGGTAATAACCTCTGCAAATCTATGACAGATTTTTTCTGTAATTGTTGTGATGGCTGCGCGACAGGGGCACCTGCCTTATTGCCACTTCCAATTTTTAATTTTTCAATTTCAAACTGAAATTCTAACTCTCTTTCTCTTTTAACCTATAAGCTTCCTCGGCTTTCCTTTCCGAAAGTATGGTGTCAAACACATTTTGAACGAACTCCTCATCGTAATCGTCACTACTTATTATGGCATTTTTAATTTCTGCCATTTTCATCTCCGGAGTTATCTCTACTCCTAACTCAGCTGCAAGATTTTGTAAATCTTGCTTCTTTCCTCTTAAAAGGAAAGCCATATTCTAGCAGTAAAGTTTTACTAATACTACACAATGCAAGGATTAAAAACTAAAGCAAATATTATAACATGCAAAATGTTTGCAATATATGTTACTTTACACTGTGATAATTTGAAAACAATGCAGATTTAAAGAATAAACACTCCAAAAAATTACACACAACTGTAATTTATCGCTAACTCTAAATTTTACTTTATAATTAACTGCATTCTCACAGAATCAATATGCACTTTTTTTGTGTAACCTTTATGATTATAGCAAACACATAAACAACTTCCATAAAGGCATTCCTGAACAAGATAATGCTCCACAATTTACTGGTATCAGTTTTACAGATTTCTCTTTAAAAACTTAAGATATTCTATTTAAATTTTAACCAGCAACTCAAAAGATAAAATCAAACTCACCGTTTTGATGCGAAGATGTAGAACTACACCTAACATCCATCAGAATCTGGGCGACTTTCTCCAATTACAACAGAGTCCGGGAGACTCTCCCTTCAGATGGCCGGGTCCGGATGACTCTCTGCTCAACAGGGTCCGGGCAGCTTTCTCCACTCGCACCAGGGTCAGGGCGACACTCTTTTCTTGCACCAGGGTCAGGGCGACCCTCTCTATCTGCACTAGGGTCAGGGCACCCTCTTTCTTGCACCAGGGTCGGGACGACCCTCTCTATCTGCACCAAGGTCGGGGCGACCCTCTCTATCTGCACCAGGGTCCGGGCGACCCTCTTTACTAGCACCAGGGTCAGGGCGACTCTCTCCGCTGGGGAAGGGCTTTCCCAAACACGAAAATCATTTAATA
Source organism: Cheiracanthium punctorium (assembly GCA_038373885.1). Taxonomy (NCBI): domain Eukaryota; kingdom Metazoa; phylum Arthropoda; class Arachnida; order Araneae; family Cheiracanthiidae; genus Cheiracanthium; species Cheiracanthium punctorium. The sequence continues at coordinate 108,914 of JAWZYV010013788.1, forward strand.
ATTATGAATCCAGGATCTAGATGATCCTCTCTGGGAAGCGAAAATCATTCAAAAGCCGTGAATGCAGGATCTAAGTGATCCTCTCTGGCATGGATCAATCCCAGTAGCTGGCACCAACTTAAAGTGCTGTAACATAGTAGAGGCAATTTCCGATGGTGGTAGCATAAATGTGTCCAAGGTACACTATGTACAGCTCCTTTATTTACAGAAATTATACAATATTTACATTTCGCATAACTGGAACACGGCATGAACGGAGCAACAGTTTGCGTCCGTCTCAACGCTTCTATACAATCGTTCTCTTTTCCTTCGATTCGACCCCCTTTACACCGAGGGAGGAATAAAAACACCATAACAAAAAAAAAAATCTCTCTTCCCACGGAAAGAGTGAGTCATCATCACCCGATTCCCGGAGGTCGAAAAAGTTGACCGTGGGTCAGTCCAATGACAGAATATGTGAAAACATACGGGGATGGGAGATCGTACACTTTTAACGGCTCAGCTCTGTATTAGTTTAGGGAAATTTTTAAAAATTATTATTACTATTATTATTAACTTTACAAAACTAGATCAAAATATATAATTACTGGGGAAAACTTATATAAAAATATTTGTTTTAATTCGTGTTTGGGGGTGTGAACTTACACACACACACACACACACACACACATATATATATATATATATATATATATATATATATTGCCCAAAATATTATTTACTGCTGTTTACCTTCTTGAACAAATTTGTGAACTTATACATATATATATTTATATATATATATATAATTTGCCCAAAATATTATTTACTGTTGTTTACCTTCTTGAACAAATTTTAGCAAGTTTTGTCCCGTTTTACCCACCTTTTGCAAAGTATAATGTATACACAATTACAGCATATTTTTGCTTCCAGTAACTGTCTAGATTGTAGGCTTAAAATGATTTAAAACTCATTTCTTAAAATGTAAAATGTAAATGTCTTAAAATGTTATTCTAATTAATGGTTAATTAGTTTTATTATAATAGTTTTAATAATTGCATTTATACTATTATTGATATTGCAAAGATTATTGTCCCTCTCCAACTGGGATTGAAACATATTTGTAAACCTTTAATAAGAAAATCTGAAACTTTCTACATCATCTCATTAATATATGGGGTATATTTTACTTATTGAGAATTTTTGTAAGAGGACTGTATAAAAAATAAAAGTATGTATTTATTTACATTTAATTTCCTGAAAATTTTATTCGATATCATAAAATAACTATGTAATTCATTCAATATATCTTAGATCAACATTTAAAGAAGGAAACCATAGGCCACTATTTTTAAGAAACCCTTGATTATAGGGATTGGGGCTGATTATGATTTTTATTTAATATTAAAAATATTAAACTTTTTACTTTCTCTGTAAATGATCATAAAAGTTATTTAGGTTTTGTGGTTAAGGCAGATCTATACAAGGGTTGTCTGCTTAATTAAGGCATGCCTTGGACGGTGGACTCCGAATTCACGTTACAGCTGGAGACAACGGCCGCGCGGTAGGCCAGAACCCTAGAACTATGCACTTCAACCGTTTACTAATTGTCATGAAATTAGTAAAAATTATTTATACTACAATATACCTTGTAAAAGGTACTTGATTAATTTTTTTTCATATTTTTTATTAGATAAATTTATATCTTATAAAGCTCTCTTCTTTATAAAATTTATAGCTTATTAAACTTTTAAGATAAACTGAAAAAAACTTGCTGAAATACCCAAGAATGATGAATTATAAATATTTAGAAGGATAACTTATCAAATATTGAACTTCATATATGAATAAAATAGAGCAAGATAAAAAAAGATTCAAAAAATCTATTATAACGATTAATATAACTTGATGTAAAACTTTGAAATTATTATTAAGAAAAAAGAAAATCCTATTCACTTTCGCTCAACAAATAAAAAATGTTTGCATAAAATACTTTGTATTGCACTAAAAAAAAATAAAAATGAATAAATATTTCAAAGAAACATTAATGTTTAGAAAGTATTTAAAACCAGAACCTGTTGGGGATGAGAAAAATCGTTTAAACGAAGTGCTTAAAAAATAACCTTGTTTAAATTAAGCTAATCTGACTGTGAATAGTTTCTTTCAAATAATATTTTCTCAAGACGCAGATTGGAGTTTTTTTTTTTTTTTTTTTTTTTTTTTTTTTTTTAATGGAACAGTTAAAATGACCCGTCAAATAAATGTTTAAAATAAAAGTTTTGGGGACAGAGAGCGGACACGTGCCCACTCGATTGCTACTCTTAAAATACTTAGGAAAAGTTTAGCTTTCTAAAGAAGAATTATCACCGCTCCCATACCAAATGAAAATTTCGAGGGCCACATGAAAGATTTGAAGAGGTCACATATCGAAATAACAGCAGAAAAGGTTAATTTCTTTTAAATTTTAAAACAAATGTTCGTTTAAAAATAAGATAATGTGTTCTTCTAATAATTCCCAAACAAAGTCATCCGTATTTGAATTCTTCTATTCGTATTCGAGAAAAAAATGATGCGTTTCATTTTTGTATTCTTGGATATGAGAAAGAAATGTTCCGTTTAATATCCGTATTCACGGATATAAGAAAAAAAACAAAACTATTCGTTTTCATATCCGTATCCGCCGATCTACCTTTTATGACGATACAGCATACCGCTGTTCGAACCAGTGTTGCCAGAAAGTTTTGGACAAAAATCGCAAGAGGTTGAGAGAAAAGTAGCAAGAAGTCGCAACGGTGACGTCACAGTATGACGTCATAGTATGACGTCACAATATGACATCACATCAAGTGATGTGCTATCTAGAGGGTGGTGGTGATGCCCTGTGAAATCTTTATGACAATTTGTCTGGTCAGTCAGAGACGGCCCGAGGGGCGTGCGGGGCCCCAGGCGAAGCGCAAGAACGGGGCCTCTTCTCTATCATGTCTTATGAGATAGCAATAAAATGGCCCAGTAGCGGGGCCTCTATAAGCGCGGGGCCTTAGGCGATCGCCTACATTCGCACCCCCCTTGGGCCGGCCCTGGGTCAGTCCATTGTTTTGATGTGTAGTTTTACACATAAAAGTCCCCCCACCACCACACCCGCATGTCTGAAATATACATATCAAATTGACAGGAGATTTTTTTTTCGTTTCTTTTCGTAATTAAAAATTTTCGAATTCGAAATGAAGTTTCATAATTGTTCCATTTCCTATGATTTATATGCCTAGACCGAATGAAAGGGAGGTGGAGGAGGGGACAACCACCCACGCCACAGTCCCTAGAAAGAAGAAATCAATGTTTGTATGTCGGACTTGTGTGCCTTGCCAGAATTCCACTTATAAATCCACGTCGGGGAAATCAATGAAAAAGAGCCAATTTTACTTCCAAAAAATGGATGTGTATGTGAATCTTCCAACTAAAAGCTCCCACCCACAAACCTGCATTAATTGTGATGTTCTACGCAAAACGATATCAAGTAACAGCCGACTGAAATGCCAACTCAGTTCTCTCTATTATTTCAAAACATATGCTGGTTTCACAGATTTATTCCATTACAATAATGCAGCTAGAATTTTGAGTACGAGGTCTGAAAGAGAGAGAGAGAAAAAAAAAAAAAATCAGAACATATGTTTCAGATGTATTTTTTTTTTTTTTTTTTTTTTTAATGAAGAAAGTCTGAAACCCTTTCAGATTTTAAATACGCACCAAAGTGCTATATATTAAAAGCGTATCATAATTTTTGCATCGTCCCTATTTTCTTCCTTATTCCATAAGGTTGGAAAGTGTTTCATTATTCATGAGTGAGCAGTATTTTTCTTCCTTGTTTTATAAAACCCATCTTTGGAATCGAAATTTATCTTGAAATTGCCTACTAAAACTATTTTACAATCTTCGCCAAGTATATTACTACTTCACCGTTTTAAATATTGTTTCGAATGTGCATCATAATCCATGAGTGTGCCATGTTTGTCTTTCTTAAGTTGATTTCTACTTTAACGCCCCAACTCTCGCCAAGGTGGCGATCATTAAACACATACAGCAACCATGACAATTTTTTGTATTTATGTGGCAATTGTAATTTAGAATTAAAATGGCGGTTTGGAACAACCTGTAAATACAGCATTCCGTTACATTTTTATTTATTTTGGGTTGCCAATTAATGTAGTTTTAATAATTAAGTGTCTTCAAATTCCTTAACTAGTGCGTTTATCACTAATTTGCTCACTTTAGTTTTCATGTTTTTTGTTTAGAGAGCGTTTTAGTTGTTTAGAGAGCGTTGAAACTTGTGCATAACTCCTAGAGACCCATGACTTCAAAGCTCGCCAAAGTGCGGGGAATTTTTAGGTTGGCGAAAGTAGGGGCGTTAAAATAGAATCAACTCTTTCTTGAACCATAAAGTACATCTTTGGAATCCAAATCCATCTTAAAATCACCTACTGATACTGTTTTAAAATCTTCACCAGACATATTCGAACTATAGGCATATTCCAACTATATCTCGTAGACATTTTAAATACTGTTTGGAATGAGCATCCTAATCCATGAGTGTATCGTGTTTTCCTTCTTTGTTCTATAAAACACTTTTTCGGAATAGAAATCTATATTAAAATCGCCTACCAAAACTGTTTAACAATTTTCGCCAGGCATAGTCAAACTACACTTCACCTTTATAAATACCATTTGGAAAGTGTATCATAATCTATGATGTGTGCCGTATTTGTCTTCACTGTTCTATAAAACACTTCTTCGGAATTAAAATCTATATTTAAATCGCCTACTAAAACTATTTTACAATATTCGCCAGGCGTTTTCTAACTATACTCAAAATATATTTATAATAAATTGTCGCGTTTTGGCACCCAGTTTAGCGATCATTTATCAAAAATTGCAAACCTTGTGCGACTTTCAACATTTTATTAACGCCCCCCCCTCCACGTTATCTTGGCAAACATATTTGAAAAGTGACTCGACTCGCTAATTGTACCAAAATCGTGTCTACACAAAAAGCAAGGTTGAAATTAATAGCACTCTGGTGCTAAAAAGGTAAGAAAAAAGAAAGAAAGGATCGCAAAATCTTCTCCTCCCTTCTTTGGCGAACTTCGATATCACCCCACTCTCTCTGTGAATGGTGAAAGTGTGTGTGTTTGTCGTTTGAGGGGCAGGGGGAGGGGGGGTATTCGGTCGGGGGAAGAAAGAGGGAAAAGCAAGAGAAAAGTAGACTTGTTAAAAGCCGGAAATGTTCAATGTTCAATGGAAATTCCACTAATTTAAAATTGAAAAAAAAAAAATACTTATAATTCGCAGAATTACTTCAAATTCGCAAAATCATAAAAAAAAGTAGCAAGAAAGTAGCAAAATCGCAAAGTCATAAAATTTAGTCGCATGATGCTATCAAAAGTAGCAAAATTTGCGAAAAGTCGCAAGATCTGGCAACACTGGTTCGAACAATTTAGCACTTTTAACGGTTATACCTCACACAGCATTCCGCCAAATGCGCCAAACTGTCAAATACCGTTTCCCCACCTTCTTCCGCAAATTCTTCCACTCTAATTGCTGCTTGGACAAAAAAAAAAAAAAAAAAAAAAAAAAAAACACCTTTATAGATGGTCCCTTATGCTGGAGGAAAGGGAAACCGGGGAAGGGGGGCAAAGAAGGGAAGTGAGGGTCAATTCTGGGGTCAAGGTGACGGTTGACCAGAAGCACTGGAAAAAAGACTCATTGTCTGCTTTGTACGTGTTTCGCTTTCCCAAGAAAATATCCCATCTCCTATTCTTTTTGGAGATTCCAATTTGTTTCAAAATGAGATTCCGTTTGCTACAAATAGAGCTTTGCGTCGAAGTCAAATAAATATTAGTTTATCAAACATTCATAAGACTTTAAAAAATAAAACCCTCATGTAGATATTCTTTCTTTCTTTCTTTCACTCATTCCATTCCATAATGTTGTAATGATATAAAATTATTTTCGCAAGTAAATTCATTTACATGTTTTTCTCGGAGTAATTACTCAAATAAATTAATCTAACTTGTATTTTAAAATAATATCAATCGAATTAGTGAAAAGGATTCGGTTGAAATTTATTAGGTTTTACTGTATAATAATAAAATTTTGTCTTAAACGGAAATAAATGTTCTTCCATTGACGCAGTTTTCCATTAAACAAAAGTTATATCCAGTGTTGCATACAGGGAAAGGGCTAAGACGCTTGAGCGCCCCTCCTCCCCCTTTCCAAAGACATTTCTAAAGGGTAGCATTTTACTTTAATGTGCATTTTGCATAGGGAAAATAACCTTTTATTCTAAATTCACCCCTCCCAAAACAAATTACAATACTTTAAAGTGATATTTTGTTTTATTGCATATCGTCACAAAAGTTTTTTTTTCTTTTTTTTTTTTAAATTAGTCCCTTCTAAAAAAATTTCTGAATCCTCAACTGTTTATATCCTAGAGTAAGTATTCAGAGGACCAAGAAATATTTGATTAAAGAACAAGTTTCCGCGTAGTTAAAGATCCGCTTTAGACAGGCTTGAGCTTTTACTATGCATTATAACTTTAGTAAATTTCAAAATCTTCAAAAAAGAAGAAAAAAAACCTCAATTTTTAAAATGTTTTTAGTAACGGTCTCTTGAAAAACGTTATAGTTTATAAACAATGGTCCTCTATATTAATATTTCGTAGTGATAGAACTTGTAGGCTTGAAAAAAAAATTGAACTCCATAGGCTAATTTTACAGTATGAACTTTAAAAAGTAAACACCGACAATAAAACTACTTTTTTTTTTGTTTAGTTTAATCCCCGGTCAGTTTTTAATGACTTAAATCACCTCATATATAATTTGTCTCACATTCTCGCTTTATTCACTTTCACAGTAACATGACAAGTAAAGATAAATTTTTGATTAAAAAAACTAATCTTTAAATGTATTTTTATTTTTTCTAATATTATTTCGGCTTAGCTGAAAAGTAAATTTGAAAATTATTTTATTTTTAGTGATGTGTATCACTAAACGATTTTTAAATATTTTATGCATTTTATTTTATTCATTTTAATATATTTTAAATGCTTCCAGATAAGTCATCATTATATTTTTTATCCGTTTTTTTTTTTTTTTTTTTTGCATAACTCCCCTCACACACACACACACACCCGCGAAAAAAAAATTAGTGGATCTCACCATTGATGTGTTAAAAATTACAAATTAATAGAGTTAAAAAAAAACCTCTCCTGAACTATAGTTTTGTTATAATTATTTCTACTGACATCAAAATACAACAGAATATTACAGTGTAAAAAATTCATTCAGATAATACATGTTCTGTTGTAGATTCAGCATTAACAGAATATCTCTTTGATTTTTACATAAGCAAGCACTTCTTGTAAACAATCAATTAAAGAGATAATTAAACTCTTTACATTACTTAATTCATTATAATTTGTCAATTATTTCATTTGGTTGTTCTGTTGAACAACACACAGAATTGGTAATCCAGAACCGGCCCTACAAATTTAACGTGCACATTCGTCGCGTGTACAGGTTTTTCTTAGATCACAAGAGGACAAGACACAAGAGGAAAATCGCTGCACTCGTGCTTTGCAACGGTGGGGAGGGAAGCAGACAATAATTTTTAGGCATGTTATTCCTTAACACTTAATACACCCGGGCAACGTTTGTAACGGAAGTTTATCTTTGTGTGTGTGTGTAAAAAGGGGGGGGGGACACACGCTAAATGCTCATGCACTTCAAGTCGAATTACAGAATTTTGCACACCGTATCTATTTAGTAGTATAAACCTTTTGTATGCAACTAAAATAATTTTGTCCCGAATGAATGATTTTGGAAGCATTGTGAAATTGCTTTCAGGAATAAAGCTGTACAGATATCTTATTCACATGCAATAACAATAATTGGTTTTTTTTTTTTTTTTTGCACAACCTCTTTCAGCTTGTGGACCGTAGTAATTCAAATGTTATGTATCAAAGGTCAAGTAGTGCGCCCTTTTAACTAATATAGTTTTAAAAACAAAATATTAAAGACTACTTGAAGGATGTAATGACAAAATTCCAAATTTTTAATTATAATTTTCTCTTAATTTTGCAAATTAAGTTCTTGAAAATCTGGTGGCACACATAGGCAAGGCAATTGTGTAATCCCATAGTACTGTGATTGTTTGTGTCATGTTTGCAACAAGCTCGGTTGATGATAACTAAATTAAACATTTAGATTAGATGAATGAATTTTTTTAACAGTAGGTATGCTACATTGTTTACAAAAAAAGAAAAATTGTTCACCGAACTCAATTTTTTTGTAGTTATGACCAATCGAGTTTATTGTGGGCATGACAATACTGTGGAATCTCACAAATAGCAAATAAAAATTCTTGATAATATGATGGGACCAGGGCCATAGCCAGAAATTTTTCATGGGGGGGGGTTACGACTACTACATTTCATATATATGTATACATGTGTGTAATATTGTAGTGAAGAATATACATTTTGTATGGGTAAAATTTCTCATGGGGGGATTATGACCCCCCTAACCCCCTAACCCCCTACGCCCCTGGATGGCACATATTCATAAAGGTCTATTAATTATAACTGAAATTTTCTGCTGCCATATTTATGGCCATTAAAAACAAATCTGAAAGAATTACATTTTCACAATTAATTCCTTTTCCTAAAAATTGAATTGATGGATTCTGTTGTGTTTTTCAGCATGCAACTGGATTGGCAGATGAATGGAAAAGGGTGTCATGAGCTAGTAATAGCCCGTAGGGCGTAGGTTGTACACCCCTGATTTAAATCAAATTATTTAAATCAAGATTAAAATCACCGATTTAAATCTGCTGATGGAAATCATTGACACCCTATTTAAAAACGAATGAAAAGTTGTATGGTTTCTTACAAGTACCACTTTAAAGCACTGTCTTCTTTCGGGATTTCCTAATTTTTTAAAGAAAGGGTTGCTAATAGAAATTAAACATTTTAATTAACACGTATTATCTTAAAAAGAAAGGCATGCTTGGCCATGAGGGGCGTAGAAGGGAGCGTTATATGCCCACTTCGACCCAAGCCACTGTTACTATGAAATTCTTGGGTTATTTAAGTATCATGTACATACAGTGCGAAATAACCGGTTATAACGGACCAGGGATCTAACGTACTATCGGTTATAACGTACCTAGAAGCTAGGTCCCGATTGAAGTCCTATATTTATATTGTTTAACTTCGGTTAAAAAAAACTTAACAAAAGTACGTACTTCGGCTATAACGTACATTTTATACCAAAGCCAAAAATAAAATCTTGCTTTTCTTAAGCATTTAATTTCCTTTTTCTCGGAAATTTCAGTACGTTCACAAACACTCGTTGTCAGTTTTAGAATCTCTAGCGAGATGAATTGTGTATGAAGAGAGCGATCTTTTATCTTTTTCCCCTGCTAGGCAAGGCCAAGAACAAGACATGTTTTCTCTTTGTTATTCATCAATATAAATGCCTTCTGAAAAGGACTACTATAATGATCCTGATGATAGTGAAGTACCAAGCATACCCCACGCATTACATGCTGCTAAAACATTATTACGATTTTTTGAATGCCGAAGTGATGATGCGGAGACTCTACAAAAGTCTATTATGGATATCAAAAACAGTATCTTTAAAGTAGCATCTGCTGATTTAAAACAAAAGAAAATTAGAGACTATTTATCTCAATAAAAAATGTTCTGTTTTCATTTAATTTAAATTTTAAAAAAATCACACCTGTTTAAAACACACATTACAGTGAAATTATGAGCACACTTTCTTTTTTTGTGTAACATTGAATCTTATTGCCGGTATTGCTTATAACGTACTTCGGCTACAAAGTACTACTTTTTGAGGTCCCGTGAGAGTACGTTTATAACCGGTGTCTACTGTACTAAAATGCTTGACATCCTGTTTTGAGGTTATGTACACTCATGTCCATAAATTAAGGATAATGAAGTTCAGGCAAAGAAAGAGAAAGAAGCAAAACAAATTTGACTTATTTGTAGAGTCTATTTATTAAACAAAAAGTAAAGAGCAAAAAAGATGCTATATGTTTGACATAATTAATAAAAATTGCAAGTTTTACTCCCTTGACCAAATTTCAAAAAAGAACCTATTTACAAAAAACAGTATAACATGGTTAGTAGGATGGTTAATACAGAGTATGTCTCCCGGACGATGCAATACAGGCCTGACAACGCCTAGGCATGCTGAGTATCAAATGATCAATCTGATCTTGGGGAATATTACACCACTCATCAAGCAATGCACTCCGAAGTTCCGGTAGACAGGTGGGAGGGGGTTGACGGGCTGCAATTCGTCGGCCAAGCATATCCCACACATGCTCTATTGGATTCAAGTCCGGTGAGTATGCTGGCCAATGCATACGGGTGATATCCTCCGATTGAAGGCATTCGTCTACAATGTTTGCACGGTGAGGACGGGCGTTGTCATCCATAAACACAAATTCAGCACCCATGGCGCCCCGAAACAAACGTACATGTTGTTCCAGAATGACATCCCGATAGATGTGGCCTGTCATCGTTACACTCTGAACATGCAGGTCAGCTCTGGAACCAAGAATAATTCTTCCCCAAACGAGCCATCCTGCACCACCGTAACGGTGTCTTTCAATGGTGTTCTCTTGGTGGTAACGGGTACCTGGCGCTCTCCAGATGAATGTCCGGCGAGAATCAGACTCCAAACTAAACCTGGACTCGTCGGAAAACATCACACAAGACCACTGTTGCGGTGTCCACAATGCATGCTCTCTACTCCAGGTTAATCGCAGGCGACAGTGAGTTGCGGTAAGTGGAACACATCTGACAGGCCTACGAGCATATAGACCAATGTGCCTTAAGCGTCTGTACACGGTCTGCCTTGAAACTGTCGTACCGGTAGCTGAAGAGAGCTGACGAGACAGGTCTGATGCTGTACTCCGTCTGTTTCTTTTGGCAGTAACTGCCAAATAGCGGTCCTCATTCGGAGTTGTAACTCGGGGGCGACCTGTGCTGTAACGTCTACTCACATTACCATCATCTTGGAATCGTTGCCAAAGCCTGGAGATGACACTCTGGGCGATTCCAAGTTCCTCGGATACTTCCTGCTGGGTACGTCCACATTCCAGTCGTCCGATAATTCTGCCACGTAAAACATCATCCAAATGCCTCCTTTGTGCCATAACTATGCGGTTTTTGCACTGAAAGGCTTTCACAGCGCTTGTGAACAATTTTACTTCTTTGCCACCATTCCTTATATACCCCTCTCTTACACTCTCGTCATTGTGTTGTACCATCCACGCCATCTGGTGGTTTCCTGTAATTTGCATATTCTTCAAGATGTGTGTGATCATTCCACAGGTGAAATTTTTATTTTAGAGATCAATTTCTGTGTGATTCTGAATTATCCTTAATTTATGGACATGAGTGTAATATGGTATCATATTCACTCTGATTTGTAATCAGTTATGGCTTGTTATTCCTGTTTTTCTTTTCATAAGTGCAGGAATTTATTCTGAATAATGGTAATTTATCTTGTTAACTCTTTGGTTTTAAATAATAATTCTTAGAATGAATGATTTATAAGTATATATATTTACATAAAACTATTTTTATTTCTGAAAGTATTTAATTTAAATATTACTTCTTTTATTTTAGACATGCTTTTTCTTCAGAATTAAATTATGGTATTAATAAGTCAGTTTAGAAAAACTTCCTTAAAAGAACTTTTTACATCAAATGTTAGTATAAATGTAATGTTTCTAAACAAATTTTCATTTCTAAATGCTAAAAAAAAAAGCTTTTTTAAAGGAAACTGGCTAAAAATTATTTGAAACTCATTTCTTAAGATGTAAAATATCGGCTATATATAACTGTATTTAAAATTAATTTTTAATTAGTTTTGTTGTAATAGTTTTAATAATTATATTTTTACCATTATTAGTATTGCAAAGATTATTCCCCTTCACCAACTTTGATTAAATATACGCACCGGAAAAAAAGCGCATAATTTGAATGGTTTCATTTTTGGGGCGCGAAATGAAAAAATGTGAGAAACAAGTGGGCGTCCAAAAGGGCGTAAAGAGAGGTACATTAGTGTATTCTGTATTCATCTCTATTGAAAATTGCCATTCAGATAACTTTTCCAGTAGCCCCATGGCCGTCCGAAACGCCTCAACGCCCTTTAGCTTTTGATAAAGTTTTTTTATTTTTATTTTTACATAGAAAAGAAATTACTACACATCTGCACTTTTACTGCAAAACAAATTTGAGTCCAGTAGTCAAGTGAATGGCTTCACCTCCCTCTTCCACAAATTTGAACCCAGTATTTAACTGAAGGCTAAGTGAAAATACAAGTTTTTCCATAAGGGGGGCACTCAGAGTGTGAAGCATGTTAGTGTAAAAATGATACTAAAAAAAAAAAAAAAAAAATTCAAATACTTTAAAAAAATCCACTCCACCAAAAAGCGCACTTTCGGATGCCCACTCCTTTCTTAAATTCAAGTGCCCCCCCCCCTCACACACACACGCACTCATCCGAAAAATTAAACCCCTTCAATATTATGCGGGGTTTTTTACGCTTTCTTCAGTCCACCGAAATGATGTAGTGCCACTATGTATAATTGAGTAATTTTGCTTCAAGGCTTTATTTTTTAAGCAAAATTTAAGATAAGTCCATGAACAATTTTGCATTAGAAACATTTATTTCTAAAAACAAAATGTTTACAGCATCCCTTTCAAGCAGTCATAAGATTGTAAACAAGGAAAAACTAATGCACATATGAACAAACGCTACATATGAGCAAACGCTAGAAATAAATTTCTTATGTTTTGTGGAAGACGATGAGGTCATTCAATGAAATAACTGAATAAATTCGTTTTGTAGCGATTTTTTTCTTTAACAGATTACATGAAGATATAAAATCTGTATTAAACTAGGGCTTAGTTGAAGCAGAGTGGGGTACGGCTCGGTTTTATATAGGTCTTAGTGAGTTTTCTATGGCATAATTAACGTTTAATTTTTTTACAAAGTTTTTTATTAGTTTTACTTTTTCTCATTAATACTTCCTAAAATCATGGACACCCATACCATTTGGGGGGCAAGGGGGGGCTGCTCATCTCCAGATTTGATTTCAAATAATATTTTAGTACAAAGAAATTGAGTATGCTATAAAAATGTTCAGTCTATCGACAGGGATCGAGATCATCTTGCATCATTATATATGTACGTTGAAGCCTCAAATGAATTAGATTTGAAAATTTTTTTCCTCATGTATCATTTGAAATCCCGTGCACTTGTAAGTTTTTCGTGCGTTTTATTTAACTAATTTGTAAATTTTAAATGCTCTGAAATAATAGTTACCATACTCTTTTTTCAATATATATTTGGCCCCTCACCCCTAAAATACTAACTATTTATTTTTTAGTTATTTATTTTGTTATCAAAACGCAACGTAATTTAACATGGCGAAATATTCACACAAATAAGACATGATATCAGGCCGACAGGATTTTCGGGCCCCAGGACAGCCATTTGCGAAGGGAGACCCCTCCCCCCCCCCGCCTCTCAAAAAAAATTATCCAGAAGAAATTTTTAAACACTTTACAGCTAGTGCAATTTGAATTTACCGTAGGCCATACACTGTAAAAGCACTTATTTTCGCACTGTAAAAGCATCTTATTTTCGCGAATTTTTTATACGTGAACCGAAAGCTAAAACATCACGAAAATACCTAAACATGGAACCCTTTTTGCATAAGGCATTTTAAGAAACTCCCCTTTGTTCGTACACTCCCCTCCCTATTTTGAACAGCTGCAAAGAAGCTGATATAAATGTAAGTGAATGAGCTGCATTCTATTAGTTGTATTACTGTACTGCATTCGTGAAATAGTTGTGTAGTATTCAACAAATAGTTTTAAGAACGAAAATTGTCAAGAGAGTTTGTAGCTGTAGTACCATCTTGAATCTATCAGACAACCAAACAAATATACGGCCCGACATTTCTAACGAACACATTTGCTATGTTTATGGAGCATGTATTCGATCTTCTGTCCAAATCTTAAGTATGGGGGTCAAATTAATGTTAAACGAGTAAAATGACTAAAGTTAAATTAGATGTAAATCTGATATTGTTGAAACTCATCTAAATAATACAATAATTTTGCAAGCATGCATTTTGTGTGTGTGTGTGTGGTTTTTTTTTTGGGGGGGGCGGGGGTGTAACACTCGAAATATGCATATGAACTTAATATTCATCAAAACTATGGTGCTGACCTAAGTCTAATTAAGAATAACGGGTGTCCTAGGCTTACTATTTTTTTAGGAGATTCTATATAGTTTAACCATGGAAAAAATATTTGTTCCAGTTTAAAATATTTTATGTAGTATTTGAGTCTTATAAAAGAATGCTCTTCGCAGACTATTTTTTATAGCATTTTAATTCTTTTGCAGGGACAAATATAATAATTGTCATAAATTGGGCTCTTAGGACAGATTAATATATATATATATACAGTAAGGCACCGTTTATTTGTTTCTCATTTATACGTCATTTTCATGAAGTCCCGATTCATTACTATTTATTTTAATGCAAAAATGCCTCGAGTATACGACGCACAATATCGGTTATACGCAGTTTTAAATTTTCCTTAGTTTCGAAAATTTTGTCTCTGTGTTTATGTTACTCTTTAGGGAGAAATTGTGGAGAGTTGTACATTTAACAACCTTCTTGTAAAGACGAAGTTGACTTTTTAAAAATGTTTACAACTCACTTTGCCTATCAGAAGACGTTGGAAAAAGACTTTTCATGAACTTAATTCAATCCGTAATGCTGTAACTAATAATTAATGACAATCAGCAAATCGGGCGACTATAGATGGTTCATTAAATTCAATGTCTGTGCAAACAAAAATTACATCATGGTATTCAATGTATATTACATGAATCTTAAATGTATGCAGTATTAGGTATTGCCCAATAAATGTAGGATTTGTTTCACCTTAGTTTTTACCTGAAAACACAATATCTAACATGAACAAATTTACTATTACCTTAAAAAACATACAATTATTATATTTACATATTAAAATTTTCATTAGCAGCTTTGTTAAACATGTAATAATCAAAGTTGTTTATTAATATTTCATTTATACGTCGTTTTAGATTGCATCACAAAGACATGTCTTTGCAGCATGTTCTAATGTTTTTGCAGCATCCGGCCAAGGGATTGCTTTGGGTTTCCCCCCTTTCACAAAGCCCGCACGTGCATGGCTACGTAATAAGGGACCATATCTAAGGTTCAGGTCTGAAATTCTTCTAGATTTCGGTACCGTGCGGAGGCAATCAATCATTTTAATGGTTCTTCTTGCGTTGCATTGTATTCTCCCCTTTAGTTTTACTGGAATGCTGTGTGAGGGAACACCCTTTTAACGGCATTTAAAGGTGTTCCAAAAGCTTTGCGGTCAAATATGGGCACTCTTTTCTTCCTAACAAAATAGCTGGGTAACAGGTGTCAGGAACGTTTTTTTTTTTCCCCACTCTCCGTTTTTTTTCCTGTGTCCCTGACCAACGCGGCGATCTTGCAGAAACCTAATTTTTAACTGACCCCCAGCTCCTGTCGAGGACGGTAGAGGAACTCCCCTTCAAGATGGGGGTAGACACTTTTTAGACCAAATGGCGTATACACGTCAACTCCGATCGGGGTTGACGGACTGGCACGCTAGTGCGGGAAGCGTGTAAACATACAGAGCATTTGGTGCCACGACCAGACTTCGTGCCGATTACACAGACGTGTAATCGATTACGATTACGATTAATTTTCACTTTTAGACCAGGATTACGATAACCGGAGAAAGTGTAATTCCCGATTATGGTTAGATTACGATTATCATGTAAAAACCAATTTCCGATTACGATTATGTAATTTATTAAGACATTCGATTATGATTACATTTGAGTCCGATTACGATTACATTATGATTACAAAACTTTTCTTTTTACCCTTCTGGCATTGATATTATAATGTCTAAATTTTACAATTTTAACTCAAGAACAGAATAATGGGTCCATCTGTTCAGGGAGCTAAATTACAAGAATGCCATACAGCAAGAACTTCCATACTATTAGACGAACCTGGTTAATTTCCTAGGCCCACTTGTGAAAAGTTTTTTTAATGCATACGAACCTCTATTTGAACATGGCATTTTCCGATTTTAACGTAAACATATGTCATTTGCAGCGTGCGTGTGGGGTGGGAGGGGGGGACAGGCTTGGTGGTTTAACACATCTTTGAAATGAACCCAGGTTTATCCTAATCAAGCAAAATTAGTATACAAAAATTGATATTTGATCCCTTCTATGATCGGCGTTGCTTCCTTGCCTATGTCCTGGTTTTCTGGTTTCGAAAGAGGTACTGGCAGACGCATGAAAAGTTAGCCGTGGTTCCTATTCAGCCGTGAAGGAGGAACCTCTGTCATTACGATCTTGCAACGATGTGTGCGAACATATTAAACCAAAGTTTAAGATTTTTTAATGCATTGAGTAAAATGCTAAAAACAGGGGCTCTCGACAAATGCATTGTTTTCTCCACAATAACCATTAGCCTGAATCTGAATAGATGAGGCTGGACGTATATTGCAGTTATTATTTCACAGGAAACTTCACGCACAGTTTAACTTCTTTTTTTATTCTTTCATAACACGTATATGGGCATTAAATATCTAAAACTGGGCCTGCCAAACAAACAAACTTTTAATTTCTAGAATACACACGCCGTTTTAAAAATTCAAAACTAACTACTAACTCAAAACTACATGCATACTATCTATTGAAGAAAGACTTAAGAATACTACTAATAAGAATTACTTAAGAATAGCAGAATGGAGATGTCTAAAGATATCTCTAAACATACATCTTAAAAGTGTGGTGGGTCATATATAGTGTATTGGTGCTGGTACGACGTAATAAACAAAACTGGACAGTGATTTTGGCGGTGTGAATGGTAAAACCCAACGTAATGCCAATTACAATAAAAAAGGCACGAATTTACTGTAAAACTATTTTATAAATAATTAATCGTTCAAAGATGCTCACTTTCTAAGTAATTAGCTGTTATATATGCTAAAGAACTGACACACATTTTTGTCTCCGGTCAAGAATTCCTTTTACATATTGAATATTTAATATACACATACATACATGCATTTGAAATTTAATGAAAATAGTATAGTGCCAAAAGTTGTTTAAACTTTTGAATGTGGTATAAAGGAGCTAACATTTTTATGAGAGCTAGAAAATAGGTTAATATAGACGTAGAAATGTCAAAGATTTGCGGATGGGGGGGGGAGGGATGTGTGTATATAATATATTCAAGGGTGGAAATAGTGAAATTTTTATAGGTTTTGCGTGAGGAAAAGACTTTTGAATGGATGGTATTTTAAACAAAGTAGACGGCAAGCCATAGGCGTAGAGTTATATGGGCCCGTGGGGCTCGAGCTCCTCCAATAAATTGTGAATAGGGGCTGAGCCCACCCAATAATTTACCACTAAATACAGAAAACTAATTTATACTAACATAAAAAGAAAGTATTTCACGCCATTTACAAACGTTTAAAAAAACCTTTACTTGTACTTTTAAAAATTTTCTTCTTTTGATTTCAATCATGATTTAGAATTCATTGTGACGCCACGTAACACACAATGTTACAATAAGCTGCCCTCGCCAGGCTCTGGTTAATTAAAATCAGATTATGCAATGTAAAGTATGAAATGAAGAAAAGTTCAGATGTGTCTGAAATGCACTATCTCATCGAAAATGTTTTTTACCCCTCCTTTGGATTTTTTACTTTGCTTTTTTTTTTAACTTACTAGCTGCGTGCCCGTTCTTCGCACGGTAGGAAACGAAAAATTTCCTCACATGTGTAATTCGAATTAATTCCAGTGATGTGGAATCTAGAAAAAGCAAAATTATTTCACTCTTGACTTAAAATTTGCGTCATATATGTAATAACCTGAGATCATTGCAATATAATGAAACAAAAAAAAAATAACTATGTCAGCGTCATTCGGTATCAAAAAAGTGGAAATGGACCGTTTGCAGTGAACTTCTCACTTTCAAAATGTCTTATTTCCGCAAACATGCTGTCTTTTAGGTTCACGTTTTAGCGTTAAATACCTCAGACACTACATGAAATGGACATTTTTTTTAAAAATACGTCACCCTCTCTTGCAACCCCTTACAAAAAGAAAAAAGATAAGAGATAAGACTGCGCTATTTATAAAGGCTTTAAAATTGTTTTTCTAGATTATCCAGTTTAATTTTTCTTCTCACAAATAAATCTAGTATTTATAAAAGGAAATCGAGCCAAGCAAAGACATCGTCTGCGTGGACATAAGAATAACTATGTACACAAAACGAAATCTTTGGAATGAGAAACTTTTTTCACGTTTTCAGAAGAGCGCTCGTTGTAATTGCTTCACAACGTGCTTTGACTTTTAGTTGTACAATAACAGTAGTATTTGGCGCATTAAGGCAATAAACAACAGAAGTTTTAATTCGAATTTCTCAAAAAATCGCTTCGAGATATGGCGCGGGACCCGTTTTTATTTATTTGTTTCAACTGGCAATTTTAATCATTGTTACTGTATCCATGACAACCAAACCGCAAGATATCAAACCGAAATTTGTAGCAGCTGCTATAAAAATGAAAATCCTTCTTTCCTTAAAAATTCGTAAAAACTCTCCTAATTTATATTTTCCCTCCGTTCTTCTTTTAAAAGTGGCCGAATTGTGTGCTCCGTCTTTTGCCGAAATATAAAAAAGTTATGACAGATAGAATTCAAGATGCAGCAGTTTTAAAAATATTATACGAAAGTCAGCGTCAAATTTAATTTTATTTGAAAAATTCCCAAAAATCTGCAAATTATGTTACACAGTCTTTCAAAAACCTATGACTGAAACTGCTTAATAAATGAATGAAAATGAAATAATGATGCACGCGCGAGGAGTATATATGAAACCTAAAATGTTTTGAAGGATCAGTTGAAGCTATATATTTTCATTTTTTATTAATAGGTATTTCATTCTCTTAACAATATGGGTTGTGAAATATTTCATGTAATCAATTATTTACAAGCTAATACAAGTACATTTAATTAGACACTATGTACACATCTCTAAATGTAATGCTTAATATAAATATATACATATTAACTATAGTCAGAGATATTTTAAGTGCAACTCTACAAGCAAATTTCAAGCTCTGAATTTTTAATTAATACATAAAATAAAAGAATGTGGTTTGCTGAATTTTAATGACGTTGTTCAGTATTTAAAATTGAGAAGGGAAGGGGATAGGACTTCTTGCGATCTAAAGTGTATCACAAACGTGCACTAAAATGCATAAGTTTTAGCCAATAGTTTCAGTTTAGCCCTTTTTATGTCTCTTTTTTCCATTAATAACTTTAAAATCTTAAACACAGATTTTCAATATAAAGGAGTGTTCTCACTCGTATAATCCACATATTATTATATAAATAATATATTAATATAATAGTAATCCTATTATTATCTCTGACTGCAGTATATAGATAAAGGCTACTAAATTTTTACAGATGCGTTTGTATACATACATACATATATATGCAGACACACACACACACACACACACACACACATATATATATATATATATATTATTTATATATATTTATATAAATATCCATATATTTTCAATTCTTAAAGAGTGTTAATTATAATGTCTAGTTTTTTTATACTTTTTTTTTTCTGTATTTTCATAATAAGCAGAACGGACTATACGTTAAAATATACAATGCTTCTTGAATACAAAAATAATTCTTTGAAATCAATTTCTTGATAATAATTCAGAGGTGTATTATGTCTGAATATCTACGATATATATGTAGATACATATATCATGAATTTGACTTTATAAAAGTATTTCTATATTCGTAGGGTAAGGTTGGGTAAAATGAGTAGGCATTTCTTTTTTTTTATCAAAAATATAAATAGTTGATTTTTAAATGCTTTTTCTTTTTTATCTATATTTTTAGACATTAGTGGCCAACATTAATACTCATTAAAAATTTTATTAGTTGCATTTGGTAACATAATATTAGCCCTTATCTGCTTATTAAATCCTTGTTCTTTTTTATGCCTCTAAAAAACTTTCAAGAAACTAATACATTCCAGTAAATGTGAGAAGTCCTGTTATTATTTTGAATTTAGAAAAGATCTGAACAAATTATTATCAGAAAAAGATAAGAAGGTGTTTATATATATTCTATTTATGGTTTAGTGTGGTGGGGTAAAATGGCTGTGCACTTAAGGCTAAGTTAAGCATTGTAAATTCTTATAAGAAATAGAATGTTCTTGTAGAATACATTTTAAAATAAAATTTTTGTTAGTTAAAAAGAGTTTATTTTGTATTTAAGAAGTTTTAGATAATAGTACGGTAGTCATGAAAAGTGTTAATGCTTCTATTTTACTAAGTAATGCCTGTAAAGTATTTTTTAAAAGAATTACTAAATATTCAAATGCTAACCCATTGGACAGAAATGCTTTAGACCATAGAATAATGTTAACTGAAAAATCTGTGTCCATAGAAAATACCAGTGAACAAACTAGTTCAAGCTCATCAGCCAACAACCTTTCAAATGAAGTAATCTCAAGCATTTTCAGGGCCATTATATATATATTTTTAACTTATGAGTCATGGAAGAAAGAAAATAACATTTGATAAAAATGTACTGATTTTTGTCTGTTTTAATCTGTCATCCATTTTACCCTTACCTTTATGGAAAAAACAGCTCTTCATCAAGTTTAATATTTTTGCATTTAAAACTAATATAGGTATGTATATAAAATCTTTTCAGGTGTGAAAAGGTGATCAATGCATTGTATAAAATAACTCAACAAATTGGAATGTTTAACATTATTAGTAACAGAAAACATCCCATGAATTATATTTCTTTAGCGTATAGCACCTAATTTATATGGACAGTGTAGGTTTATTGTGTTTAGCCACAAAACTGAAATGCAGCTGTATTTTGGTCTTTTTAAATGTATTTCTATAAGTACTTCCTAATGACTGCCAAGATGATACTTTTCATTTCTTTCATTGTTTTAAGACATTTTGGATCTTTACCCTCTTTCTTTCATTGTTTTAAGGCATAGTGGTGCTTTATTCTGGTCTATCAATCAGTATATTATGAATTATTGCAGCTATGCCTTTGTTGTATCTCAGTTTGTAAATCCTGCTAATTTAAATGTGTATATGCTGTAAAAAAATGTTTTGTTTATATATTTATTAATTTAGCAGAACTGATGCATTATACCTGTGATGAAGCTTGGATATTCTTGTTTATATTTTTCTTTCTTTCTTTCTTTCTTTCTTTCTTTTCTAACAGTGACTTTTTCTTAAAGCGTTTAATTTATACGGTCTTTAAATATCTGGCATGTGAACATTCGTCTGATATATAGCTACAATTTTTTTTATTTTGAAATCTCATAAAACACACTTTTGTTGCTAATATTTGTATAATTTATAAATATATATTTTCTATTTTTGTGCACTCTTAGCTCTTTCTGGGATTTATTCAGGGGGTAACCAGAGGAAATACATATTTCGCCATTTGTCTTACTTCATACCTCTGTGAAACTACCTCTTCAATGTAAAAGTCATTTGAAAATTTAAACTTACCATAACTAAATATCATACTAAAAGTGTACTAACTTATTCTTATTTCTCTATTCTGCTTAACTTAACTTTTTATAAATTACTTTTAATCATAATAAAAAAATAACCAACGTAGTTGTGCATAGTATCAAAATTGTGGCATTTTTGATTATCCAGAAGCTGTCGGTCCACCCAATTACTTTGAATAAACAAGATTCTACTGTAAAGTATTTATACCATACTTTTATATTCTCTCACTCCCTTCAATATTTATATTTATATACTAGCTGAAGTACCCGTCGTTGACGGGTGAGTACTGAATGCAAATTTCTAAAAGCAAGAACTTTCGTCAGCATTGTTGGAGTACACAGAATGGATGTAGTATGTAGCCAAAGTAAAGAAAGCGCAATTATAATTTTTATGTATTGTTAAAATATTACAGGTTAGAGAGTAACTAAGTAATATCATTTCATTCGGTTTAGTCCTAATTATGGGATGTGTGAACGAATATTTACACATATTCAAATAATTTTCGCAAAATCTCAAAATCTAATCAACATTTTTGAAAAATTGGAAGCCTTGAATTTAAGTTGAGTGGCAACCTATCGTGTCACCCAATTTTGTTTAATTTCCTGCTGTCTTTATTTCGTGATGCTGGAACAAACATTTTAGCATTTTTCAACGATTTTCACAAAATCTCAAAATGTAATCAAAATATTTTAAAAATTCAACACCTATAAATTAAGATTAGCAACTACCTATCATATCACCAAATTTCGTATTAGTCGTTATTACGCAATGCTTGAAAATATATAACCGCATTCTGGGAGAATTTTCATAAAATCTCAAAATCTAATAAAAAGTTTAAAAAATTGGACACCTATACTTTATGTTGAACAACAACCTATCATGTGACCAAATTTCATATCATTCGCTTTAGTCGTTATTACGTAATGTGTGAACAAAAATTTACTCAGTTTGAAACGATTTTCGCAAAATCCCAAAATCTGATCAGTTTTTTTTAGATGCTTATAGTTTAAGGTGACTACCTATCATTTCACCAAATACCATTTTTTCACCTTTCCAGTTATTACGTGATGTGCGAACACAATACGCAGTGTGAAACAATTTTCGCAAAATCTCAAAATCTAATCAAGATTTTTTTTAATTCGACGCCTATGTTTTAAGTTGAGTGACCACCTATCATGACACCTAATTTCATATCATTCGCTTCAGTCGTTTTTACGTGATGCTTGAACACAAATTTACGCAGTTTGAAAGGATTTTCGCAAAATCTCAAAATACAATCAAGATTTTTTAAAAATTCGACGCCTATGTTTTAAGTTGAGTGACCACCTATCATGACACCCAATTTCATATCATTCACTTCAGTCGTTTTTACGTGATGCTTGAATACAAATTTACGCAGCTTGAAAGGATTTTCGCAAAATCTCAAAATCCAATCAAGATTTTTTAAAAATTCGACGCCTGTGTTTTAAGTTGAGTGACCACCTATCATGACACCCACTTTCATATCATTCGCTTCAGTCGTTTTTACGTGATGCTTGAACACAAATTTACGCAGTTTGAAACGATTTTCGCAAAATCTGAAAATCTAATCAAGATTTTTTGAAAATTCGACGCCTATGTTTTAAGTTGAGTGACTACCTATCATGACACCCAATTTCATATCATTCGCTTCAGTCGTTTTTACGTGATGCTTGAACACAAATTAACGCAGTTTGAAACGATTTTCACAAAATCTGAAAATCTAATCAATATTTTTTAAAAATTCGACGCCTATGTTTTAAATTGAGTGACCACCTATCATGACACCCAATTTCATATCATTCGCTTCAGCCGTTTTTACGTGATGCTTGAACACAAATTAACGCAGTTTGAAACGATTTTCACAAAATCTGAAAATCTAATCAATATTTTTTAAAAATTCGACGCCTATGTTTTAAATTGAGTGACCACCTATCATGACACCCAATTTCATATCATTCGCTTCAGCCGTTTTTACGTGATGCTTAAACAAAAAAAGCGTCACGGACAGAATGACAGAATGACAGAAGGACAGAATGACAGAAGGACAGAATGACAGACAGACAAACTTTTTTTTGAGGGTCGCATCGGATTCCCGGGTGCTTGAAACGGATAGAAATCGCAAAATTTTTGAATTCCAAGAAATGTACACACAAAAGTCTAATTTTATTTATATAGATATGCATCTTACCATTCATTTGAATTATACATAAAACTATTAAAAAACTATTTAAAAATATTTTAATAATGGATCAAATAATCAAACTATTAACAATGATTTTTAGTTACAAAACAGTTTCTTTTAACAAATACTGTAGACACAAATGAAATAATCTTAAATAATAGAATAGAGAAATAATAGACTTAAGAATTAGCTATATGTAGCTAATTCTTTAATTATATGAAAAAGCAAAGCATAATTAATTCTTTATATTTCATTATTATTTATATTTATTTACACTTATTTATATTTATTTACACTATAAACACAAAACTTATCCATTATCATATAAAACGTAACGAAGACGATCAAAACCAAAACAAAGCCAAGATATCTGGTCCACCCAAACGTGCGTCGCAAATCCAAATCGGTTTATCCAACGCGGCGTTCGCTTTTCTCCAAGGTGTTGGCGCGTAAAGCGCCAGTGCTCTGTATCTATGAGTGTTTGCTTTCACGCGTACGGGAAATAACACAACAAAGCCTGCGCGCAGATTTGTGATTTTGCATGTACTAATCCTTCAATGAATTGAACAGTAGAATAAACACTTGTATTTTTATCGCTTTCTCATTAAACTGCTATATTTCCTCTAAAGCCCAATTTGAGAGATAGTTTTAAAGTTAAAAATAATGTTATAGAGAAGTATTTATTTTAATAAGTATTTTTACTTTCCGAACATGTACCATGTAAGGAAAGTATTGTAATCATGAAAAAATTCGACTTCGAGATTTTGATGTATTTACACGTTTTGAGGTCTTCTGAATTCATTTATGCTGTTTTTACAAGATGTGTGTGTGTGTGTGTGTGTGTGTGTGTGTGTGTGTGTGTGTCTGTCTGTGTGTATGTGAGTGAACACGATAGCTCCTAAACGGATCATTCGATTGAGCTCAAATTGGACATATATGTTATAAACCAGTCGCAAGACCGGTATTCATTTTGGTGTATATAGGATTTATAGATTTTCTACAGGGTTACGACAAAGATTTATTTTACATTATGGCCTATGGGGGGAAATTCTTGAAAGTGTGCTAGCATTTAAACGGTACATTCTATTGAGCTCAAATTGAAAAAACTAAGAATTTTTGCAGAATTATTCATCGATTAAAATTTATTTAAATGCTTGGTAATGATCTTATACCAAGTATATTCGTAAAGTATATTCCCCAAGCGTATTCGTAAGTGTTCGGAAAGTCGAGTGGAGTCACTCCAGATTTTTCTTATACTTATTTTGCTTAAAATAAGGTTTTATTTCCATTCTAATTCGAAGTAAATTAAATACAGGATTTAAAACTAAATTCACACTGTTATGTATAATAAATTGTCATTAAATGAATTTTCCAAATTTGACATAAATTCATTCTCTTCTTTTAAATAGGTCTTATTTATTTCTCCCCCCCCCCTTTAAAACGTGAATATGAATTTTTATAATTTGAAACATTTTCAAAGGAAGTAGAAAACAACACAAATGCTGTTTATTATTTCTTACAACAGAAATCCAGGTAGCGTTCCTCGACCTCACGGTTCGAAGTTTCCCGCGGTTACTTCCGAAACTTAGAGTAAATACTGGTTGGGACCCCTTAGAAAGACCCCAATGGAGGGCACCCCACCCATAGGCCTAGATCCCTCGTATAGATAATTGGCCATAATCGCACAACGCAACAATTAAACGAGAAATAACGCATTTAGAGTGATGTAGTAAAAATAAACACATTTAATGAGCATTACTTACAAATAATAATAATAAATTACAGAATAAATTTCATAGTGTGAAAGAAAAAAGTGGAGCATATAATTTTAAGAGCTTAAATAATTTATATTATTTGCTAGTACAACAGAAACACAACATTTACACATTACACAGAGATCATAAATAATTATCAAAACTTTTACATAGGCAATTTTTCACCCAAGAATATTGTGTGGAAGATTTTATTTTATACATTAGAAATAAGGAAACTATTTTAAAAAAATTGTAGAGTATATAGATTGTAATCAAACACAAATGTAATTAATATAAAGCATTACTAGATTAAAAGGAACATTCATGCAAGTGATCACATAATAAGAGAAAAATATTTATAAACTGAATTATAATATCCCCGTTTATCAGATGAAATACTTTAATGAATAAGTGTTACAATATCTTGTAAAATGGTACTTAATTTTTAAAGCTTTCATGGTGATCACCGTAAACATTATATATTTCTTCTACTTTTATAATTTTTTTTTTCTGATTTACATATTTGAGAGACTAAACAAACAATTCATATTTTATAGATAAAATATCTATTGATTTTTAAAGTATCTATTGATTTGTCTTCTATTTATTTTTGTTACCATGGATTATATATATATATATATATATATGTATATATATATATAATCAAATCCTATGTAAAAGCAACTAAAAATACAGTAGTTACTTGTAGCATAAAAATTTTTTATGCTATAAGTTTTTGATTTCGAAAATTTATTTACCAGTATTCCAATTGATGATTTATATAGAACTTTATTAAATGTTTTTGACAATTTTAATATTGAGAATGAATTGAATATTAATAGAGAATTTTTCGTCACTATTTCTAATTTTTGTCTTTACAATAATTTCATAATGTTTAATTCAGTCATTTACCGTCAAACTAAAGAGATAGGTATGGGCACAAATTACTCCAGCACTGCTGCTAATTTTTATTTATTTTTCTATGAATATAATTTTTTCTGCAACAATCCACTAAATTTTGCTGTGTTCCGTTACATTGACGACGTTCTTGTCATCAATGGAGACTTAAATGAAATTAAACATTTAATTTATTCCAACACACTTATCCACAAGCCAGCTTACTCTGATTCTAATACTGTTACATTTTTAGATTTAAATTTTATTTTATTCAACAATATTTTACACATCAATATTTTTCATAAAAGAAAAAATTTCAATTTCGATGCTGTGCAATGAGGTAAAGACACTTTACCTCATTGGTCTTCAAATATTCATAAAAAAGTCTTTGCTAACATTTTGATCAACCAACTTATTAGAGATTTCCGCTTACGTAGTAATAAACAGCTTTTAAATTATAACATATATTTATTTGCAGCTAAATTATTTTATACAAACACTCCCCCCATACAATAATTTCCCTCTTAATTTCATCAATTTCTATATAAAATGTTTTGATAATAGCCTAAGTCCTCGGTATTAATCCTTCCTTTGCACCTTCCCTACTTTTTGACGTTTTGCGTTACAGGGGTTTCTTGCTGTATGACGCACTTGTACCAAAGCCCGCAGAGGCGTCAACCCCGATAGATAGGAGGTTATATCGGAGTTGACGGCCAGTCACCCTCTATATTCCCGGAAAACGGTGATCGCACCAATAATCTCGGCCTAGATTTTTTTTTGTACGAACAGCATTCTGGTCAGTTTGCCGGAATAAGAGGGAATTTCAGGGGGGTGTGCTTTTTGACAGTTTTGCGCATTTGGAAATTACTTTGCGGGATGCTATGTGGGGTATAACCCTAAAAACTACTTACGGCAGATATGTTTGATTTACGCTGAATTGCAGAAGCTATATTTACAATATATCTGAGATGAAATATTTATCATAAAAGTAGGGGAAATGGGGGCACATTGGGACACTTTTAAAAAAATCATAATTTTTTCAAATTTAAAAATAATATAATGCTTTGATGTTATTTTATTCTATTCCTTGTGTTATTGGTCATCTTTTAAACATGGAATGAACACTGTACCATTAATTTAGAAGTAGAAATAATTGAAACAAAAATTATGAAAACATGTCCCAATGTGCCCCATGCAAGGGGCACATTGGGATAGCACTGATTTTATGATGGGGCACATTGGGACAATCATCATTTTTTTTTTAAATCTAGAAATAATATTACAAAGTAAATTGTTAAAATAAATGAAATGGTTAGTAAATATTAAATTGATACAAAGAAATGATTATAAACAATTGATTTAATGAAGAAATGAAGCTGTTACAAAACAATTAATAACATTGACATTTTACCGCACATCATAATCTTGCATGTCTCTGCAAAATTTTAAACTAGTATAGGATCGTGTTGATGTTCCAGGGCCTGATGTTGTAGATGGAAGTTTTAGAGCTATGTCTTTTAAATTAACTGCACTTGCATATTCAATTTCTCGGAAAATCTCTGGGAATTTCCATGATTTACCCTTTATTCTTAGAAAAGACACGTTAATTTATTTCTTTCCTTTCTTATCAATCTGACCAATGTAATGAATTGGATTAGTTGCTACAGAATTTTTTGCAATAAATTTTACTAATACAAAATCATTAATCTGCACTGTATCTGTATATGGACCGAACACCTTTAGTTTTTGATACATATCAGTATTATCATGAGATTCATATTCAGAATCACTGTTTTCAATAAAAACTAAACTTCTTTCAGAGTTACCATCTGAATCTGAATCAATTTCTGCACTATATTTAGTCTTTTTAGCTGCTACAGCTTCTTTCTTTGCAATCGTGTGCTTCTTTTATGCTTTGCGTTGATTTACTTGGTCTTGAATGAGATTCTTTTCAGCGGTAGAAGTTAAAATGCGTGCTTTACCACATTTTCTACCTCGGCGTGTTATAGCACATTTCCTATTGTATTTTAGTAACGGTCTGATTGATTCTTGTGTCACTAATAAAATTTCATTTGATGACGAAGTTGTCTCTCGATCACACATTGATGATTGTTGTTGATTCATAACTAATGTACCAGGTAGATCTTCTTTATCAGACACCCAAACAGATTCTTGAACATCTAAATATCGTCTAGGAAGTTGAGTAGAAGGATCTGAATTCACTGATATCTATAAGAATAATATTAGGACTGGATGGGGGCATATTGGGTCTGTTCTAATGTACCCCATGCATTAGTGTCGCAATACGTCATTTTCAAAACAAATGTTTAGGCCTAAATTTTAAGAGCAAATAGAACAATGATTTATGGTGGAAATGAAAGCTAAATTTTTATAAAAGCACATAGTACGGGCAAAATTTTAAATAATTTTTTTCCATAAAATTATTAGAAAACGTTTCTTGAAATAAAAAAAAATTACTTTGTATGTGATAAAATAAACTTACCTTGCTCACAGACAGCAGACTTGTATGAAGGAACTGGAAACACAGTTTAGAGCATGCACCAGTTGTGGCATCTAGCGCGATTTTTTTTCAAAATTTATTTTGCAATAATAAGGGAATTTGAGCCTTTGTCCCAATGTGCCCCCACTTCCCCACTAGAGTGATTTACCGTAATTTAAATAAGGCCTACAATGCTTATATGAAGGAGGAATATATGCGTATATACACTGCTCAAAACAATTAAAGGATATTGTAAGTTTTATATAAAATAAAGATATAAGCGACATTTTTTTTGCCGAAAATGGAAGACGAGAACCACAAATGCAATTTTTTCTGATTTTTAAACTGTGGAGTATGCTAATTTTGAGTTCGCGTCGCTTCAGCGGCAGCGAATAAAATTGGACTTTCAACTGAATAAAAGACAATGAAGACAAGGATGATCTGCATTCAGTGACTGCTTTGTTTCGATGAGTACGATGTCTCAGCGAAGTCATTTAACCGATTCAGAAGCTTGGAGTTGTCGGTAGGTTAGAAGGGGACCAAACTCAAGCCGAAGTAGCGCATACCATTGGAGTGTCGCAAAGTGTGATTTCCAGGATCTGGAACTGGTTTTTGGCAACTGGAAGTGCAGGCCGAAGACCAGGGCAAGGTCGTAGACGGGCAACAACGCCCAATGAAGATCGTTATTTAGTGTTAACGGCTCGGAGACACCGGAAAATGAACGCTACTCTCCTCCAACAACACTTTCGCTCGGCTACTGGCACCACGGTTTCAACTCAGACTATACGAAACCGGCTCCATGGTGTAGGTCTGTATGCTCGCCGACCGATGGTATGTGTTAGACTAACATCAAGCCATCATCGCGACCGCAGGGAGTGGGCAATAGAGCATGTGAACTCGAGTAGAAATGACTGGAGCAATGTTCTTTTTTCTGACGAGTCCCGTTTTTCAGTTCATCCTGATAATTGGCGTATTTTCATCTGGAGGGACCGTGGCAGTAGGAATTATCCTGCGTTCGTGCACGAAAGTGTCAGTTTTGGCGGTGGGGGAGTGTTGGTGTATGGTGGCATCTCGATTCACGGGCGCACATACCTCTACATCATTCGAGATAGAGCTCTGACTGGTAGCCGATATAGGGATGAGATCCTCAGACCTCTTGTAGTCCCTTACGCTGCAGCAATCGGAGATGACTTCATTTTAATGGACGATAACTGCAGGCCACATCGTGCTAACCTGGTGGAGGATTTCCTTTTCGAGGAAGGAATCGTACGAATGGAATGGCCAGCGTGTTCTCCAGACATGAATCCAATAGAGCACGTTTGGGACGCTCTAGGAAGACGAGTTTCTGGCCGCCAACCACCCCCACAAGCTCTCCAAGAACTGGAAAGAGCTCTACTGGAAGAGTGGGACAGAATGCCCAACTCGTGATTAATTGCTTCATTGACTCCATGCCTCAAAGGTGTTCAACGTTGCTGGCCGTCCGTGGAAACCATACCCCCTACTGAAAATGATTTCCTTTGGAGAAAACACCTTTTCTTATTCTTTTTTTCTCATATGCAGAAATTGTGTTATTTTCATTTTCTACACAAATGCGCAATAAAATGCATTTTTTCTGCCAAACATGTGTAATTTATTCTCATATAACCTACTACGTCTGTCGAACCATGTATCAATCAGCTAAAAAGTTTCCCAGCCACAAGATCCACCTAAAACCGCAATATCCTTTAATTGTTTTGAGCAGTGTATATGAATATATACGTGTATGTGTATTTGTATATATATATATATATATATATATATATATATATATATATATAGTTAAATTGTAAAATAAAACCCAAATAACCCCAGTCTTTGTCAATGAAACACACTTGAATAAGAAAAGAACCAAATAAAAACATTATAACTAGCTAATTCATCAGAGGGAGACTGGTGTGCGTGTTAGTTACAGGTTTCTAGTCTGGTGTCAGGAGATTTTGAACTATTGTAATGAATTGTGAGTATGTATTGTGAATTTTTTGTATGTATGTATTGTGAATTTTTTTTTTTTTAAACGCAAGTATCTTGATATATTGTCTTGTTAGTTGGTTGGTTGGTGTTTAATGGCACAAGGTCCAAAAAGGACATACTGTGCCAGAAAATGTGTAAAATATTAAAACAAGGCTTTTACAGGTAAAAAGGTGTTGTATAAAACAAGTAAAGTTAAAATCCATGAAATCTAAAAACGATAAGAGCAAATTGTAGAAAGGTAAAATGTAGATAAGAAGGAGTCGAGGACATCTGGATGGGTCATCCCATCCAGATGCATGTCAGGAACACACACATCACAACAAATGAAGAAAATTAATACGCTGAAGGAAAGTAAAGAGATTGTAATGTGGGGTTTCACCCGTATATCGTCAAGTTTTGGATAAGAACAGTTAAAATAACTTTGGTAAAATGCATTAAAAGCTGTGCAAGATGTTAAAATATGACGGTGAGATGGGTATGACAGTGGGAACAATCTGGAGCAGGTTCACCTAGGAGTCGGTGTTTATGAGTAAGTGTTGTGTGCCCGATGCGAAGACATGTCAGAGTAACGTCCTGCTTGCGGTTAGGGCAAGAGGGTTAGTAGGTGAGAGTCGGGTGTATTGAATGAAGTTTATTTTCTGTTTCGTTGTTCCATTCATTGGTCCAATTGTTCTTTATAGAATAAGAAATCTCCGCCTTTATATCACTGTAAGGCAAAGGGCCAGTAAAAGGGAATGTAGCATGTTTAGCTAAAGATTCAGCATGCTCATTGCCCTGTATCCCAATGTGGCTTCGTACCCAGCAGTAAAGAATATCATACCCGCTATTTATAAGTTGCCTGTGCATATGGAGGACTTTAGCAATATAACTATTAGAAGGAGAGCCAGATTTGAGATTTTCTAGAACACTTAAAGTGTCTGAGTAAATTATAAAGCACTTTTTATTTGAGCTAAAAATAAAACGGAGGCTTTCAAAAATAGCGAGGAGTTCTGCTGTAAAAACTGAGCAGAAAGTGGGGAGAGTGTAGCTACAAGAGTGAGTACTATTTGTATAGGCAAAGCCAACATGGCTCTCAGACTTGGACCCATCAGTGTACAGATTTTCATAATTATAATATTTGGCTTGGTGGTCATGGAAAAGCTGTTGATAGATTTGGGGATCAGTGTTTTGCTTTGTGAAGCCTTTGAATGGCTGTAAGTAGGAGATATGGCAGGTGTCCCAAGGTGGGATTGCAAACAGAGAGCAGGTAGAGACTTTCACATCTAACTGGGTACCAGTAAGACTACTGCGAATTCTGAGTCCGAAAGGAGGGGTGCAAGATGGACGATTCTGATAAAAGAAATCCAGATGAGTGTCAATAAGAGAATTTTTTAAAGGGTGTGAAGAGTGAGAAAGGATATGTGTTCAATGACAGCTTATGACGTATGTGGTTGAGTGAAGGCTCATAACATGTCACATATAGACTTTGTATAGGCGAGCTTATAAAGGTACCTGGACAAATACGTAGTGCAGTATGATGCACAGTGTCGAGTTTCTTTAAAATCGATTTACAAGCTGATCCGTACACACAGCAGGATATCTGCTGTGTCTACGGGATAGTCTATTCTAGACCGGATAACAGCACAGTAAATCCGCAACATGGCATCACGGTCTGCCCCTCAAGACGTATTAGAGAGCACTTTTAGAATATTCAAACTCTTTTCATATTTCCCCATAATGTAAGAAATATGGTCTCGAAACGTTAGTTTCTTGTCAAGATATATACCTAAAAATTTAATGGAGTCATGAACTTCTATTTTGGTCCTATCCAGAAAATGTTCTGGATCAGGATGGATCCCACGTCTTCGACAGAAATGTACAGCAACAGATTTTCTGCAGAAAAGCTGTAGCCGTTGCTATTACTCCACTTTAGTATACGGTTGATCGTTGTTTGCAACTGTCGCTCAATGCAGCGCATGTCCTTCCCTTGGCAAGAGACTTGAAGGTCATCTACGTACAAGGTGCCGTTAACTGTTGGATGGAGTTCATTAAGAATGTAATTTATTTTTATTCGAAAGAGAGTGACGCTGAGAACAGAACCCTGCGGCACTCCCTCTTCTTGTACAAAATTATCAGATAGGGTGCCATTAACCCATTTATGCCTAGTGTCCCTTTTTTGGGACGGCATTTTCGCTATTAGTCGAAAACGTTATTTATTGTTCCTAGCCTTTATTCATGAGTATTGAGCCTCAACTCTACAAAATATTTTAACATGACCAAGTAGGATGTTGATATTTCGATTTTTATGCTTAATGATTTTAAAAGAAATCATCCCTTGTTCAAGAAGTTGACATCAGAAATATATCTTTTATTTCTGTTAGCAGTAAAAATCGAAGAAAGTCGCAAAAATATCCAAGCACAAATGGGTTAATGCGGACCTTAAAATGACGAAGATTGAGGAAATTCTTAATAAAAACAGGCAGGTTACCTCGGAGGCCTAGTTTATGCAAGTCTTTCAGAATATCGTATCTCCACGTCCGGTCATATGCTTTTTCAATATGAAAGAAAACAGAAACCAAATGGTTTCTTCTCAAAAAAGCATTACGGATTTCTGTCTCCAAGCTTTAGATGTTATCTATGGTCGATCTGCCCTTTCGGAAACGGCTCTGGTAAGGGTGTATATGGTTCTCTGTTTCCAGAATGTAAACTAACCGAGCATTGACCATTCTCTCCATCAATTTGCAAAGGCAACTAGTAAGACCTATGGGACGATAGTTTTTAGGTTTAGTGGTGTCTTTGCCAGGTTTTGGAAAAGGGATGACATAGGCATTCCTCCAAGAGGAAGGAAAAGTATGTTCATCCCAGATTCTATTGTATAGTTGCAGAAGCCTGATCAATGAGTTGTGGGAAAGGTGTGTAAGCATTTCATAGGTTATTTTGTCAGGACCTGGAGATGTATTTGAAGATTGTTTTAAGGCTTTAGTTAACCCATTTATGCCTAGTGTCCCTTTTTTGGGACGGCATTTTCGCTATTAGTCGAAAACGTTATTTATTGTTCCTAGCCTTTATTCATGAGTATTGAGCCTCAACTCTACAAAATATTTTAACATGACCAAGTAGGATGTTGATATTTCGATTTTTATGCTTAATGATTTTAAAAGAAATCATCCCTTGTTCAAGAAGTTGACATCAGAAATTTATCTATTATTTCTGTTGTCAGTAAAAATCAAAGAAAGTCGCAAAAATATCCAGGCACAAATGGGTTAATTCTTCGATGGTAAAGACACTAGCTGTTCGAAATGTTCTTTATGTTGAAGGAAGGTATTTGGATAGGAGTTATTGCTGGAGGTGGAAGCAAGTGTTTGACCAATTGCATTTGCTATGTCTTTTGTGTCAGAAATTATACTGTTATTGATAGAAAGGCAGGATATAGAGTGGTTGTTAGTAGAGGTAATATAGGGGTTTTGGCTCACCGAGGATTGTAAGGATTGGGAGGATGGCTCACCGAGGATTGTAAGGATTGTGTGAGGATGGGGAGGGGTAGTATTACCCAAACACGATAACGCAGACTGCGGAAAGACGTGTGCAATTAGATGAATCATCAAAACAAGACATGATAGAGTATAAGGATTGTGAATTAGATACTCATATAAACCTTAAAACATTTTTTAACGTTTAATGTTCATTTTTAAATTTACGAACTTTGAAATACTTTAACATTTAATATTAGAGGAAGATTGGCAGTAATATACAAAAAATTAAAAACCAATAATGATTCGATGTAAAAAAATTAAGTATAAAGTACAACTATTGTATTATAATTATGAAGGACATTAGCCGAGGACTTATCATCGCTCGTTACCGAAGCACGCGTGACAGAGCCAGACAAAATGAGATCATAAAAGCATGTCTGGAATATCGGACGCTTCCTTCATGGTGCTTCATCCCACCCACCACTTCCCTACTTTTTATATTGTTAAATTACATATATGAATAATAATTTTCTTCTTCTCTAAATATCCTTATGACCAAAAGCCAGGGTGTTGATTTTATTATTTAGAACATATCGCTTATCATCAAACGCTGATAGTGCCACTTTTCGTTCTAGAACGGTATATAATTTGTGATTGGTGCTAATTATTCGTTTAGCACCGACTCTTTTTATTTTTTCATCAAAAAGTACATTTTTGTAATCATTATGCTTTATTAGACGTCTAACAGCGCTTTTCTGAACACCTTTGGCTCGTTTTTTTTCATCATTTTCTGTGATGATGCTATACATTTTTGATCTTAAACCTACGAATTCAACTATAGGATCACCGGAAAGTTCATCTTTCATCTTACCGAGCACTTTTTTTATTTACGTTGTTGAAGGCTTTGTGAGTTTTTGGATAATCAGAATTATCGAAATAAAATGCATCTTCAATCATATCCTGATACACATCATCCGTATAAATTTCATAGCATAGACTATCAGTATCGGTGAACAAGAGAGTTGCTTTTTCTGGATACTTCTTCAAAATATATTCATAATGAAAGTCATACATCAGTGTTTTGCTGATATCTAAAATGGAAAAACCAGTATATATTGGTTTATTTAATACTAGATTTATTTTCTTTGAATGTACAGCCGCCAAATGATCATTGAAAATAATGTATGCATTAAATGATGTTTTTGCAACTGCTTTTATTATTTTTTTTCTGTCATTAATCAATGAAACATTCATCCTGTCGCGAACACTTTCCATTGTCTTTCCGTATACACTGTTATTTAATAGTTTAAAGAAGTCTTTTTCAAATGTATTTGATGCATTAGCCCTCTGTCTTGTATTAAATTCAACATAGGACTTTAACCATGATGACTGATTGAATTTGATACCTTTATGTATCTTTTTAATTTTTAAACCGAGTTTGAGACACTGTTTCAAACTTCTGTAGTGAATTACATAATCTTTCTTATCGCGTAGATTGGGTGTCAATTTCTTTACTGTTGAAAGTTTTCTGTTGTATGTTTCCGCTAAATTTTTTGTATAGCCGGAAAGCATTTCCGGATGGATAAAAATATTTTCTGGGGCTAGAGGATAGTCATTCATTAAATCGTGAAGTTCCAGTGGTATTTCTAAGTCCACTGAAAAAACATACCCCACATCAGAATCATCGGGAATATTGCTAATATCGATAGATGAAATCTCCTGCTCTGTAATCCATTCGAAACCGTCTACAGGTAAGTGTTGAATCATGGCCCAGCCATATAAATTGTTTGCATCATAATAGATTAAATATTTAGACGGTTCTGAGTGGTTGAAATCCTTCAAATATTTATTATTGGCTCTGCTATATCGCTTTGATATTGTGCTAATACCACCACGTATACCCTTTTCAAAAAATAGATACATATCTGGATCAGTGAGTAATTCTAGTTTCACTCCAGACATTTTAAGACATGCTTGCCATGATAGTCCCGCTGCCGTATACATATGACAAGGATCTAATTTGTAAAATTGTAAGCATAATTGTCTAAAATTTTGAAATACGCTCGCAAGCAATAAAACGTCTAGTCTTACGTAAAAGTCATGATATGTCCCCATATTTTGCATATTAAATTTATCCCAAACTGTCTTAGCGTGGGAATAAGTTGAGATAGGTTCCAATGTTAGATCATTAAAAAAGGCATCCGGTGGAGGTAAACATGTCTCATTGAATTTTTCCCAACTATCCATATAATTATACGGATAAACACCTTTTCTGAGAACGAGTTGCAAGTCTTCACTGTTTGGAAAGTACTTTTTTAAGATATAAAACTTCTCTCGGGGTAAACTGTTTACTAAACTCTCCAAAGAAGTATTTAAAAACTGTAGAGAGTCTAGAAATACCAGAGACCCTAATGTAAATGAAATATATTTTTGCATATTGTTAGGTATACATGTTATGCGTCTATTTTTAATTTTCCCTATTCCAGACATTAGAAGATGTTCGTCATACCCACGCAAGTTATGCATGATGACGGAATTTTGTTCGAAAGTTTATAGTTTAAATTACATCTATTGTGGGCAGCACCTCTATATAAACCACTTACGTGACAGTGGTCACGAACTCTATCCTCTTTCAATTCTTTTTCACATATGTGGCAATGTGTTTCACTTTTGAACTGTTGTTCTTGCTCTGGGGTTATGGCCATAGGTTTAGGATTTTTTAAAATTGGCGATATTCTTGACACTTCAGACAGAAGAGAATTCAAAAAGTGGTCCACGGCGTTTTCCCCTCTGTACACAATAGGATTTGACACACTTTCTCCGTCGGGTGTAACAACGATATATGAATAACCGCATGGATAATGCGAACTTGTTTTCGTTGTGTGCGATGTTGATGGGTTGTTTTCAGTTGTATCCATTTTTAATAATAGTGTCTCAAAGTCGGCGTATATTACAAAAGGTATGGGTAGTTGAAAATGATAATTTTTAAACACCAACCATTTATCCTTAACATTTGGAAATGTTACTTTTTGAGGATCGTGTGTTCTGCAATATATTTCATGATTTCTTAAATTTAACGCTGTTTTAAATCTCTGAAAGCATAGGTTACAGTAATACATTTGGCCTTTGTATCTAGACAGACTACTTAAAAGACCATTTAAATTTCTGATCAAACAGTAGTGACTAGTTTCCTGGTTCTTTATAAGCAATAAATTTATATGTCTGGTACTTAAATTTCTTGTAATTCTTAGAGGGAATATTTCCCGTTCATAGCCGAAGACGTTTATGCTCAAGTTATTAATTGCTTCAAATTTTTCAATGGAAGATAATGTCACGGGAAACTTAAGTGTACTCGTGTTTACCCTGTTTACATAGCTCTTATATTTCTGCACTCTATTAGCATTCTTTCTAGCCGGATATAAGTGAGCTAAAACACTCCACAAAAAGCATTTTTCATCATTCCTATTTTGAATGTTTAAAATACTATGTTTGTTTCTAAGTTTGATAGGGAGAGGAATATAGCTTGATCCTGTTAATGGGCGATATAATGCAGTTTTTATTTCTAACTTCTCAACATTATTTATTACCCAGCCGCTTTTATGTCCCTCAAACGAATCGAACGATTTCAAAATTTTATCATTAGCTTGTGGAATATGTTGATCCACTTCGTCATCCCTTAAAGTTATTTGGCAGTTACTTCTGAAATATGCAAAACAAGTTTCATTTTCAGCATCGGCTATAGCTCTTTGAAAGTGTACTTTAACAACTAAGTACCATTTTAAACTCCTGTTTGTATGCATTTCACTCTTAAGTTTTCTGGCTATATCTCGTACAGATTCTTGTAAAAACAATTGAAGATCGTATTGATTTTCAGAATTTGGTAAATTCACATAGGTCAGAATTTGGTAAATTCACATAGGATATATGGTTTACATTTTCATCAAAACTGTTTTGAGGAGATTTGTTTAATTTTCTTCGTTTCTGCGAAGGTGGTTGCGAATGAACTTCATCATCGCTATCCTCATAAGGCACTAACTTTGGTACGTTAACAGGTTGAACGCGGTTTCTTTCTAAACATAAATTTTCATGTCTTTTCCAATAGAGTAGACTTTTAAAAAATTTTCCACAAAATTTACATGACATTATTTTAACGTTTTTATTATGAACGCGCTGTTCGTGGGTTTTGAGATAGCGAAGAATCTTAAATTTTTTTCCGCAGTCTTTACAATCATACTGAATGGAGTTGTTCTGATTTGAATGGAGTGATTTAATATGCCGAGTCAAATTCCATGAAAAAGAGAACTTTTTGTCACATATGGTACACAAATGACGATCAGTCGTCTAAAATTAGCAAGAAAAAGTATTTATCAATATTTTGTTTTAACTGGGAATTTTAAAAATAAGAAAAGCCCTTAAAATAATAAATAATAATGCTTACATTCACTTGTTCAGCTCCAACATCATTAGCAGTTAACATTGATCCACCCTCCTGATTGATACAAGTAGAGGGACCCGGGATAGCAAGATCGTCATTTGGGTCCCGGGATTGACTGGAATCGCTCTCATTAAAGAATTGCGACGCTATTGGAGCAAAATCTAAAATAGCATCCGTTTCCTGACTGGTCAAAGGCCATTCCTCACCCGAGAACTTAATAAAAAATTAAAACAACTAATAAATATATGTATAGTAATAAAAAAAATCCTATCATTATTCAAATGAATTGCATACCTTTAATAAAAGCAGACCGCACATTTAAAAAAAATATAGATAAATAAATAAACGTTGTAAATCAACATCTTATCATAGTCGAAAATAGTAATAATAACACAGAGTATAAATTAATAATATAATGGGATTTCATAAAACATATAAACTTCTAAAGTACATACCATTTCAGAATCACTGCTATCCGAAATATCCATATTAGTAAACGCTAATTAGTAAGCACTAATAAACTATGTAAAATAAGACAGATCCAGAGATAGCACACTCAACTACAGCTCTGAAATATACTGAAGTGGAGGTGGACAGCTAAGTTTGAACTTATACACACCTTGGTGACTCACCTAGTCACCTGTACCTGTGCAATAGGTGCTATGAGTCAGACGATAAGGAGATTCTAAAAAGATTTGGCCAAGCCTTTTCATGCCAAATGAATGTGCGGGATTATCGGTTATCTGAAAAATCAGCTGACTAGATGATGTCAGGTCTATAAAATAATTTAGAGGGTTACAAATGAGACTATTTCTCATTAAGCATAACCAAATGAAAATAATTCTCATTAGACATAGCCGGTTTTTTTTTTTTTTTTTTTTTTTTTTTTTTTTTTTTTTTTAATTTACGATCCGAGAAACGTACGTTCCTAAACTTGAAACGTTTTTGCAAAAATAAAAATAAAAAAGAACTTAATTAATTAATTTAATTAAATAAAAAGACATAGACAAGTCTTTATACTTTTAGACCCGAGATTTTCTTTATAAACCTGTAATATCCCTTCATTTGCCAAATTTAAACACGAAGAATTTATTTATTTATTTTTTAATAATGCAGTACCCACATAAGGTGAACACATGCCTAAGTTGCACATTTTTTCTGGGAATGAAACATAGCATTGAAAGACACTTCTATAAGTTGAACACATTTGAGCAAACCGTAAGTGTCATACTTTGGGAGGTTTAATGGTAATAACCGTATAGATCACCTCATTTCGTAAAGAACTTAAAATAATTTCGACCGCTTTAAAATTTTGGTATTTTAAAATAGTATGCATTTTTAATTTAAATATCGATTTACATCTATTAAAATTAAGATGGTGTATACAATATTACAGGAAAATGATTCATTTTATTCATAAAATCGTCTATTTCGTTGATTATCAGATTTAATATTTCTATATTAAGAATCTTAAAAATAAATAAATAAATAAATAAATAGAAACTTTCCTAATGCTGTGAAAGTTTTGAAAAATGAACACTTGTAGTTCCTACAAACAGTTTCCAAATTATACTGATACGTCTCAATATTGTAGACATGATCCATGACTCAGAAAAGTGTACAATTTATGGAGTTGTCGCTGCTGTGCTATAAACATGATTTTTTAATAACAGTCTTACAATGTGAAAAATGAATCATTTGTTACTAGCATCTTACAATGAGAATTGCTCATTAAATCTGTTTTATAAATTACCACTCATTAAATAAATATAGATTTTTAATACCACAAGTCAGTCTTAATAATTTTGTATTGCTCACGAACACTCATCGGGTAATCTAATCGCTTATCTGTGACGTCACAGACAACTGGGGTCGATCTGTGAGTAATGTCACAGACAACTGATAGCTTGATAAGTGATATCGAACTTATAGGAATACTGAAGTCATTTCCAACTAGATATTGCTCGAGGAAGGTCGCTTCTGGAGAGACTGTACTACTTTTATATTTACGTATTGTTTAATTTTTGGAGGAAAAATGAGTTCATTAGATGTCAAATATGTGCCTGAATTCTTGAGTCAAGATGATGCCTTCAACGCATTTAAGGAAATGTTAAAATATGATTTTCAACAGTATTCCATGAAAGTTAAAGGTAAAACTTTCACACCCTCCAGAAAAATGTGTGCTTTCAGCGATGACGGTTGTATTCCGTATAGCTTCTCAAATTTGACGATTCCTACTCAACCCTGGACATCTCTTTTACTGGAAATTAAAGCTTTGGCGGAAACTTTATGCAAGTGCACATTCAATTACGCACTTTTAAATTATTACAACTCTGGACAAGACAAGATTGGAATGCATAAAGACAACGAATTTTCTTTGGATCCGAGTTCTTCGATTGCAACGATCAGCTTGGGGGCTGCACGGACTATGCATTTTACTAGAAAAAATTTCAAGACTGAAAAACTGCTGTTAGAAAATGGATCACTACTTATTGTGAACCCTGACGCAAACAAGCTTTGGTCTCACAGTATTCCTGCAGAACCGGATGTAAAAGAACCAAGAATTAGCATAACCTTCAGAAAATTGAAGTCAGCAAAGAGGAAATCTGAAGGAAATGCGTCTGCTACTAAACGTTTCTGTAAGGAATCATCATCAACTGCAACGGACATGAACCTGCTCAGCTGCTCTACCCTTCCAGAACAAAAACAGTGTGGTTTCTTTCCCGGAAGTGCTGAAGCATTATTCCAAGACGATTCTTTAGATGTGTTTTTTAGCAACCTGACTCCAAGTCTTTTAGATGAGAAGCCTTGCAAGTCTGCGAGTGCAGAAACATCGTTTCAATATGACAATCGAGAGACTGTTAAATGTGAAACAGTGTTTAAGAAAGATATTGGTGGTAATGTTTTCCTTTCATGTGAATTTTTCAAGGGACATTTAAAAGTTCATATTCGTGAATATAATGCAAACCCTCAAGGACGCGTGTATCCAACTAAAAAGGGAATAACAATGGAACTCTCCACATGGTATGATTTTTATGTTAAGTTTTATAGTTTTAATTTGTGTTATACCAGTGCCTCATATGTTGCAAACAATGCTGTTATAGTATTAAATCTAAAACATTTTATGCAAATTCAATTATTAGATTTTGATAAGCATTCAAACTTGTCCTCTGTTAAATTAGATTATTCGCAAATAGAATCTCTTAAAGAAATTGCACATGAGTTAAATAACAGCGTTTTAAAGTATTTATTCACTAATCGTTTACCACATTTTATTGAATGTAAAAGGAGACTCTTGAGTGTTTTATCTCCAGAGGAAGAAGATGTCTTATCCGCAAAGCTTGTATTATGTCTTGAAAATGAATTAAGTAGTGTATTTAAAAACATATATGAGTGTAATGGCTGCATAATAAATCACCCGAGTCAAAATCAACATCCATGTTTATTGACATCGGATTTGG
Source organism: Cheiracanthium punctorium (assembly GCA_038373885.1). NCBI lineage: Eukaryota > Metazoa > Arthropoda > Arachnida > Araneae > Cheiracanthiidae > Cheiracanthium > Cheiracanthium punctorium. The sequence continues at coordinate 151,389 of JAWZYV010013788.1, forward strand.
ATAAATATCAGCACTTGGGCAGCAACGTACTATTATTAGTCAATATGGCAGCAGTAGCATCCGAGTTTGTAAACTGTATAGATTTCATAAGTGAAAACTTTTTGAAAAGCATTTCTGTAGAAATAATCAAAGATGTCTTGTTTAAAAATAAATAAAAATAATTATTTTTGATTATAATCTTGTGTTGTTTTCTTGAGTTATGTGTTTATTTGTGTAAATATGAATGGATAAACATATTGGTAGTGTATTTTTAACAACAATGTTACATATGATTTCAAGTTAAATAATTTTTAATTTTGAAAAGTTTATTTCTCTTAAAACTGATATTGAATGTTAATTTTTTCAATTGTATAACACAAATGTTTATTCATTCATGGATTATTTTTCTTAAATCAATGAGACAGAGACATAAAATAAAAGAAACATAAATGATGCTGTATAATATTCAACTTTTATTCTAAGGATTCCCAATTATTTTCAGGAATTTTTACATAAGGAGAGTACTTTCTCTCTTTCTTTTGTTTTACAATAGGAGACTTATAAATATCTTCACTAGGAAATTTTATGTTCTCGTTTTTTATGAAAAAAGTAGGAATGTTTAAATCTTGCAAAGTCTTTAAAAATGCACTTTTCCCATTAACATCTGTATTTTTACGAGTGCTAAATATCATATTGATCAAGTCCAATATGTTGGTAGAAGGTTGCTTTTCACCTTTTAATATCATTTCACCTTGTGGGGTCCAACTTATCGTTTTAGGATGCTTCCGTAATAAGTCTAGTAATGTACTGACTTGATTTTTGTAAATGGCAGGAACGGATTTTATAATCATTGAGTGATAGGGATTATCATCTGTAGTATCCAATTCTTGCTTCAGTGTAGGAGTCTTTTCCAAAGACGAATCATCGTCTTGAGTTTTCTTTATCGGGCCTTTTCAGGTAATTCCACTTCTTGGGGTTCCGTAACAGTCGACCAAGGTAAGTTAAAATTTTCTGTGTCTAGTTTTTTTCTTAAAAGAGCATAATACTGTTTGACTTTGTCGTAATCATTTAATTTACTGTTCAAAATTTGCATCATCTGTTTATCAAAGTTAGATAATTGCTTTTCCGTTGGCACATGTCTGTTCAAAACGTCTTCTGGGACAAGAGCGTACTTCTTTGCATACTCCATTCAGGATCATTAACGGGATACAAGACTTGTAAGCACCGACAAGGCAGCAGGCAATAGAATATTCAAAAATCCACCTTTTTGAAGGATTAGCTTACGTTTCACGTACAAAGGCGATTTAATAACAAGATTGCGCAGAGTATTCTTGTATTTTTTTAAAGAGGTCTTTTCATTGGGTGTAAGTGGTATATGACCCTTTAGCGCGTTTAAGCAACATTCACAGATTGCTTTAATGCTGGAATAAGGGAGCTTTTTAAGTAGAGTTTTTCTTAAATTATGAGGACAAATCTTTAAGAGCTCTAAACGTTTGAGGTCCTCTTTGGACACTGTCATGATGCTAACTAAATTAAAATTGGTAGAACCGCTATTTAAATATTTTTTCGTTGGTATATATATTGGGTTTGATTAGGTAATATATTGGTACGCAAACGCAGTTTTTCATCGGTTTTAGGGCATAAATCAATGAACAAGTATGAGTAGGGTTTTTCGGTTGCGTTTTCATAGACTTCTTGAAAAAAATTTAAATGTCTAGGGAACAACTGCCTTCCCAAATGCATTATCTGAGACATATCTCTGCGGTTCTTAAAAAGTACAAGGTAATGTGCGTTTAAGGTTATTTCCCTCATTTGAGAACCTTGGTGAAAAGAGTTTTGCGTTATGAAAATAACACTTATGTTTAGGTGGTGCGAGCTTCGTGTAAAAAGTTGACAGACGTTTTTACTGTTTCCGCATTCATGCATTAGATCGTCTATTATAAATAATGTATTATTTCCTATGTACTCTTGATAATTGGATGGGATTCCTTCTTGAAAAGTTACGCCCTCTATTTCGTCAAACATGCTTTGATATATTCCATAGAACCATACTATTTTATCCGGTTCTACTGAAAACATTTCCCGTTTAAAACTTAGTAATTGCTTTACCCAGAAACTCTTACCGCTTTGCGAGGGTGCCGAGACGATCAATGTGAAAGGTTGTTGAAGCCTTGGGAATTCCATTGTGAATGATGACAGACACAGAGTGAGTATTGTTTAAATATATTTTTTATTGATAAAAATTCACATATACATGAAATCGTTTCTCGACAAAATCGTACACTAGTTTGTCGTTCCATATATTTTCGGGTACAAAAGTAGATAAAATTTGATTTAATTTACGACCTCGGGATTTACAATAGAGGTAGTACGTACAGTATTGCCCACAAACGGCTGTATTATTACTTTGTAGCTTGAGTGGGTTAAAGTCTATATTGTAATATCTCGATGCAAAGTCTAGGATAGGTCCTTTAAAAGCTTCTGGCATATTCCCGTACGAATCAAAGAACTCCATCTTGATGGGTGAATACAGATAAAAAGCAAGCCAGTGACTTCCTTGTTGAGTAGATCGATCAACGTTTACGACCAGACAAGCAGGATAATTTGTGATTTTTTCAGGTAATTCGTCACTTGCATACACATCCAAAAAGTACTTTTTTGTATAGGGGTCCATAGAAAGTACATGTCGCAGCTGATTAGTGTTCATTCTTCTTAATTGGGATAGTCACATAACACGTGACGCGATTTTGAAATTTCAATCACGTTTTCAAATTCCGCATAAATAAATACGGAGATGGTCTTGGGCAGAGCTTTGGCAAATTTAATTTCTAATCGTAGATTTCCTTGGTGCTGTAAACTTAAATGCGGTCCGTCGCATAAGTCCGCACTCAAGTCGAAAGCGTAGAGAGTGTGGCCTTGTGCAAACTCTTCTCGGGTTAAATATATGCCCTTATCCTGATTAAAACTCGAAAACAGACGATGATAAGCACGTATGTAACTATTGTTTTCAAAATCTAATTCCAATGGTTTGCTGGGCACGGGATGTCCGTCTACGTATATACTTAGAAAATTTACGTCACAATGATGAAACATAAACGGATTTAGGTTATATTGTCCGCTTACTGCTGCATTTTCGAGGCATCCAACAATCACGCGTTTAGGCATGACTCCTAGAAACACATTGTCTTGTAAAAAAGACCAACTGCCTGCAGAGACGGAATATAACTTACACATGACATGATCAATCGGATATTTTGCAGAAGTTTTCTCCAGAGCCTTTGCATGACCTAGCGAGACGCCTGGACTCACTTTCACTTTTCTAATAAACAAGGACGCGTGCTCCAATATCACGTTATATTCATTAGCTGAAGAAGTCATTAAATAAAAATTGGGCTTGCTGCGCGTCATTTTTATCTTTACATCCACCATGTTGAGTAAAAGTCTATTTTGCTGAAAAATATCGCAGTGCAATTGACCAATCATATCCACACTTTTGCTCATAGAAGTTAGATGATAACGTTTCTTGAGACCGTGATTTACATCGGCCGTAGCCGTGGGATTGGATGTTGCCAGATTCGTATCCTTGTAAAAACAGGAACAGGAAAGTAAACTTTTCTTGGCGTCTTCTCCATAATTCATTAAAGTTTCGATGTAGGCTCTGTACGGGTAAGTATTGCTGGATGTCGAAATCACTCGCTCATTCAAACTTACATCTACTTGGGAAAAAAGGGCTTGCAAAAATAAATTGACAGGGGCCACGGCATCCTTTTCGTCCAGGTTGGTACCATCCGACTTTACAATTTTTACTTTCACGTAGATGTGAGACGAAGAGAGGTCTAAATATTCTTCTCCGCTTCCAGATATGTTAAATTCTACGGGTCCTCCATTTTGTATGTTGGCAATAGGGTGATATTCAACAAACTGTCCTTTTTCGATAGCCGTTTGAGTAGGTGGGATCATAAATAAGTCCAACTCGGATTTAGTGCAGGCTACTGAGTCCTTGTGTATTAAACCGTTCATGATTAAGCAAAAATATCGTGACCTTTCACCTTCTTGGTTCGACGTCGACTGACGTTTTTTACAGGTCGCTTTCTCTTTTTATTGCGTCCGGATCCAATCATGGATTTCACTTTAGCTGCTGCTTTGTCGGTGAGTTGATGACCTGCTTCTTTCATGCGTCGTCTTGTTGCTACTTTAAAGTCCTCGCCCTTCGATACATCATTCAGGATATTCACTCCGCTGTTAAATAAGTGTCTACCAATACTCTTTGCTCCACTCTTGAGCATCGGTACTGCTGCTCTGAAGAATGACCGAAAAAGTCCACCAAATCCGTATCCTTTTTGAAATGGGGCTCCTTGATAAAAATTAAGTCCGTTACCCGTCTGATGTGTGTAATAATCCTGAAAGGATTTTTGGCAACACTGATAAGGCACATACATTTTTAAGAGAGGTATTTTTGCCGAAAATGAAGTTTCACGTACGAGCGTCCTCGTTCAAATGGCACTAATTCGCCGGTGTGGGTCCTTATAACGATTTCGATCGTCTGAAATTTTTTTCTCGAGAGCGGTATATAGTGGGGGCGATCAAACTGGGCACTGATTACTTCACCGTCCTCGCCGGTCACATTCACAATACGCAATAGCGGTGCTAATACATCACCTACGATCTGTGATTCTATTATATCCGAATACAGCATCAATGTCCTATAATGTCCACAAGGATCTGCAACATAGGGGCTTTCCGCCGTCGCTTCAACGTTTTCTTCAAAACATTCAATTTCGCAGGGGTCAAATCCTAACAGTTGAGATAAGCCGGTGTGCAAAATAACTCTAGCCTTATTTTTCACTAAAATGCGCACACGCTTTGTTACGTGGTTATATTCAAAAATATTTTATTTTCGATATCTTTAATGCGAATGGCACTTAAAATTTTATGAACTGAATCATAAAATCCGGGGGGTACACGTCTGCCTATTATTCTTCCATCGCCCAAATCAAATCCGATCAAATTATTTTGAGCATTCACATTATACCAGGTGTGCGGATACGTAAATTCCGCTAAACCTACCTCCCATTCGACGTTTAATTCAATGGGGACTGGTAAACGCGTGATAAAATGAGAGATTTTATTCTCGGGAAAGTAGTTCATAGAGCTGTCGCTCGGTAGTGTTATATAGAAATTCATCTTTACAAATAACGATCCAGTACTGCAATTCCTCTATTTATAGTGCAAATAAATTTCCGGAAGGTATCCACAAATTAAATTTTCGGGGGTAACCTCTGAATTTCACAAAGTATTCTAGACGTCCTTGGCGCGTTCGCTTTTTTAACACTTTTTCTATATCAAAGTTTTCTTTGGGGTGCACTTTTTGGAGTTCTTGAGCATAAAACGTTCCCAGAATAGGTTCGTCCATCAAGTCCTTGATCCGGTACACAGGGGGGTTTCTTGGCACGCACTCCGTTACGGTAAACAATTCTTCTGACCAGTTGGTTTCGTATCCTTTCTCAAACGTCAATTTGTGCTTGGATACGCGTACTGTATCCCCAATTTTAAAAACGCAGGGCTTTTTTGGGATGTTTTCCATATCGCCGTATAGGGTAAACCACACATCCTCCTCATTAGACTCCGTCACTTCTGCAGGAGCTCGTTTAATACTAGAGTGAAAGGTGTGATTATAGCTGTGCACCAATTGATCCAAAACATCTATATAGCGGTAAGTTCGTTTACTCGTGAAATATTTCCACATTTTCCCTTTCAAACTTCTGTTGTACCTCTCTACAACGGACGCCTTTGTATTATTATAAGTAGTAAAAAATCGTACGTTATGTTGCTTTAAAAAAGTCTGAAACTTTGCATTTTTAAATTCGGTACCTTGATCGGTCTGTAAAAGTTTAGGTTTACGTTCGGAAAAAAAGACCCGAAAAGCATTCACAATATCCTCCCCCCGCTTTGATTTTAGGGGGTACACAAAGCTAAATTTTGATAAAATGTCTATGCATGTGAGGAGGTATCGGTATTGATCGTTGTACTGCTTTAAATTAGATAGGTCCACTAGATCCGCTTGCCACTGATGATCTTTCGCATAGACTATCACTCGATTTGTCGGGAATTTCTTGCGTGCTGGTTTGTGTAGAGTGTATGCATCTACTCCTTGTAACCAATTCCGAATCCGTGGTTTGCTTACTCTTCCCTGAGCAGCACGGTATAAAGCATTTACACCCCCAAAGCTCGCCTCGTGAGCTGGATCGCGATACGCTTTCTTCATTGCAACAAAAAATATGATTATTTGATATATTAATATTCACACGCATACCGATTACAGTTAAAACTATACTTTTCTCGTTTCATTTAAGTGCAAAACAAAATTAATCGCAAAGTTATCACTTCCGGTAAAAATATAAATGAGCACTAAAATAATACATGTACACATATACAGACGCGTCACTCCTGCAACTTCACTCATCCAATTCTATTTCATAAATAACTTGAACTATAATGTAACAGCCATTTTATACTTTTAAGATGACCTCTGCATAAAGGGTTCATGGTTTAATGGTTAAAGCCGGCAATCATTAAATTGTGAATTCTTTTATTCATTAAGGTTCAAAACTCCATAATTTAATTACACGTTAGTTTCTATTCAATAAATACATTTTACCCCATATGTATTACAAATTGATTATCTCATTTTTTAAATTTTTTTTTAATTACTATATAATATTGTTAATCCCATTTTTTAAACTTCCTCTCAAATATTTCAAAGTATGAAAAGCGCGCATCCAATCCTTATCTCTGTAATTCGTAAACCCATCGGCGTTATCCTTCTCAAGTGACTCACCCCCTTGCACAGGTTTTTCCGCAGTCTACGTTATCGTGTTTGGGTTATTTCCCCCCCTCCCCATCCTCACACAATCCTTCCAATCCTGGGTGAGCCAAAACCCCTATATTACCTCTACTGTTGTTATATATGCCCGTGGCTCTTTTTGCTTTCGTCCATAGATCTAGAAGTTGAGTTGGCGATACTGGAGACGTATGCTATCCACGACTCTTTTTGGGATTGCCGCCTAATTTTACGTGCACAGGCCTTGGCTTTTTTATACTTAGTAAGATTTTCGGTGGTGGGGCACCACCGAAAGATATCCCATGCTTTTTGCTGCTGCTTTTAGGCAAGAATGCATTCATCAGTCCACCACGGTTTTTTGTTTTTTCTGACTCGAGTGCCGGATTAAAGAATGCTAGCGTCTGCTGCACTAATGATGATGTGGGTAATTTTTTTGACGACCTCATGGTTGGGGCCTTCAATGATATCTGAGGAGATCTTGTCTTTTTAATATAATTATGAAGTTTAATCAACAAACACCAGTTCTCCCAGACCTGCAAAAAACTTCAAACAATGTTTAGATAGAATAGAAATTGAAAAAACATACTTTAAACGTGGCTGTCGTCAACTTCCAGCCGTAACTTAAAAATATGAACAAACTGAGTCCGTGTATCCTGTAATCTGAGCCTCATTCCGTTCCAGTCAGCGTCCAGCAGCCCTGTTGTTCCCATCCATCTGTACGTGTCCAAAACTGTAATACAGCACTAGGCTTTAGCTAACAGATTTCATTTACAAACTGCTGTGGACGCAAAAATATATAGGCAAGTGCTACTTGTAACATAAGGGCTATTTAAAGGGGTTTATGCTATTTTTAAATTGTCTAATATAAAAATTAATAAAATTTAAAGGAAAGGCGTTATTGTAAAACAATTTGGCAGAAAGTAAGTACAGATGCGAATCCAAAAAATAGCTATTGTTACATAGTCGAAAAAAATCGTAGCATTTGTCCAATTAAAATATTAATAAAGCTTTTTCTGTGTAAATTTGAGGTCCAGTGTGGCAAAGAAATTGTATCAAAGCTAAAATTCCTTTTTCTTATCATAAATATCTATATGTAAAAAGTTATTAAAAGTATTCAATCTCAAATCAAAAAAAGAACAGCAGAAAAATGGCTATTACTTGCTTGATTAAACTTCAAACAAGAGGGATAGGTCTTATCTTTGATCCTATTGACGTCACGGTTGATAACGAGAATGTCTTCTATGTATCGGAACACGGAAAAACTTATTGCATTAGAAGACATAAAAACATATTCATAGTTAAAAAGATATAGGTTTGCAGCAGTACTAGAATAACTAGTACCTATACCAATGCCTTTAATTTGCCGGTATATTTTAGAATTAAAAATTATATAATTACACTAAACAACAAATTTAAACTTTTTTTCTGCCTCTGGTTTTTAAATGGGTGGATTTACTTAATTTCGGGGTGCTGAATTCACTGGTAAAATTAATTTATGTCTATCACGTCACATTTCCAAGAGGCACAGGAAAATCAGAAGCAATACCAGCAAAATATTATAGAATTGAAACTAACTAGAAATTCATCTTAACAGCTTTATACTTCAATATTATTTTATATGTATACACTGGTATTTATGCATACACATGCCAACATAGATATCACCTTTTTTCCTGTCCAAAATGCCCATTCCACTTGGTTTGAAT